>JARPMR010000005.1:14488646-15088646 GCA_029955525.1 Oeneis ivallda
ATTTGTATAAAAGTCCAGATTTTTAAGTTAATTTTCAAGTAATATCCATCAAACTTGGTACTTCAGCTTTCATCTAAATATATAAAAGGCAAAGGTGACTGACTGACTGACTGACTGGTCTATCAACGCACAGCTCTAACCACTGGACGGATCGGGTTGAAATTTTGCACACAGATAGTTATTATGACGTAGACGTCCGCTAAGGATTTTTTGAAAATTCCAACCCCAAGAGGGTTAAATGGGGGTTGAAAGTTTGTATAAAAGTCCGTCATTTATCAAATTATTTTTCATGTAATATCCATGAAACTTGGTATGTTGGCTTTTTACGGAGATATATTTTAGGTTGGATTTTAATTACCAATAAAAATCTAACTTAACGTGAGCTAACCAACCGCTAAGAAACCATTTTTGAAAATTCAACCTCTAAGGGGGTAAAATAGGGGTTTGAAAAATCGAACTTAACGTGAGCGAAGCCGCGGGCAAAAGCTAGTATTAGTATAAAACGTCTGTTTTGACGATACGAATTCAGTCTCTGCCCAGAGACTCTCCCTTTATACACTGTAGTCTTTGCCAGAGACTCATTCGACTAGTAGATGCCTTCGCGTCTAGGTCGTTCTATTTGATTGAGGGATTGCGATAGCAATCGCTCCCTAATCGAATAAATATTGTCTGTACACTTAAATTACTGTAAATGATAAATTAATACTTTGATAGTTTTGATAACTACCCACATGTTTAGATATTGGTTTGATTAATTAATATTTTGATGTTTTGATAACTACCCTCATGTTTAGATATTGGTTTGATTAATTAATATTTTGATGTTTTGATAACCACCCTCACGTTCAGATGTTGTTTTGATTAATCAATACTTTGATATTTTTGATAACTACCCTCACGTTCAGATGGTGGTTTGTCTGTCGTGCTGTGGTTATTAGCTGAGTGGAAAGGGGCCGTTAATGGGGATGGTGGAGACGGCTTTAGGTAGGGTTTCAGCGTTTTAAGAGACGCGTTCTCTTAAAGCCTGATTAGTTTTGAGTAATAATTCCCGCTTCTGGTCCATGGCTAATTAATGTAAAAGAGGGGCTTTTGAGGGTACCTTGTTCAAAGAATAAACATCCTATTTAATGTATTGATCTTACCACGCTACCTACCCTCGTTGCGCAGCAAACGTGTCTGACTTTGTTGCCGACGAGGATCCCTACTCCGACATATACGTCAAATAGATGCCAAAATTTTAAAAAATCACCGCCATATTGAAATTCTTTGTTACTGGACCGATTTCATTCAAAATCGATATTTAGGCTTCCCTTGGGTCAAGAAAGAGGAAATAGATGCCATAAAAAGTGACCGCCATATTGAAATTCTTTGTTATTGGATCGATTTCGTTAAAAATCGATATTTGGGCTTCCCGGGGGGTAAAGTAAGAGGAAATGGATGCCAAAAATTAAAATTTTAGCATCTATTTCCTCTTTCTTGACTCAAGGGAAGAATAATTATCGATTTTGAACGAAATCGGTCCAATAACAAAGAATTTCAATATGGCGGGGACTTTTTTATATTTTGGCATTCATATCCTCTTTCTTGACCCCTGGGAAGCCTAAATATTGATTTTGAACGAAATTGGTCAAATAACAAAGAATTTCAATATGGCGGTGACTTTTTCAAATTTTGGCATCCATTTCCTCTTTCTTGACCCCTGGGAAGCCCAAATATCGATTTTGAATGAAATCGGTCCAGTAACAAAGAATTTCAATATGGCGGTGATTTTTTAAAATTTTGGCATCTATTTCCTCTTTCTTGACCCAAGGGAAGCCTCAATATCGATTTTAGACGAAATCGGTCCAATAACAAAGAATTTCAATATGGCGGCGATTTTTCAATTCTTGGCACACATTTCCTCTTTCTTGACCCAGGGAAGCCCAAATATCGATTTTAAACGAAATTGGTCCAGTAACAAAGAATTTCAATATGGCGGTGACTTTTTAAAATTTTGGCAACAATTTCCTCTTTCTTGATCCTAGGGAAGCTTAATTATCGATTTTTAAAGAAATCGGTCCAATAACAAAAAATTTCAATATGGCGCGGGCGGTGACTTTTTTATTTTTTGGCAACCATTTACTCTTTCATGACTACAGGGACGCCCAAATATCGATTTTAAGCGAAATCTGTCCAGTAACAAATAATTTCAATATGGCGGCGACTTTTTTAATTTTTGGCATCCATTTCCGTTTTCTTGACCCCAGGGAAGCCCAAATATCGATTTTGAAGGAAATCAGTCGAATAGCAAGGAATTCAATATGGCGGTTACTTTTTCAAATTTTGGATAGAAGCAGGCGTTACTTTGCGGAAGTCCATGATTAGCAAGAAAAGGTTAGAATTATTTTGCTGTAATCCGCCAACAGAAAAAATCTGTATGGTCAAACACGGTAGTAAATATCATTCGTCTATGGGTCAAACATGCAATTTAAAGCTAAGCACCACTCACCTACCCAGCCAAGCAAGAAAGCCAAGTTCCCAAGCAAGCAATGCCACCACCACTCACATGCACCACCACACAAGACACCGGAGCATCCTCAGGAGATGTCGACTTTACAATGATGTATTGTCTAGTCAATACATCATTGTAAAGTCGACATCTCCTGAGGATGCTCCGGTATCGGGGCGAAACGTGCGTCGAGAGTAGTGTAAAAGTTTCGTTTGTTACCCTTCATTCATTAAATTTTTTTTGTTCTTCTTCACTCGCCAGGGGGGTGCTGTGGCGTACAACCTCTTTCAATGAAGTTTGAACTAGCCAGCATCTGTCTTCTTCTTCGTTTGTTCAGTGGCTCCGCGCCTCGAGCGTTTGAGCCATAGTCAAGTTTTTTTTTTTAATGGAGAAATTTAGAGAATGTTTTGAGTTCCGAACATTGAAAACATATAAATAGATGCGCAAGCTGTCTGCGCGAGAATTCTGTATCAATTTCCGTTTAGGCCGGCCACGTCCAAAATCCTAGCACACCTTACCTTCGTTACTCTGTGATCCTAGTGTCTATATTTTTATATATTATATTTTATTTTATACTATAATATAATATAGTTTACCCAGTCACGAAGTCTATTATTAAATTATCCAGTAATAACAATATGGGGCGGCTGAAGAGCTCCATAAATATTAAACGTTATCAACTTAAATACGTTACTTACCATAAGCATTTCATGCACATTATGATAATCCTCTACAGTTCTACACCATACAATTTATACGAATGGAGTTATCGCTAAATAAAAACGAACGCGCGCCAAAATAAATACGCGGATTTCAACCCGACGACGATGGCGATGACGGGTCTCGGTCATGCGATCAGTGACCACCCCATCGCGCGCCGCGTTGTTGCTATAAGCCTACGTACTGTTCAATATGCTGTTCAATATAACTAATGGAACATTTCAAGGAGTTTGCAAAGCATAGGCGTAATATGCTCTACTACCCGTGCGAAGCCGGGGCGGGTCGCTTGTCCTACTAATATTATAAATGCGAAAGTTTGTGACGATGTATGGATGGATTTTTGTTACTCTATAACTCCACAATTAATGAACAGATTTGGCTGAAACTTTTTATCCCGGAAAATTACAAAGTTCCCGCAGGAATTAGAAAACCTTATTCCACGCGGACGAAGTCGCGGGCATGATCTAGTTGACCAAAATTAACCAAAATCCAGGAATCGATAAACGAAATTAGAACGCAATATGCGGAAATATTCAAAAATATTGAATTTTTATCACAGGTGATGAGTTTAAAAACCGATTGGACAACTTTGAGGCTGAGCGAAAAAAACAATAATTAGGTATCTTACATTTCTATTCTTGAAAATAAAATCGAAAACCTATTAAAAATTAGTTCAGTTTCTACTCTTTTTTGCCAAGCTATACCTTTGTGCATCATAGAGTGACGCAAACTTTTAAAATTACATCCAAAAAACCGTTAATGGCGTCGTGGGACGTTACGACAATCTCAGCTTTGCAGACAGAAATAGAATGAAACCTCTTTATTTTTCTTCTTGTCTTTATCGCAGTGATCCCTGAGTCAAGAAATTACTATGCTCTCTGCGTCAATTTTCAGTGTCAGAAAAAATTCTTGAAAACTGCACTATACCAAAATTATTTGTAAAATTTTGTAATAATATGATTTCATCATTATGCAGTTGTGAAGAATCAGACCAAAATCATTTTTCAGACGATGTTTTTCCAAACGCAGAACAGATATGGGGAATGATTGGTACTATTATGGCAACTTTTGCATGTTGGGTTGTTTATACAAAGGTAATACATAAATTATTGATCACTACATCTATACGTACATGTACCTACTACTTGTCTACTTGATAGTTCATCTTTCTACTACCCTCCTTGAACGAAAAAGATATATTTTTAAACCCCGACAAAAAAGAGGGGTGTTGTTTGAAGTATGTATATGTGCTCTCACGTAGCTACTCAACGAATGGACCGATTTTGATGCGGTTTTTCTATGTGAAAGAAAAAGTGATCGAGATGGTTCCTAATTATAATTTATGAAGATCTGTTCAAGCTTTGAAGATCATCACTAGCATCAATATGCCGGCATTATAATTTCGAATTGACAAAAGTCCGTGAAATTATAATACTTATCAGTGCTTTCACAAAAACTCTGCAACATAACATTTTACAGTTAAAAATTAGAAGGAGGCAGCTACAAACACCTCAGGTCAAACAGCCGGACATCATGCAGCCCTCTCTGACGTCGGACGGACGTCAAACAATCTGCATTCCACGAACAAGCGCCAAGCGGAGAGAACACGATTGAGAATACGTCATTACGTCATTGTAATTAAAACACATTATTATTTAAGTTTATTTTATTTTAGTATAATAAATTTAAATTCATTAAAAATCCCCTTAATTTTATATAATATCAAATCTCAGTTATAATAGTTCAACTTTTTTCTTAATTTTATTACTATTAAGTATTAATTAACAAAAATAAATTGATTTAAAATATAAAAAATACATAAGTAATAATAATTGAGTAATTAATATAATTTTATAAACAGGGTTACGACTTGGTCAATAGTGCAGACGAGGCGAATTTTGTTGAATGTCACTTTATAGTCCAGGGTAGATAATTTTTGAAAACAAAAAAATTTATAGTAGGATGAAACCCATTGGAAAAGGAAGAGAATGCAACAAAAATGAAAGGAAAAATAAATTACGGGCGATCTGAGGTCGGGAAGTGGGGGGGAGGGGGGTTTAAGGGTAAAAAACGGTTTATCTCAATTTCTGGAAAAACTACAAGTCCTATGGAAAAAAGTTAAATGGCAAAGTTGTAGGTAATAAAAAGATCTAAATGTATGTGAAAAATTCAAATAACCACGTTTTTGGTTTTTTTATTTTTATCTTTTACAAAAAAAGATATTTTTTCACAAAATTTGGTGAAAACTTACCTTTTTATATCCCAAACACACTGTAATTTTTCTGATTTAAAATATTAATTTTTTCACCTTTTTTTTGACCTTTTTATTGAAAAAGCACCTAATTTTCAATCGAATATTCTCCCGTCAAAATATCTGCTTTTTTAAAAAAGTCGGTGAGCTTTTTGTTCGTTGAAATCTCTACTTTCTGATGGTGTTAAAAAAAAATATACATTACTATGGTAAATGCTCTCAGAAAACGCAGAAACGAAATACGAAATAACAAGTAGTAAGGCCCAGACCCTCCTAGCTCCTTCCCCACTTCTCTATGGAATACCTTTTGATGGGCTAAAATTTTCCGTCGGTCACTCAAGTATATAAGTTATCTTAAAATAGCAATAAATAGCCATCTACGCATGTAATTTAAAAGGTATTTCATAGGGGCTAGGAGGGTCTGGGCCTTACTAACTGTTATTTCGTATTTCGTTTCCTCATTTTCTGAGAGCATTTACCATAGTAATGTTACATGTTACCATATTTTTTTTTACATCATCAGAAAGTAGAGATTTCAACAAACAAAAAGCTCACCGACTTTTTAAAAAAAGCAGATATTTTGACGGGAGAATTTTCGATTGAAAATTAGGTGCTTTTTCAATATTAAGTCAAAAAAAGGTGAAAAAATTAATATTTTAAATCAGAAAAATTACAGTGTGTTTGGGATATAAAAAGGTAAGTTTTCACCAAATTTTGTGAAAAAATATCTTTTTTGTAAAAGATAAAAATAAAAAACCAAAAACTTGGTTATTTGAATTTTTCACATACATTTTGAGGTTATGTGAAAAAAGTCTAAATATAAAAGTTGTAGATCTTTTTATTACCTACAACTTTGCCATTTATATTTTTCCATAGGACTTGTAGTTTTTCCGGAAATCGAGAAACACCGTTTTTTACCCTTAAACCCCCCCTCCCCCCACTTCCCGACCTCAGATCGCCCGTAATTTATTTTTCCTTTCATTTTTGTTGCATTCTCTTCCTTTTCCAATGGGTTTCATCCTACTATTATTTTTTTTCACTTTTTATTATTTTTTAAGGCTTCTACCCTGGTCTATTAGCCATCTCTTTAGCAATCTATCTCCTGTAATACAGGAGATAGAGATGGCTAAAGTGACATTCAACAAAATCGCCTCACGGGGACGCTGTATAACAGTATTGCGAAAAGCGTTCCACATAAACTAAGTATATTAAAATCTAAAACTATGGCCACAACTTAAAACGTCATTTACCCTTTACGGGTTATTTATATAATACCAAAAAACTTCTACTAGCAATTTCTATAATTTTTTTATTAACACTCTAATGGTAAGATCTAAACAGACTCAAGACTGTGTTAAAACAAGACAGATTTATATCAGGACATATTTGTGTCTCATTTTAATTCTATCTCGAGTCTTGAGGAGAGCCAGAGCACAATCTATAGATCTCAGCCTCAGAATTTTTAAAATAACCATTAAAAACTTTGAAATCTTTTTTTGGAGAATGTATGATTTGATAAAAGTCTACTTGAGCTTAAGTTGTTTAGAAATATGCACAGAATTTGCCTGTTGAAGGTTATTGGCATTTTAAAATTAACCTTGCATACCTGTCACAAACCTAAAATTTAATAAGTGTTATTTAAAAAGAAGTTCTTATCATTAATTCTAGTGCAGTCTTGTAGCAAATATTTGTGTTCGTCGTCGACGCGTCCTCTCTTGAGCAAGTACACTAATATGTATTGGTACGGGAAGACAGGAACTTTGTGATGGAAGAAGAATCGCAACTTCACTCTTTCTATTATCTTCATGTCCACAAAGCAGTAGTCAGCGGCACAGCAGCTTCCGGGCGTCCTGAAAACATTCAAATTCTTTTATACTAATATAGCGGGAGCCTAAAATTCCCGTCATGCGGAATCAAAAACTCTTTAAGTGGGAAAAATTCACGAGGTACATTAAAAACTCTATGAATATATTTCATCAAACTATTCTAGGAAGTACATAGATTTTGATAGCCATTGAGACATTATTGTTGTTAGTTGTCAAAAAGGCTATAAATTGGCAAATAACAAGATAACTAGGTAACTTAATAAAAGACGACTACTAAAGAATATAGGATTTATAGGAACCAGGTGATAGCAAGTATTTTCAAGAGAAGTGACTGACCATCTAGCACTAATAGTGATAACTGGTAGTAAACAGTAATATTCAAAGTTATGGCGCCAAGCGTTCAGGCACACGGTTCAGGTACTATGATGTGTAGAAACCGATTAGGAATATAGGTATAATTTACACTGTCATACCCTTCAAGCAGTCAAGGGCTACATTGTCATCAAATAAAATAAAAAGTTGTACCTGGGATCATAAGTCACAGGCTTCGCCTTAAGGGTCTTGAAGATCATCTGATAGTACTGCCGGTACTTCTTCTTCATGATCAGCACGATCTGTTTGCCCTCAAAGGGATATTTGGCGTGATCGCTATGCAGTTCCATGTGCCAGAACACGGCCGCCTTCGCTATTTCGACGCTCGTGTTGTCGATCTCCACTATTTTAGGGTGTCTCATCCATTCATACATATTTTCCTGCAAAATTAGGACATTTGAGCCCAAGCTTACGTTTCGCAGTCACGGGTGCTGCGACATTCAAAAAGCAACTTTCAGAAGTAACACATGCTAGTTCAGTTGACAAAAAGAGGCGCCAACAACAAGTCTTCCTCCAGTGACTTGTAGCCGTCAACCAGTAGACGCAGAGTCGTAAGCGTGGCGTCGCTTAGCCGTAGCCGAGTCGACGCCGTGCTGCAGTTGCTGATCCGCTCTGGTTAGGTGCTTGCGTTCGACAAGGTGATAGACGAGGCGGTGACGAGTCTATAACCAAACTATGTAACCCCCTTAGGACGGTTTCAGAGCTTTTTTTTCAGCACATTTATGCTCGTTTTGGAAGCCCGTGTAGGCGCCACACGCGCAACTCATACGAGCGTTGACTCGCATGAAAAGCGTACAAGAGCGAGCCGAGTTCATCGGAATACATACTACTGTGACAGACCAACAGGTTGGAGCGAACACGCCGGAATAAGAGCGAGTACGCGCGATCGTCTTTTGGAAGCGTAAAATGTGGCGCGCGCGTAAGCCGATACAAGTTTATATGCACAAAAAACGCACTAGTCTGAAATCGCTCTAAAGAAATGTTCAAATCGCACCTGCAAGAACTTCTTGCATCGGAAGCTGTCGTATATGAAGCTGATGTGCAGCAGCCACTTCCCAGTGGCGAGGGCGCACACCATCATGCCAGAGAACGTGTCGTTCGGCAGCACTGACACGAAGTGAGTCGCCAACATCTCCATTTTGGTGTTCTCCGCAACCACTCCGCCCAACTCATTAATCATTGCCACTATTCTGTCGCGATCCTGTAGATATTTTAATCAGCATCATCATCATCATCAGTACAGTCTGTTCAATAAGTCAGCAACGTAGGTTGTAGCAATATTGTGAAAGAGTCGTCGATGAATCAAACAGTTTGATAATTTACATAAAATTAAATCTGATTTTAATGAAAAATAAACTATGCACACATTAATGTGGAAAGGTGGAATAAATGGAAAAACTCTTGCATCTTAAAACTCATGACTTTTAAACAGACTACAATATTTTACGAATTCTTTAATGTATCAAGTATCAACTGTTTGTGGCATAAATAAATAAACAAAGTCAACAATATTTGTTGCACAATAGATAGGTTTTTGGTAGAGATTGCTGTTGGCAACAAGGCCACCTTTGCATTGTCTTTGTTTCTTTGTCTTCTTTGGTTAAAGTTGTGTATTATCGACCGAGCGAAGCGAAGGTCTTTGAGTCTACTTGAGTGAATTTGCACTTGTCCGTCCGTCCGTCCGTCCGTCCGTCCGTCCGTCTGTCAGAGCCTTATAACTTCTGAATTACTGAACGAAATTACTTCAATTTTAGATATAATATGTAAACCGATGGCCTCCAGCCGAAAATGTCTTAAAAAGTTATAAAAATCTTTATTTCAGGGGGGCTCTCATAGAAGCGAATGCGAAGAAAAAAAAAATTTTGCGTTTCATAGGTTTACAGTACCTCATTTTAAAGATAATTTGGAACAGAGTACAAAAGTATTTTTTTTTAAATTTTTTCCTAAAATTGACGAAATGGGGGGCTTTCAAAGTGGAGATTATATTTGACCTCAGAACGGAATAACCATTGAAAGCTGGGGCTTGAAAGTTTTACAATTTTAGCGTAATATCATGTACTTGAACAACAAATACTAAAATTAGATAAATGTAATAAGGAAACTAAATTATTTAACTTTTAATGAGCAGCAACAACAGAACTTCACAATGATGTCAATAGATGGCGCTCTCATCTCATATAGCAAATGCAGCTTTATGTAACATACCTATTATTCAATTAAGATTATTATTTAGTCATTTAGCAAACATCAATAAAACTTCACGTTGCAGTTTGTTTTTACATATTTCTGATCGTGTCAATAGTTGACGCTGTGTACAAGTAATTTAATTTGAATGTTCCAAAAAACTATACCTAAGTTTGATTGAGGCCTTGAGGATTTCACTATAACAGTTCCCTAACCTTTACGGGCTACCTATGTTAAGTTAGTTGACACTTTCTGTCAACTTTGTTATTACGAACCTCTATGGGACAACTAGAGGTGAAAATGACATTGGGATGTTAGAATTGTATTTAGGGGCTACCTATGTAAAGAGACTTCTACAAATGGGATGATTTAGGTATGGTTGGTGAAAACGGGCATAATAATAATGTCAATTTTGATCGTCAATTATGGGAAACCGTTACCGCGAGGTCTCAGTTCGGGGCGAACCTCTAGTATATAGTCCATTTAACATTCTAAGGACTGGGACCCTCAATAATTTAAAATAAAAAAATTCTTTTCAAAAACCGCCTTCAAACGCTCGCGCCACTACAAAGTATATATATAATTTATTGTTAATTTTTTTAAATACCGCTAGACCGGTTTCAATAAAATTTAAATGGGACCACCTAGGAAGTATTCTTTAAAACAAAAAAAGAAGTCCCCAAATCCGTTAAGGTGTCTTCAAGTAATCGGTGAACATTCATAAAAAAATATTCAGATGAATTGAGAACCTCCTTGTTTTTTGAAGTCAGTTAAAAACTTTGAGTAATAAACCAACACAGGAGAAGAATTGACGCGCGTACCCCTCTGTAAGTTGGGTATGAGCAGTGCTCATACTCGTTATATAAAACTGTTTGACTCCAGTCACGCGCCTGTCAACTACGTATGGTTAGCGGGGAATGAGCTCCGCTATAAATGCCGAATATGAGAGTATTTTCTTCTAAAAAAAATATTTAAAACATCCAGTTTACTAAAGGATAACATTTATTTACTTCTGATGTATTATTTTATCCAAATAATGCAATACTTATGCAGAAAACTTAAGAAAACTGTCGATCTGAAAATGTTGCTACTTAAACGTACATGAAATAATTTGGGGAAAATATTGAAAATTAATCTTCCTACTTACTATTCGTTTAGAGACCTTTTTCATGAACTGCATTATAAATTGATCCCATAGAATTAAAATCACGATAGAATAGGAAGGGGTGAACGACTAATTTATAAGCTTTAAGTAAAATATGACTAGATATATAAATACGAACTTTGATCGTCTGTGGGATTATCAAATAATGATAAAAATTCTTTCTATAAAACCAACTTTAAACGCCACTACAAAGTATAAAACAATTTTAATTTGTACATGTATGTTGAAGTCGGGCGGGCCTAAATATAAACGATGAAACCAATGCGCGACGCTAGCCCAACTTTGCCCGATCGGCGTATGAAGTCGGTTTTTTAAAGATATTTTTTTTACATTATTATTTTAAGCTTTTTTGTGTATATCTCTGATTGCGAGCAATTTGCTCTTAATCATTGAGTTCCTTCCTCCATCACCGAAGATATGAATCATCTTCTCTTCACCTTTTAAATAGGCCCAACCTTATTATGCGTTCTTTCAAAAAAAATTGAAATCGGTTCAGATTTGACGTAGTTATGGAGTAACATCTAACATTATATCAACAAAAATTTATATGGGAACCACCTCTGAAGTATGCCCTACTAAACAAAAAATTATCAAATTCCATTCATTATTTGGCGGAATAATTGGATAACAAATATACAAAAAATTCAAATTGAGAACCTCCTCCTTTTTTGAAGTCGGTTAAAATGATTGCATTAATATAACGATCGCAATGGTGTCTGATTGGCTGGTATTCTCCCACTATTGTTTAAAATGCATTGATGCAGCTAGAGCTCCATCTTTATCAACCGATAGACGTCCACTGCTGGACAAAGGTCTCTTGCATGGACTTCCACAGGCCTCGGTCTTGCGCCGCCTGAATCCAGCGGCTCCCTGCGACTCGTTTGATGTCGTCGGTCCACCTGGTGGGGGGTCTGCCAACACTGCGCTTCCTGGTGCGGGGTCGCCACTCCAGCACCTTGGGACCCCAACGACCATCAGCTCTTCGAACTATGTGCCCCGCCCATTTCCACATTTCCACTTCAGTATCGCGACTCGCTTAGCTATGTCGGTGACTCTGGTTCTCCTACGGATCTCCTCATTTCTGATTCGATCCCGCAGGGACACTCCGAGCATAGCTCTCTCCATCGCCCGCTGAGCGGTCCTGAGCCTACTTATGAGGCCCTTAGTTAGCGACCATATCTCGGATCCGTAAGTCATCACTGGCAACACGCACTGTTCGAAGACTTTAGTCTTCAAGCACTGAGGAATTTTGGACGAGAAGACATCTCGGAGCTTCCCGAACGCTGCCCAGCCGAGAGCTCCATAAACTCAGCGAATTCATAAAATTAGTTTTTTTACTCAATTATTTCAAAAGTTATAGGTATATATTTCCATATAACCAGTGTGATATGATTTTCTAAATATATAAAATGAAAAGGTGACTGACTCACTGATCTATCAACGCACATCTACTATGACGTAGGCATCCGCTAAGAAAGGATTTTTACAAATATAATACAAAAAATAATGAAAACGAGACTAAAAAATTGTTTAATAATAATGATAAGTTCTACGTAAGTCTTTCTTACTCGAAAATTAGGACTTTAATTTTATGAAGTCGGCCACACCGCAATAAAATTAGGGCTGGACAGCAAGATTTCATATGTCGATATTGGTGGGGGGATTGTATAAATTATTTATACCGAGATATTTTTATCGTCTTACTAATGGTTCATGGACGAAAAAAAATATTTAAATTCTATACATATTTGGTTCATTAAAACTTGGCAATTGAATTAAAGTACCCATACTTCTTATTCATCCCGCTAGGTTTACCGGAAAGCTAAATAGCTTGGCGGTGTTTTATTACAGATGGGGTGGCCACTATAGCCATGGCGGCAGCCTAGCATTACAAACAAATATACACTTCGTTCAGATGAAGTAGATGAAAAAAATAAGCCTTCCAAGTAAAGTATGTAGGTACAAGTTTTAACTTACCAATCATAACTTTAAATACATTTTTTTTAGGGTTTAGTTTTTACTTTTTATGTTTCCTCCATACTGGACTGAGAAAATATTATTCAACGCTGGAAAACGATCTTGTAAATCGAAAAAGTGAACTTTAAACCAGAGCCAATAACGTTTTAAAAAATCATAACAGCTCATAATAAGCTATCAGGAGCAGATTTTTTTCAAAAAGCATATTTTTTAAAGTAACACATCAGATGATACTAATTATATAATTCTAAAGTAGAATTACTTTAGTTTTATACATTAGTTTTATATCAATTTCGACTAATAGTTTTTCAATTTTAAGAAGCAATGTTGCTGTAACTTGGTATTTGAAACATATGAAACCACGAAATAACTCTAAACTCTGAAATGCTAATTATGCTGTATTTATTTTTAAGGAAACATGATGTAGTCCTAACAGTTTGTACTTAATATACTTTTTAGAAATAGATACATCGTAAATTTCGCTTTAAACATAAATAGAACAAATGATGTTTCATTAAAAATGCTGTATGTTTATTTAAACAAGATTACTTAAAAAATCAATGTGTTCAATATTAATACCCACTACGTATTCAAATAAAAATTAAATGTCTCTCAACTTAATAAACAATATTATTAAAAACCTATGACAAAGTACAGCACTCCCTGGTGGCTTATAACCTTAAATCATAACTAAACAGCTGCTCTAAGGTGATATACTGTGGTACCTACAGCATGCTTTCAGCATGAGATTGAGAGTATAGTGACGGAGTAAATACCTTGGTATCTACAAAATCTGTTAATAATCAGATAATCCTAAGTCCTTACAGTAGGTTCGCCTAAGTGCACTGCACTGCTAAAAAGTATTGATAACTTTTTTGAAGTATCTGTATAATATTGAAAAATAGATGGTGTGGTGTGGTGTGGAATAACAAAAAATATATAATATAAACATGCAGAGAAGGTCAACATAGTATCTTAGAAAAATAATGTCATAGGAAAACGAAAATCCGACAATCCGACGCAGTATCTTTTTCTTCCAAATATATAAAAAAGTCATTTTGTTATTTTTCGAAATAAGCTAGATCGCTTTCCAGCGTCAATATAGTCCAAAGTTTCTAGCTGTATCTTTACGCAAGTACTAAAAGCCTACAAAGAGTCAATCTAATAGCAAAGGCATATTATGACTAAAATAACGGCAAGAGTCTCGTTTCCTAGCGCTTCTATAAACCTACCATGTTAAAGATCTCGAACAAAAAAATTTACTCTCGAATAAAGTAACTCTGTTGTAAATAATTATTAGAAAACTTATCGAAAGTCGATAATCGATAGTGTCAAATCCCTAAAATGTTTACACAAATGATGCGATTGTTTCATGTAATGATAGAGCGTCCCTGTGTGTGATTGTGATAGTGTGCATATACTTTAAGGTAGTGTTTGCTAATTATATTGTGTGCGTGCATAGCGACGTGATGGAAAAATGCAACTGTAGTAAGCAAGTTTTCATGTGTGCTACCTCGCCCCCCACCGTAATTGACAGACTTTTTTGCGAATAAATTAGGGGTCAAGTCCTCTCCATTGCTGGTTTATTACTCAAAGGTTAAAAAGGATAAAAGCTAAACAAACTTCCATTAATGTTCAGTCATGGATACCCAGCTAGATATACACCCTCCAGTCACACTATAACACACACTCTCTACTTTGTCCATATAATTAAAAATTTGTTGGTCTTACATGAATATGTTCCGATAGCATGAACACTTTTTTATCGCAGGCACATATTAAATTCTGTTTCATTTTCCATGACTCTTCAGATGTGCCACTTGGTGAAGCATAGTCACTGTCTGCAAACAGCATTAGTCAGTTTACTAAATTACAATAAAAGTTACAATGTCTAACAAGAATGAAATGGTTGTGGTATGTGATGTCACGCGCCCTTTTTCTTGTCTGACAAGCGTCTCATTTGGGCCTCACCTTTTTGTTTAGAGAAAATTAAACATTTCTTTTGCGTTGTGTATGATTTCGATTTTTTTAAATTTCAATTCATAAAAAAAATGCAAGCATCTTTTTGAAATGTGAGCCTTTAACTTCAATTATATAAAATATCTCAACAAATATTGTATTTTTAATGGGTCATTCTATCTACCTGAAATTTCCTCAGGAAATGTAGCTTGTATTCTACTCGTCACTTGTGCCTTCGTATTTATTGGGCTGTAGTTATTAACCTTTTTCTTCAATTTGTAATTTTCTATGTATTTCTTGAATGGCAGATACACAGAGGTCTTCGCTTTCCCATTCTCAATGAATTTGCGGAAGCTTACTTTTTTGGGGGTACTTTGTTTACTGGAAGACCTTTAATTTATTATAAACTTTGTTAAAAACACCTTTAGTAACAAATGTCCCAACATAATGTGCAACCCTGTGGAATTTATTTAACCCTTCACTACGGTTGTAAGTAACAATGCAGTTTACTACTTCATTGTATGTGGCGACGTCTTTCCCAGTAACTAGCTTCAGATGAAATTGTAAGTTCATAAATGACCCCTGCCAGGAATTAAACCTGGTACCTCCCACTTATAGACACAAGAAAGCGTACAGCCGAATCATGATGGGTTGCATCAGGGTTCAGCCCCTCCTGCAACTTCATTCACAACATTGTTACCAACATTGATAAGTGCAGTTCGCGACTATGTCTTGTCATGCCTCTTAGCATTAATTGAATATAATTGTCTTGCTAGTTACATAGAGCAGAAATGATATAGATATGTCTCATAAGGCAGGAATCACATCTGTACGCATCGATTCGCATTTTATCCATATAAAAGTATCATTTTGTATGGATTCATGTACGCATTGCAAAGCCAAAATGTGTACACAACTCCATACAAAATTACACTTTTATTACAAAACGCGAACCGATGCGCACATATATGATTCCAGCCTAAAAGAAAAGTTAATATCCCAAAATTTTGAAGAGAAGAGAATAAGAATAAATATTTACATAAGCAGTGTGTTAGTTGGTTCTTGCAAAGCTCTGATGCAGGCAGCAGGTCCCCAGGCATCCCAAAATAGCATGTGCAACTCACTCATTTCCCAATTTTGAGAAGAAATTTTTTAACGGACTAGATGTGGCAGTAGGTTTCTGTTCAACTTTTTGGCATTCAATCTCCTGATAAATATCTTCAATTGACCAACCTATCTGCCTTCTAACTGCTTTTGGCTTTCTAGTTTTTACAATTATGGGGGCAAAATCAACACAATCAGTACCTGCATCACTAAATGTTTCATCGTGGGGTGTTTTAAAACTTTCATCATGAGATGTTTGAAAAGTTTCTTGAGGTGTTCTAAAGCTTTCATCATGATGTGTACGAAAAGATTCACGAGGTGTTCTAAAACTTTCATCATGACATGATCTTGAACTTTCATCACGACATGTCCTCCAAGATTCATTGTGAGTAAAATGGAGTAGCTTTAAATGTTCCAAATATGAGAATTTATCAGTGAACATTTCATGACACACCGGACACACAAAGTGGTGAAGTTTGACATTGGTTGTGCATTTGTTTAGATGTGTCACATAATCATCATATTGGTCATACATCTGATCACAAAGTACGCATGAAATGTTAACATATTGTGGAATGTCTGGGATGGGCGACAAAGGTTTAGACAATTTTGTGGGTGTAGCATCAGTAGCAACGAGTGTTTCATTGCTGCTTGATCGCTGAAGCTCATTGTGTTCAATTGTGCAAGTGACATGGCAAGTGTGTGCACCGTAGTTGCTATACGATTCGTTACAATATACACATTTGATTGAGTCAATATCACTGTCAGTCTCATCGCTCATTTCATAACAGGGACTCAGTTGATTCCTCTGAACTTGGCCAGCTTTAACTGAATTATCATCATTCTCTTCTTGTATATATTCAGTGTGCATGTGAAACTCTTGATTGTAAAGATCATTATAATCTTGTTTGTCATCAGGCTTGTCAATCTGAATATCTGTAAAAGAAATAAAATTTGGCCCTGATCACAATCATGCAAGTTGTTATAAATGGAATGGAATCTGTATAGTTTCATTGGGTGTACCGAACATTAGATGAAGCAATACACATTCTTTGTTTTATCATTATTGTCTCAACCCATCACTGGGCCCTTCTCAACTGAGAAGGGTTTAGGCCATAACCCACTTTGCTGGCCAAATGCAGATTAGCAACACACCTTTGAGAACATTATGGAGAATTCTCAGGCATGCAAGTCTCGCAATATTTTCTTTCACAGTTGAAGCAAGCATTGATGTAATCACACTTAACTCCATAAGTTCAGAGATGCGGGCCTGGGTTCAAACCCCGGGCTCCTTGATATAGCCACTATAGACCAGTGCAGATAACTTTGAAAATGATGAAAAATTATAGTAGGATGAAATCCATTGGAAAAGGAAGAGAATGTAACAAAAATGAAAGGAAAAATTAATTACGGGCGATCTGAGGTCGGGAAGTTGGGGGAGGGGGGTTTAAGGGTAAAAAACGGTGTATCTCAATTTCTGGAAAAACTACAAGTCCTATGGAAAAAAGTTAAATGGCAAAGTTGTAGGTAATAAAAAGATCTACAACTTTTGTATTTAGACTTTTTTCACATAACCTCAAAATGTATGTGAAAAATTCAAATAACCATGTTTTTGGTTTTTTATTTTTATCTTTTACAAAAAGAAATATTTTTTTCACGAAATGTAGTGAAAACTTACCTTTTTATGTCCCAAACACACTGTAATTTTTCTGATTTAAAATATTTCTTTTTTCACCTTTTTTTTGGACTTAATATTGAAAAAGCACCTAATTTTCAATCGAAAATTCTCCCGTCAAAATATCTGCTTTTTTAAAAAAGTCGGTGAGCTTTTTGTTCGTAGAAATCTCTACTTTCTGATGGTGTAAAAAAAATATACATTACTATAGTAAATGCTCTCAGAAAATGCAGAAACGAAATACGAAATAACAGGTAGTAAGGCCCAGACCCTCCTAGCCCCTATGAAATACCTTTTAAATTACATGCATAGATGGCTATTTATTGCTTTTTTAAGATAACTTATATACCTGAGTGACCTACGGAAAATTTTAGCCAGTGTTGCCATGCGCACCGTAATTACGGTAAAAGCACCGTACTCAGCAAAATTTTACCAACTACCGTTGAAGCACGACAATGGTGACGATAACTACCGTAATCAGGGATTGAAATTTTCTTACTAAAATAGAGGAGGTAACAGTTCGAATTATGCGGTTTATTCATTTAAATAATTATGTATTTAAAAACAGTGTCTAATTTGGTATTAAGATTATTTATTTGTACTCAAACGTTCTGAATTGCCTTTGTTTGTAAGTCAATTTATACCTGGCCATTTTTAATGTAAGTAGTGATAGCCTAGTGGTTAGGACAGTGGTCTCCTATTCGGGGGGTCGCAGGTTCGATTCCGGGTACGCACTTCTGACTTTTCGGGGTCAAGTGCATTTAAGCAATTAAATAGCACTTGCTTTAGCGGTGAAGGAAAACATCGTGAGAAAACCTGCACACCTGAGAGTTCTTCATAATCTTCTTGAAGGTGTGTGAAGTCTGCCAATTCGCATTGGGCCAGAGCGTAGTGGACTATTATCTATAACCCTTCTCAGAGAGGAGATCTGCGCTCAGTAGTAAGCCGTTGATGGGTTGCTGATGATGATGATGATGATGATGATTTTTAGTATTTCAATTTAAAAATAGTGCTTTAAAAGGGTTCTTGTATTAAAATTTGGACTCAGTTATTTTCCCCGTTTTTCTCCAGACCCTATCAGTGTAATTTTTTAGAATCTTCCGTATCTTTTGTACGGTATCACCGTCGACCAGATTTTGGACATGGCAACACTGATTTTAGCCCATCAAAAGGTATTTCATAGAGAAGTGGGGAAGGGGCATAAATTTTGATTTTATGTGAAAAAAGTCCAAATACAAAAGTTATAGATCTTTTTATTACCTACAACTTTGCCATTTAACTTTTTTCCACAGGACTTGTAGTTTTTCCAGAAATTGAGATAAACTTTTTACCCTTAACCCCCCCCCCCCCCCCTCCCCCCCACTTCCCGACCTCAGATCACCCGTAATTTATTTTTCCTTTAATTTTTGTTGCATTCTCTTCCTTTTCCAATGGGTTTCATCCTACTATAATTTTTTTTTTTCAAAAATTATCTACCCCAATATAATCCAAAATATTTGCATAAATTACAATATAGATTACACTATGTAAAGGGGTATGACCGTATGCAAAGGAAGACCTTCCCAAAGAATGTTTTATTAAAATAACATAAAGTAGGTACCTACCAGGAAATTTACGCAAAAGATTATCAATTCTTTCGCACTGGAGCTTGAACAAATAAGCCGTGCTAAGATTTTCAATGCAAGAAGTACATACGCGATCTGTCAGACCATCACCTTCGTGAATCTGAAATGTGAGCATTGTTTTATTATAGGCTATAAATTATAATCAAATGATTACATGGCAATTAAGTCCATGTTTTATGATGCTCTACGTATAGATAGCTGTACACTTACCTGAACCTTCGTAAATGCCATAACCATTTCTGATAACTTAATTGAATCATCTTTTTCGAAAATTGAACAAAAATCACCAATTTTCAAGCAAAGTCTACACTTATGAAAACGATTATTTACTTCCATTGTACGATAGAGCGTGTTGATTTAAGCATTTATCCAACCCATACTTCGTTCCCGTTTTACCGCTACCGAAACAAGATCTACACAAGTCACAAACCAAACAAATTACAAAAACAAAACTAGTTTTTCTGTTTTCGACAAACATTTTCAAAATGCAACGACAAAATCATTGAAAAGAAACTATCTTTATGAAAGCATGCAACCAAAGAGAATGTAATCACTACGTGGAACTAGGACTATGGAAGTAGGATTGTCTTATACGTAGAATCCTTAATGTGATTGTCTTTTTAGGGTGGAACCACATCTGTGAGGATCGTTTCGGATTTCGCCCACACAAAACTGTCATTTTCCATAGAAACGTGTACGGATCAATTCGGCTTTTCGCATCGATCTTAGAAAAGCCACACCGGAATCGAAACAAACGCCATTGATTAGTTCCCAAATACTTCAAAAAAGTTGGCTTCAAGCGAAGATTATAGGACGTAATATGACAGTTGCGGTACGCGAATACGCAATAACATAATATACCCGTCTCGTTCTTAAAACGTAGCTTTCCCTAAATAAGAAAGGCTAAGACATAGTTTTACTTTTTATTCAAAAAATACATAGTATAGCTATAACTACGTAAATGCCACAGGTCCACTCTTATGTACCAAGTCTATGGTATATGTAGGATTTTCCTAGTGATGGGTGGGAGTCATTTATATTTGTCGATTATATTATTATCGAACATACCTAATCTAAGAATTGTAGAGGTACTTGGCAAGTAATAAAAACAGTTGCAAACATTTCTTCTATACCATCTCCCACAATAGAACTCCTACAACTTCAACCTGATCCTCAAACTTCTCTTAATCTTGTGAACAATTATTTTGTGGAGGATTATTTTTGGACTGGCGACACAGATTCTCTTAAAACCGAACTTCTCTCATGTTAACTTTGATGATTCTATCACCCCTGTAAACTCATTCGGATTATTACGGGTAGATCAAAAGGAAATAGAAACTATCATAATGAGCCTAAAAACTAATAGCGCTATTGGATGGTATGGTATTCCAATTATGGTTTTAAAAACAAGTTTTACTACCTTAGCTCCAATTATCTCAAGAATTTGTAATCTCTCTTTATCGAAAGGTATTTTTCCAAAATGTTTTAAGAAGGCTTTGGTGATACCAGTTTTCAAAAGTGGCGATAGAAGCAGTGGCAATAATTATAGACCCATTTCAATGTTAAGTGGGCTTTCAAAAATATTTGAGAAGGTCTTAAATAAAAGATTAGTTAGCTATTTAGAAACATAAAATCTCTTATCCCCTACGGTACGGCTTTAGGAAAAGGAAATAAACGGAAGATGCGGTTCTCGATTTAACTGAAACAATTACTAGATCGTTAGATCAGAGACTAAAATGTGTTGGGGTTTTCTTAGATTTATCCAAAGCATTTGATACTGTTTCTATCCCCATACTACTGGAAAAAATTGGATAAAATGGGCATCAGGGGTATAGCGCTAGATATCTTCAAAGATTATTTGTCAAACCGCACTCAACAAATTAAAGTTAATGAATACCTAAGCGATGATATGCCTCTTACCTATGGTGTCCCCCAGGGTAGTAAACTGGGCCCCACGTTATTTCTTATATAAATAAACAATCTCTGTCGCCTGGCTATTCCGAATTGCAAAATTATAGCTTACGCAGATGATACCATCTTACTCATTAAAGGGAACACTTGGGAAAGTACCTTTATAAATGCTGAAATTGCTCTAAAAGAGATATCAGATTAGTTGACTGCCAATTTACTCAGCCTAAACATTACTAAAACCAAATTCCTTACCTTTTGAACCTCTGATGCCTCTCAAACCTCTGCTAATAAATGCATATTGAAAGCCCATATCTGTAATTCTTTTGATAATAAATCAAATTGTGACTGCCCTGCTGTAGAATAAGCCAGCAATATAAAATATCTTGGACTTCTTATAGATAATACTTTGTCTTGGAAATTGCATATATCTAATTAAACATCAAAAATAAGAAAAGTAATATATATTTACAAGAATCTTAGGTCATCAGCAAATAAAGATACTATCTTCATGGTATATTGTGCAGTGGTTCAGTCGTTGCTCATATATTGCGTGTCTGTCTGGGGAGGTAGAAATAAAACTGCGATGCTACAGATAGAAAGAGCGCAGAGATCGATTTTGTAAGTAATGACTAAAAGACCTTTCAGATTTCCTACAATAGACCTATATAAAGACTGCAAGTTTCTAACAGTCGCCAACTGTACTTGCTCCACATTACAATACGCAAACATATTTCCGTTAGCTATGATAAAAATTTGTCAAAGAGAAGAATAGATCAAATCTTTCGAACAAAAAGACATAAAAGTAAACTTGCTGCGAGACAGTATTATATCATTAGCGTGTGGCGTATACAACCTCTATTAAAGGAATTAAATATAGTCACATGTCATGTCAGTGAGAAAGTTTTAAGTTCGGAACATTGAAATCATATAAATAGATGCGCAGGCTGTCTGCGCGAGGGATTCGGTATCAATTTCAGTTTAGGCCGGTCATTATCTTTCAAAATGCTTGTGACATTTTCAATATTTTATTTTTTATATCCACTTAATTATACGTTTCAATATAGTATTCAACCCAAGTATCTTTACAACTACAAGTCTTTCATTCATCTATCCAGCAATAACAATATGGGGCGGCTGAAAAGCCCCATAAGCGCTAGACTGTACAATAAAATTAATAAAGCTATTTACATTTATTCTTTAAATAGAAACGAATGTAAAAAAGTGTTAAACAATGGTTGCTCAAACAAACGTATGTTGATACTGGAAAGTTGCTGGAAGTTTTAGGTTAACAAAATAATATTTCAAACATACTAAACATACTACATACACACAAACACACACACATACACACACACACACACACACACACGCATACCTTTACTTAATACAATATGAATTTTTTGTATGTAAAAAAAATATTAAACCTAATAATTGTATAATTTGAGTCAGTCATTGGTCAATAAATTTAAGGAGTGCTGTCGCCTAAAATACAAGTTTTTACCTAGTTTAGGGACAGTAGATTTTCTGAATGTACCTAAAATACACTACACTGTGACTAGGGCTTTCGATTACCGGATTTTTTCAATACCGGTATTGATACCGGATTTTCCATGACATTTATTGTGGGGTAATATATTTTCCTGTTAAATCATTAAATCAGTACGTATTTATTTTTGAAGACAACGGTAAAATTACAAGCAGATTTTTCATTAAAAAGATTTTTTATTTACAGTACAATTATTTCACTGTAAAGTGTAAGTTAAATAATCAATTCTTTTAATAAATAACTAGCGGCCGCCCGTGACTCCGAAAGAGTTTCGGTGCTGCCACCGCTGTGTAAACACTTCAGTACTTCGCTCCGTCAAAATAAATAAAATAATAGTGGATTATCTGGTCCATACCGTGTTAAATCAGGAAATTAGTGTTCTTTAATATTATGTGAGCATAGTGCTACATAAAGTTAAGTGTATGACGTTGGAAATAAGTAAAATCAAGCATAAATTCTACGTCGTGATACCTAATTAATTAGTGAACGAAACATTTTATTTCTACTACCTACCTACGTAATAAAATCATAACATTGTTCGGAATAAAGATCAAGTTATTCGTCACTATTGTTAACAGAAAATAGTGTTCTTTAATACATAAAGTTAAGTGTATGACGTTGGAAATAAGCAAAATCAAGCATTCTACGTCGTGATGCATAAATTCTACGTCGTGATACCTAATTAATTAGTGAACGAAACATTTTATTTCTACTACCTACCTACGTAATAAAATCATAACATTGTTCGGAATAAAGATCAAGTTATTCGTCACTATAGTTAACGGTTTGTTGGCCTAGCGGATACAGCATTAACTTAAGATCTACAAGAAGTATAAAATAATTTTCTATCTTTAAACTCATCACGGGGCAAACAGAGACTGAAACCTACGTAAAAAAAAAAAAAAAAAACAAAAAAAAAATAAAAAAATAAAAAAAAGCATAAAAAAAAGGAAGGCATTAAAAAAAGAGATAATAAAAAAAACAATGTCAACGTCTTCCATAAATAGTACAAAGTCAAAATCAAGTAGGGTTTCTTCATCGCGCACCAAAAGGAAGGAACGACTATTTCCTACCGATGAGAGTCTTGAACGAATGGCCCGCATAACTTCATTCTTCAACGTGCAAAAGCAACAAACAACTAATACCAACGAACACGCCAGCGAACAAATACAAATCCGCGAAACACAAAAAGAATCGAACGCTGAAGGCGCTGAGGGCACGAGCCAGAAAACGCCAATATCGAGCGGAACGGGCGAATTACTAAGTGACGAACGATTGCCGCGAGATAGGGACTTAAAAAGTGGAGACAGGAGCGACAACGTAACCGTTTCAAGTCACACGGCAAAATATCCGTCACTAGCTGAAGAATTAAAGGACTTGGGTATAGAAACTGCTCCTACCAGCAACGCTCAAACTGACGACACTAGACTGCCTCAGTCCCCTGCTCCATCTAGCCAGATTTCACGACCTTCGCTCGGAGGTGGTGGGATTGCAGAAGCCGCGCAACAGGCTTCGCGAGCAGTTCAGGAAGCCAAAGCGGCACTTGAAGACCACAATGCCGGAAATGTGACAAGGGAA
Source organism: Oeneis ivallda (assembly GCA_029955525.1). Classification (NCBI taxonomy): domain Eukaryota; kingdom Metazoa; phylum Arthropoda; class Insecta; order Lepidoptera; family Nymphalidae; genus Oeneis; species Oeneis ivallda. Next base: position 14,513,028 of record JARPMR010000005.1, read on the forward strand.
GTTCGAGAGTTGGTGGTCGATCGGTTGCATTTGATGCAGGAGCTTGTATATCGCTTGGCAGACTCACGAGCTAGACTAGCGATAGAGCTGGAGCGTTCAAATAGTCGTGAAGCCAAAAATTACGAAATGGCTGCCAGAAGACAGGCACAATCCTTGCAAAATATAATGGCGGATTATCAAAAACTGGAGAACCGAATAGAAAGTACACAGAGTGAGATAAAAGCAGTACGTCTGATTGTAGGAAGTGAACTAACTGGACCTACCGATGATATTCGACGAGATATACAAAAACTGCAAAAGAATCAACAGCAGTCTAAACAAAGCTCACAAAAATCAGACATGCATGAACCACTGAAACAACTATCAAGAGAAGTAGCAGCCCTCCGAGATGAAAAGATGGGAAAGAACAATAAAGATGGCAATAAAACATATGCAGAAATCGTAAGCAATCCTGGTCACACTGTAATTGTTGCATCGAAAGATCCTCGTCACACAGCTGACGAAGTCTTAAAGAATATAGAAAAGGCAGTTAACCCTCGCCAGGAAGGTTTGCGTATAGATAGGTGTAGGAAGGCACGAAACGGCAAAGTAGTTATTGGATGCAAGGCAAAAGAGGATGCTGATAAAATAGTGAGCTCCTTGCGTAGCCTTGAGTTCACGGTGGAAGAACCCCAAAACAAAAATCCACTGATTGAACTACAGAATGTTCTTTCGTACAATAGTGATAATGAAATAATAGAGTCACTGAGGAAACAAAATCCCTGCATAACCCAAGGACTGAATATGGATCTCGAAACGATGCGTGTTAAATACCGAAGGCGCGCACGGAATCCCCACGAATCGCATATTACAATTGAGGTATCCGCAACCTTGTGGAAACGTCTGACTGAGCAGCAGACAGTCTACATAGGTTTGCAACGAGTTAAAACACAAGATCGTTCACCATTAACTCAATGCTCGAAATGCCTGGGATATGGCCATTCCAGGAAATCCTGCGATATTGATAAGGATCTATGTGCGTATTGCGGCGAAGAACATAGGCAAGCCGATTGCAGCCACAGGAAAATTAATAAAACACCCAAATGTGTAAACTGTGTGCGTGATGGTCGATCCGATAGTGAAAACGAACATACAGCCTTCAGCGGCTTATGTCCTGTGCGTTGTAAGTGGGACTCAATAGCCCGCTCCAAAATTACTTACTGCTAAAGTTGCACCATTGGAACCAATGCTTATCCTTCAAGCAAATCTCGGAAGAGGCAAATTGGCAACCACAGAGATTTTATCAGTTGGCATCAAGCGTAAGGCCACAGCACTTCTTTTGTCAGAGCCATATGTAGGGTCAATTGGTCGACTACAAACACCATATCCTACAAGAATTGTACAAAATAATAACCAACATGGACCCAACAAAGCTGCAATAGTAATTATTGACCAGTCCGCAACATTAATAATCGACCCACTACTACAAAGAGCGAACATAGCAGTAGTGATATTAAAATATGCCAAAACAGAGATAGCACTCGTTGCTGTATATCTTGAAAAAGATAAAGATATCGAGACTAATCTAAATGAATTTAAACTAATAAGAGACAAGCTAGCCATTCCAAAAATCATAATTGGTGGCGATTTCAATGCATGGAGTATGTGGTGGGGAAGTGCCAAACAAGACCTTAGAGGAGAGCACCTTTCCTCGTGGATCACTGAAATGGACATGTGTATTTTGAATAAAGGGACCACACCAACATTTGAAGTATACAGGCAGGGTCGATCTTACACAAGCCACGTTGATATCACAATATGTGACGCCTCATTACTAAATAAAGTCAATGAATGGCATGTGGATAGAGAACTCACATCGTCGGACCATAACACTATATTATTCAAAATAACATCGTCATCGGAAACATATACATTACCACCAGCGAAAAAAGGTACTCGAAAATACAACACAAAGCGAGCCGACTGGACCAAATTTCACAAAACGTTAAAAGTGGAACTCGAGAAAAAGGCAGTTACAAAGGAAAACATTTGCGATTATATAGATGTCGAAAAAGTTGAAGAAGCAATTAGAGAATATACTAACGCTGTCACAGTCGCTTGTGATAACTCAATCCCGACACTAAAGCAACCAGGACTTAAAAAATATCCTCCTTGGTGGACAAAAGAACTGGAAGTGAAGAAAAATAATATGAATACTAAAAAACGCCGCATTAGATGTGCTGCACCACGAAGACGAGATTATGTTATTGCAGAATATCAACAAGCACGTGAGGAATATACCTTAGCAGCGCAAAAAGCACAAACAACTTCATGGCAAGAATATTGCAGTAAATCCGAGAAAGGCAACATCTGGGAAGGGGTATATAAAGTACTTAGACGAACAGTGCGACCGAGACCAGATGTCTTACTACAAGATTCGGACGGGAGCTCTTGCTCGGCTCAAGAATCAGTTAAACTCTTAGCTGACACACTATTTCCTGACGATAATTCAAATATGGAAAACGCTGAGCATAAGAACATTCGAGAACTCGCGGAGAAAGAGATTCCGTCCGAGCCTGATGATCCACCCTTTACTGCTACAGAACTGGAATTAACTGTACGGAGTTTTTCAGCGACGAAGGCACCCGGAGAAGACCACTTTACAGCAGACATTTGCGAGCATGCGGTGCTTAATGATGGAGAAATTTTTCTGGAGCTAGCAAATGCATGTTTAAGATTGACGTATTTTCCGGTCCTTTGGAAACGAGCTTCTGTAGTGATAATACCAAAACCTAAAAAAGAAGATATCGCAAATCCAAGGTCCTATCGCCCCATCGGACTACTGTCAATATTAGGAAAGATAATGGAGAAGATGTTGGTTTATAGATTGAGGTGGTATATTCATAAAATGATCAGTCCCAAACAATATGGGTTCATGCCCCAAAAAAGCACTGAAGACGCCCTCTATGACCTGATCGTGCACTTAAATAAAAAAAGAACGGAGAAGAAAACAACGCTCCTAATATCACTGGACATAGAGGGAGCGTTTGACAATGCTTGGTGGCCAGCCATTAAAACCGGACTGTTGAACGCTAATTGCCCTCAGAACATCTACCGAACAATTTGTTCCTACCTGAGCGGAAGGGAGATAAAAATAACATATTATGCTGGGGAAGAGTTTTCAAAACATACAAACAGAGGATGCATACAGGGCTCCATTGCTGGTCCGACACTATGGAATGTCTGTGTAAATCCACTTCTTGTTGAAATCGCGAGTTTAGGAATCTATTGCCAGGCGTTTGCGGATGACGTAGTTTTGGCCATCTCGGGAAGTACACCTGAGGAAATTCAACAAAAGGCAGAGAAGGCCCTAAACATCGTTACTCGGTGGGGGCAGAGGAATAAACTTAGATTTGGCCCGAAAAAGACTCACAGTATGCTTGTAACAAGGAAAAGAAACTTTGGCGTGGTAAATGTTAAAATGGATGGGGAGCAAATCAAAATTTCAAACCAAATTAAAATGCTAGGTGTTATTTTTGATGACAAATTGAAGTTTGGGCCCCATGTCGATGCAATTTGCGTTAGACTCATTGATTTATACAAGAAACTGGAGTGTGCCGCGAGATGTACCTGGGGACTTAATTCAGACATCATTAAAATAATATATGTATCAGTGATAGAACCAATTGCACTATACGCCTCAAGTGTATGGGCCTCAGCGTTGCGAGTTCAAAGTATTCGAAGGCGTTTGTTAGCAGTTCAAAGAAATCTTGCTCAAAAGATTGCCAAAGCTTATAGGACTGTTTCTCTGACCGCCGCACTTGCAATAGCTGGAGTATTACCATTGGATATGAGAGTAACAGACTCTGCTCAAATCTATGAACTTAAAAGAGGAAAACTGACTCTTAATATACATCCAGATCGAGTAGAATGCAGCGTTCCTTATAATAAATTGCCTCATCCAGCTAAACGGTGGCAAATCGATTACTTGTTGGTAGGAGAAGAGGACATAACAAGTATAGTGGGGACGCACATCTATACTGATGGAAGTAAGATAGACGGAGGAGTGGGAGCGGCACTTTCTATTTGGAAGCAAAATAAAGAGGTTAAATATCGAACGCTTAGGCTTCATTCTTACTGTTCCGTCTTTCAAGCGGAATTACTAGCAATCTGGAAGGCGACCGAATTGGCAGAGAGTTTGGAATCAAACGTGATAAGTATATTTTCAGATAGTCGATCAGCTCTTGAACTCATCAAAAATCCTACATCGCTCCATCCGATCGCTTTCCAGACTAGAGAAAAAATTTATGAATTAAAAACTCGGGATATAGATGTGCGTCTCCACTGGCTTCGGGCTCACGTTGGTACCAGAGGCAACGAGCGTGCTGATGAACTTGCCAAACGAGCAGCTAAGTTTAAAAAATCTTCTCCTGATTATGACCTCTATCCCATATCGTACGCGAAGAGAGTCATAAGGAAGCAATCTATAGACAAATGGAACGCCATTTATATGGAAGGAATTAAGAACAAGCCATTAGAACTATTTCTCCCTGATATCACTACCGCGTACGATTTTTTTAAATCCATACGACCCGGAGGTCTTTTAACTGAAGTTCTAACTGGCCATGGGGGTTTTGGACAATACCTACATCGTTTTAAACTACGTGATCATCCCTGGTGTGTGTGTGAACGTGGAGTGATCCAAAACGTGGTGCATGTAATTACGACTTGCCCACGTTTTGGATCGCAAAGACAGGATATTGCAGCTGAATTAGAACTAGATATTACAAGAAGCAATTTGGCAACTCTTCTCACAAATAAAAAATATAGAAAGAAGTTTATTAAATACTGTGAGATTGTGACTAAAATAACCGGAACCTCAAATGGTAGCACTGCAAAATGGGTAGCTACATTGGTAAGGTATTGATACTTATTAACTAATACTTATTATTTATTATTATTAACTTTGTGCAGTGCGGCTATTTGGAAATGGCGAGGGAAAGAAAAACAAAAAAAAAAACATCTCTGCCAAAATTTTATTTGACATTCTTATTATTAATTGACTAATCTAAATTATTGACATTCTAAAATTATTATCAAATTTTATATAAAATTATATGTTCAAAGTTACCTTAAATAATACATTATTCTACTAATTATAATACATTTAATAAAATTTAATACATACTATATTAATCAGTAAAACAATATTTTTAACATTTGACGGAGCACTCAGGGCTACTGAGAACAGTGTCACTCACCAATACCTAACACTAACAATAATTAAGGAAAAAAAAATGCCATCCCCATTTGACGAACACCGTCTCTGACACCATGTCAGAGGATAACTGAGTGCGAAACAAAAAAAAAAAAAAGACTCCGAATGAATGTTAATTGATGAATTGTCAATCAGTTATGAGATTATAAAAAAGATAAATTTTCCCGCTGCAAGCCTATCGAAAAAAGTCCTACCGCTAGTAAAAACCGCAACTTCACACCCACGGAGATCGCAATTTCAATGTATTTTTTATTTTTGTTTCGTACTATATTTTACCACATTCAAGAGGTGATTTTTCTAATATAACTTAAAGACTATTTTATTTTTTATCACTAAAACCAACCAAACCAAAAGTTTCCGAAAGTTCATGGAAAACTGTTTTTAATGTCTGACTTCAAAAACATGGGATTTTCATATCCCCCATTTCAACCCCTTTAGGTTGGATTTTCTCAAAAACTTTTCTTTGCTGATGTCTAGACCCTAGAACCCAAGGAATCTTTCCCATTCAAACTTTCATCCCCTATTTTACCACCTATAAGGGGGGATTTTTCAAAATAACTTATACAAGTTTTTAATATTTAAAGCTAGTTACCTAAATCCCGATTTTCAAACCTCAAACTTTAGAATAGAATTCTATTCTATTCTAAAGTTTGAGGATAATAATAGAAATATTTTTTATTCAAATAAACTTTTACAAGTGCTTTTGAATAGTCGATGAATCTATCACTGGTTCGGAATGCCCTTCCTGCCGAGAAGAACCAGCAAGAAACTCGGCGGTTGCTCTTTTCAAAACAAATTTACAATACAGTAAATACTATGCTATATATGCAGTGTTTCCACAATGAGGGAAGTTCCAAAAATGCATACCGACTAACTTCTATCTTAAGATGGGCAAACATAAAGTAGCCCCATTCCCGCCGGTGGCACCCGTTCACGGGCATGACGCATGACCCAGCCATTGCTTCGCTCAACCATATTAGAGGGTACGTAACTTTAAAAACACAGGACTTTCATATAAACTTTCATCCAACCATTTCACCCCCTTAGGAGGGGATTTTGGTTAAAAAATTACTTACTTAGCTGACCTACCTAAGAACCTACGTTCGAAATTTCAAGTTAAAAAATTACAATAATTAAAACTTTCCTATATGAACTTTCATTCCCTATTTAACCACCCTTAAGGGGGGATTTTCCAAAATAACTTATGCAGATTTTTATTATTCAAAGTTAATAATCTAAATGCCAATTATTGTCATATGTCTAACTTCAAAAACATAGGACTTTCATATAACCTTCGAAACCCCATTTCACCCCCTTAGAGGGATTTTCTCAATTTCGTTTATTAGCTTCTTGGCGGATCTTAGGAAGGAAAGAGCATCTAAGCTGTTATCCGAGAGTGAGCTTCTTAATCTATTGCATAAATATGTAACAGAAGAAAAAGCTCTTTCCGCCTATACTCTTGATTTCTGCGCTATATTCACATTGCGCGCGTTAACGAATATAGTTTTGGTACAGTAGACAATTCAACTTTTATTACTGGTACTGAAATAAGGCGAAAAAAAGTGTAGGACCCCGGTATTAGCTAATACCGGGATCCCGGTATTGGAAGACCTGAATACCGGTATTGAAAAAGTCCGGGATTCCGGTATTAGCCAATACCGGGATCCCGGTATTGAAAGCCGTAACTGTGACTAAATAGTCTTAAGACTACATCTATATTTAGTGTTAATTAAGTTTTGTCATACCTATTTGGTATTTTTTTTCGCTATATGTTAAGGGTACGATTTTTGTACAAAAATTCATTTATTAGAGGAAGCTTTAGTATCCATAGAGCCTAAAATAGTTGACCGAGCGAAGCGAGGTCTCTGAGTCTACTAGAGTGAATTTGCACTTGTCCGTCCGTCCGTCCGTCCGTCCGTCCGTCTGTCAGAGCCTTATTACTTTTGAATTACTGAACGTAATTACTTCAAATTTAGATATAATATGTAAACTGATGGCCTTCAGCCGAATATTGGATAAAAAATTATAAAAACCTTTATTTCAGGGGGGCTCTCATAGAAGTGAATGCGAAGTAAAAAAATTTTATCGCGTTACATAAAATTGTTACATATCATTTTAAAGATAATTTTGAACAGAGTACAAAAATATATTTTTTTTAATTTTTCCCTTAAAATTGACGAAATGGGGGGCTTTCAAAGTGGCGATTTTATACGCTCGCTTGAAGACGCTCTCTATGAAAATCCGCTATGTATTTTCAAGCTGATTTTATTTTTTTAGGTCACTTATATCCTGTATTTGAACAACAAATACTAAAATTATATGAATATTATAAAGAAACGAGATTATTTAATTTTTAATGGGCATCAGTAATTCATATAGCATCAACATAGCTTCACAATAATGCTAATAGATGGCGCAGTCAGTAACTATTCCATGGAACTATGAGTTACGACTACGACCTATCCCAAAAACATTTTTGCGTCGACCATTATTATTCAGTTACATAATATAACACAATAATTGTATTGTAATTTTTTTTGTACCATATTATTCAATTAAAATTATTTTTAAGTTAAATTTTAGTTAAATATTGTATATTTTCTATTCGCGTCGATAGATGATGATTTGTACAGATGCCCGTAACCCGGTTTCTTTCGTTGTACCTACATAATAATTCAATGTTTTCACTAACGTTCCCTAACCTTTACGGGCTACCTATGATAAGTCAGGTGATGTTTTCTGTCAACTTATTTATCACGATCCTGTACGGGACACCTAAAAGGACATTGGGACGGATGTTAGGACTTAGGATTGTATTTAGGAGTTACCTACGTTAAGAGACTCCTACTTAGGGGATGATTTAGGTATGTTTGGTGAAAACGGGCATAATAATAATGTCAGTTTTGGTTATCATGTATCGATTGAATGAATAATCACGGGATACCGTTACCGCGAGGTCTCAGTTCGGGGCGAACCACTAGTATCTTAACAGTTTTTTTGGCTGCCTGTTAACCGATCACGCTCAAAACTATCATAATAATGCTATCATAAAAACATCAATTTCAAAAGAAATCGGTCCAATAACAAAGAAATACAATATGGCGGGCACTTTTTAAAATTTTGGCTACCGTTTCCCCTTTCTTGACCTCAGAGATACCTAAATATCGGTTTTGAACTAAATTGGTGCAATAACAAAGAATTTGAATATGGCGGTGACTTTTAAAATTTTGGAAACCATTTCCTCTTTCTTGACCCCAGGGAAGCCTATCGATTTTGTACGAAATCAGTCCAGTAACAAAGAATTCCAGTACTTAGAAGTAGTGAAGAAAGATACTCATGCCCGATTTTAGCAACCGCACCTAGCCGTACCTACAGGTAGCCCTTAAATACAATTCCATATTCATTGTGAATTCCATTTTTAGGTGTTCCCTAAAGGTTCGATAAGCCTTAAAAGACTGATACCCGAGTCTTTTAAGGCTTATTAAAAAGACTCGCCTTTATTTTACAGGACTAAACTCATAAATTAATACCTTTTATGTCTAAGAAGATTAATATTATTGAGGTTGAGCTGGTGATAAAATATCGATGCCATCATCGAACATCCCTACGCAAACAACAATTTATGCTTTAGCGTCTTTGACAAAATATTATTCGTCTATGTTTAGCGTCCTTACGGATCCTTTCGCACGCGATCCTTACAAGTGTGTCTCAAACTATGGGCATAAATCCGAATCGATCCTCACAGATGTGGTTTCAGCCTAAAGTGAAAAATCATGGAATTATCACACGTCTTGAAAATCATCACTTCTGACATTTCCAGCGGGCTATTCACGTAGTCGTGATTCCTAGTTCCATGGGCTATCCTCACTATTTTTGATATATTTCCAGTAGCAAAGCAATTCCCCAGACTAGTTTTGTGATCTGTGAAAGCGTAGTAACTAGTACCTAATCTGTGGTGAAAGCAATGGGAAGTTGTTGGGAAAAAACATGGACATAGGAAACAAACAGGACCGAGCACTCGCAGCTGAAAAGCGAGCCGAGCGAGATAGCTAGTACAGAGGCCGTGTGTCCCTTTCTAACAGGGTGACAATAAGATTTTCGATATATGTGAGACAAATTCAATCTTGCAATCTTCCTACTAATTATAAGTTTATTATAAACACAATTATTGAAGTTTTTCATTAGCAATGGAAAATTTCTTAGGGATTAGGGATTGATTACGAAATAAATAATACAAATAGTACAAGGTTTCGATTTGTCCAGTCATAGTGAGTATACATTGCTCGATATTATAATGACTGGTCATGTGTAGATAATGTGATAAATTATTCATTTTCTCTAGATATTAATCATAATAGCTGGTCAAAGGCACCCAAAGTAATAAATATGGCCCCACTTCCCCTCCCGCGCCTTATTCCGTTGCCGCACGATCGATATATTTACCAAAATCTTAGGTTAGGTCAGGGTTGTACAGAAATTCTGTTCTATTGGTTTGAAATGAAACATTAAAATAATGAAAATTGTAATAATAATAATATTAATAATACAAAAGTAATGAGTAAAGGACCATCGTAATCGGCATATGCATCGTACGTATTCGACCCATCACACAATACAAGAATTTAAAAATTCATGGTCAACATAGTTGTAGATTTAGAGTTCACGTTTTAACGGGTTGCCGCTCGAAAAAAATAGACTAGATAAAAATTTATATTTTCTTTTTTGTTAAGCAATATATCTATCGAAATTAATGCAATTAAATACGGTGACTTAAAAATGTTAAAATAACATTAAATTATAAGTGTTTCAACTGAGTTTCTTTGAGCCAAAATTTTCGATCAAACACATTTTTTTAGGCTGGCAAGAGAAAGAACGAGACACACGGCCTCCGTTATTACTATCTCTCTCGGCTCGGATTAGCCTCTGTGTAATGCGCAACAGGAAATATACTTTATCTACTTGTTATAAGGTTCATTTTCGTAAATACAAATTTTCCGAGTGATCAGTTCTGTTTGTATATTCAGTTCATGGGAAAAAATCACTGACACCACAGACCAGGAACAACAAGACTGACACTTTATTGCACTTTGCACTTTGGTCTGTATAATGTACTTTGTGGTGGCTAATGTTTGTGAGGTTTTTACTTTCTTTGTACAATTATTTATGATTTACTGATAATGACCTTAAAGAAGCTACTGCATTGAGAAAATAATGAAAAAATGCAGCTACATGTAGAAGCACGGGATCACTGCAAACCATTTCCAAACTTTGGGAGGCCAAAAATAATTGGATATATTGGCATAGAAAACCTGAAATATGCGCGAAAAATAGCTAATGAAAGAGTGAATTTCAATTTAAATCTACGCCTTGATGAAGTTAAACGTAAACCACCAGATTTAGATGTAAAGTTGACGGAGCTGCTAAAGTTCTTAGTTGACCATGAAGCCAGACTGAATTTTCCTTTAGAGAACAACTTTGGTGCCGCACAGTTTTTTTGTTACCGTGGCTTGTTAACTTGTGTAGCGTGTACTCCATTTGAAAACAGGGAGCCATGGAAAATTGTTGCAATATTGTACAAGGGTAACATATATTTATGTGCAAGAGATACAGAAGAAAAGATGCAGCAGAAGCTTCATATGTCGGAGAAAGATAAACAATTTACCTCATGGGGATATAAATTTGAACAGTATATGCTATCAGGTGAGTAATATTTTAACTCCTTAACTCTTTTAGGAATTATTTCTGTTCTGGTCAGATTGGAAATTTCAGCCACAGCTAATTTATTTGCCAGCAAGCAAATGGGAAAAACTATAATCTTTTTTCCTTAGGTAGTTGTCTATAGGCAAACATTGTTGTTTCTCACAGAGAGGAATAAGCAGCTTGCTAAGCACAGCAAATAGATGCTCTTACCACACTCACATTGAAACTGTGTTGCGATGTGTAAACAAGTTTTTATATACTTACCTAGGGAAACAGCTGTATTACACAGATATCATATAACTATGTCTACAGCTAGTTATAAACAAATTAATAACCATAAAATTGTTTCAGATAGACCAGACACAGAGCCTAATCCAAATGTACCAGTTGATGAAACTGAAGAATTTTCATTAGTTTTTAAAACACATTTGAATCATCACAAACTTATATATGCAGCAGAGATGGATGGCTTAAGATGTGACAAGGGTCATGTGTCACCTTTAACAGATTCTGAATCAAATCCTGATAATATAGTACAATATCTATCTTGTAATGAGTTTATAGAACTTAAAACAAGTAGACACATTGAATTCCCTAGACAGGAGATAAATTTTAGGTATGTTTTTTTTTTAACTTATTGTATATTAATTTATATTCAGGCAACTCTGCTGAGATTGCATGATTGCAATGATTTCATTATGCAGTGTGATGTTTCTTAAAAAATTAAACCACAGCCTCAACATGAAATTACTTCTTTCTTGTGGATTCGGCTATGCATGCTGAGTCCCTTTTACATGTAAAGTCAGGAGGGAAAAGACAATTGTAGGCTTTTGCCAATCTATTGAGTGCCAAACATAAATATTGTCTTATTTCTAAAATATTTTTTAAATAGAGAAATAAAAATTAATTTATAACAATTTATTGAAATTCTAAATTCAAAATGGTTTCTCACTTTCCAGGAGATTTAAAACCAAGAAGTGGTGGTGTCAGTCTTTTCTTGTAGGAATAGATACATTACTCTGTGGGTACAGGAATGATGCTGGGATTGTTGAAGAATTGAAAGTATATAATGTTAAAGATTTGGCTAAAGTATCACAGGTGAGCTGCTAATTGGTGTCAAACATAAAATTAAATGAAAGGGTTTAGCGGGATAAGTATGACGAGTCGGCCCCCAAATAGAACCTATATTGAAACTTAGTCCGGGAGGAATCGGCGCATGCGTACCGAAAACTATTCCACCTCAATTTTTTTATGCGATCCTCTCCCAATGGCCCTCCTAATTATATAAATGCATGTTGCCAGGGCGCCACCTGGTGCCATATTATTTAAACCGAAATTGTTTAAACAATTGCAAGGAATTATTATTTTTCAACCGGACAAATTTTTTTTATATTCTTTATTAAAATACCAATAAAAAAGGTCCTATGACTTTTTACGATAAAGTTAATATTTTTAAAGATATGAATTTTTAAAGGTTCGAAAAATCTCAAATTTGGGTACTTTCGACCTATGAAAAATATATTAAAAAAAAAAACATAATGTTTTAGTAATATTTTTTTTTAATTCTCTATACGATAGTTAATAATATTGTTAATAGAGATTTAAAAAAATTTCATTGTTTATATCTTTTTTTTAATTGTTAATTTCGCGCGCTCACAAGTATGCGTCGCTTATAGTCTAGATTTCCTTACTTGAGTATTCGGGTAAACAAACACCTCTTGATATAAATATCACTTATTTACACACCAACCACACATTTTGAACTATGTTTAACTGTCTAGATCTGTTCATTAAACACATTCGTTACGATTTACACTTGAATGTTTAGAAAAAACATTCAAATGAATTGAATTATAGTTATTTATGCAACTGTTGTATAATAAGGGGTATTATAGAATAGAATAGAATAGAATAGAAATATTTTTTATTCAAATAAACTTTTACAAGTGCTTTTGAATAGTCAAGGAATCTACCACTGGTTCGGAATGCCTTTCCTGCCGAGAAGAACCAGCAAGAAACTCGGCGGTTGCTCTTTTCAACTTTTCAAAACAAATTTACAATACAGTAAATACTATTAAAACACAAATGTGGGTTTATCACACGAGGCGTAGCCGAGTGTGATAATAGTATCACACTCATGTGATAATATGACACACATATGATTCACATGTGTGATACTATTATCACACTCGGCTACGCCTCGTGTGATATACCCGCTTTCGTGTTTTAATACCCCTTATTATACAACAGTTGCATAAATAACTATTATTCAATTCATTTGAATGTTTTTTCTAAACATTCAAGTGTAAATCGTAACGAATGTGTTTAATGAACAGATCTATACAGTTAAACATAGTTCAAAATGTGTGGTTGGAGTGTAAATAAGTGATATTTATATCAAGAGGTGTTTGTTTACCTGAATACTCAAGTAAGGAAATCTAGACTATAAGCGACGCATACTTGTGAGCGCGCGAAATTAACAATTAAAAAAAAGATATAAACAATGAAATTTTTTTAAATCTCTATTAACAATATTATTAACTATTGTATAGAGAATTAAAAAAAAATATTACTAAAGCATTATGTTTTTTTTTAAATATATTTTTCATAGGTCGAAAGTACCCAAATTTGAGATTTTTCGAACCTTTAAAAATTCATATCTTTAAAAATATTAACTTTATCGTGAAAAGTCATAGGACCTTTTTTATTGGTATTTCAATAAAAAATATAAAAAAAAATTGTCCGGTTGAAAAATAACAATTCCTTGCAATTGTTTAAACAATTTCGGTTTAAACAATATGGCACCAGGTGGCGCCCTGGCAACATGCATTTATATAATTAGGAGGGCCATTTGAAGAGGATCGCATAAAAAAATTGAGGTGGAATAGTTTTCGATACGCATGCGCCGATTCCTCCCGGACTAACTTATGTTAAATCATTGATTTGATGTACCAACATGATTTATGAAAGTTTCAGCATAACTATCATTCAATAAAATATATCTCAAACTAATTAAGCTAGAGAAGTAAAACCAATGCGAGGCTTTCGGTAACTATACAGAGTATATTTTTTTTAGAATAACTTTTAATGTAAAAAAAATATTTTTTTTATTTCATGTTCTCCTCGAATCACAATAACGGGAATGATATATGTTATGCTAAGGTTGATTATACGGGTCTGCCCGCGAAATTCAAATTTAATTTGGTTTTTCGCAATTTGTAAACTAATACGACAAAGTAGGCTTATGGCATTCTAATTGCGCCAGTAGCAGTATCATCTTCACAGATTTATATAAAAATCTTTACTTGAAAGTGTCTAGTTTAAGAAATTAGTCCGAGTATCAGCTAATTTGTGAGTAACTCACGTCCAACTCGATATTTTGATTCATTTCTTAGACTGGTCACTTTCAAGCAAAGATTTTTATATAAACCTGTGAAGATGATACTGCTACTGGCGCAATTAGAATGCCATAAGCCTACTTTGTCGTATTAGTTTACAAATTGCGAAAAACCAAATTAAATTTGAATTTCGCGGGCAGACCCGTATAATCAACCTTAAGTAGACCACTACTTTAGACCTGTTAATTTAGAGACTTGTGTGATGATGTGGCTGATTCTATTGTACAAGCTCTAAACATTACTAAATTGACAGGTCTAACTCATAATGTTCCCTGTGGAAAAGAATAGCACTAGATTTTAGACCAGTAATTCCCAAAGTGGTCCAGGTGGACCCCCAGGGGTCCACGGGAGACTCGACGGGGGTCTACGTTGGCGTGACAGAAAAATGGGGGTTCACAATTCGTAAGCGGGGGTCGATAGTGAAGCCGCCGCCGACGCGCCGTCTGCAACGCTTGTTCAGACGTGCAAAGGGACCAAATACGACTTGTGGGTGGTGTGTGTGCTTGCAATCTTGCATGAACTTGTTTGATTCTTCACCAATATAAATACGAATGCCAAGAATAAACGTTACTCATTTGTTCCCGGAATTTCGGAGAGAAAAGTACCTAAAGTGAATCGATCTTAGTGATTGCCAGCGACGGAAAAAGTAAGTAGGCTGCCTTTTGCTATACATACTTTTATTTTATTTATTACTTATTTATTTATTTAGAACAGAAATCCGAGAAAGGTAGAACTTTTTGTCCCTAATTTATTAGTAATTGTTTATTTCCCGACTGTGTGGTGTTTCACTAATATAAGTCATCTTTATTATCAACCCAGCGAGGTCTCCTCTAAGAGAAGGGTTACAGGCCATAGTCCACCATGCTGGCCCAATGCGAATTGGTGGACTTCACACACCTTCGAGAACATTATGGAGAACTCTCAGGTGTTACGTGTACGTTATTAATGTTTAATTTTGATTGCAGGTACAATTATATTTTGATTTACTATACTTACTTAATATAATATTGTAAAATATGATAACAATAATAATAATTAATAGTTACTTACATAGTATTTGAATAAATACAACACAAGAAAATATACTATTTTTTTATTTTTACCACTCCGAGTTTTCTAAATAAAATAAGTGAGAATTGATTGGTTTTTGTGCTGTGAGTAGATGTCAAAAATGTAAGCTTGAGATGGAATCACTTCTTTTTGAATGGTCAACTTTACTTTTGACATCCACTCACAGCACAATCAATTAATTAATTTACCAATCAATTCTCTTTTTTTTTTCAAAGAATGTTGTTTTCGTGGTTGGAACTCACTCGCAACGCCAATTTTCATAATTTATCTTCACATTTTTTGTCGACTGGAAATATGATAGAAATTTAGCTGCAGGGGGTCCACCGGAACCAGCAAACTTTTGAAAGGGGTCTATGAGCAAAAAAAGTTTGGGAACCTCTGTTTTAGACCTATCAATTTCGTTTAGAGATTGTGTGTGCTTAGTTAGTTCTACATCAAATCTGTAAACTAAATTGACAGAGCTAAACACAGTGCCATTCTCTTCCTTACAGACCATAATGGAAAGGTTGGCACTACTCAAGACTTCTCAATTCAGTTTTAGATATATTTTTTAAACCTAATCAGCACCATTTATCATAAAAAAGAACCTAATTGTTATCTTTCTCTTCTAGAAAAAATATTTAAATTATAATTATTTACTAGCTATAAAATTTGTTTTATATTACAGGAATATTGGAAGCCAAATGTTTGCCTCAACTTTTTAGACACATTTCTAACATTTGTTAAAAGATGTCTGGCAAGAAAGATTAAACATAAGTTTGGACAAAAGGCATTGAATAATTTACAAGCATTACCATTAACATGTTTACTGTTTGAATGGACTCCAAACTCACTGGTTCGGGTATCAGATGATTATTGTCATGAAGATGATCCTATATTACTTGAGTGGTTCCTAGAAAAGTTTGGAAAAACTAAAGATATTTTATAGCATAAGCTTGGCTGATTTCAAAGGCCAAATTAGGAAAGTTTGAAGCAAATATTTTATTGAAATGTATTTTTTATCGATTAATTAAGTTTAATATTGAAATATCGTACTTTGTATTATTTTGATAAAAATAATACAAAAATAATATATATTTTTTTTAGCCTAGTTAATCGAGAGTTTTCTTATTTACTTGTCAGGATGAAATTAATGAGCCCAAACATGATAAGTTGCTTGTGCGTGGTTCAGACGTTGGGTACTTCGCAAACTGCCCTGATTGCAGCATCAGGTCAAGGTTCCCATATATTTTTCTTTTTATACTACTAATGCACTTCTCATCAAAAAAATCGAAACACCTCGCATGTTTATGTTTCGTAAGGATTATCAGAAAAATCTTTATTTTTAGGAATAACTAGTACTAGTGAGTACTAGTGAGTAGTATGAGATATTCAATCCCTGATGTTAATGTTCCAATTTCAAATTAAATTTTGATAAAATTCGTGTTTTGTTTCATGAGTCATTTTTACCCAGTATAGAATGTGAGGGAAATGGGGAAAACAATAAACGTAAATGGAAAAAAGTTTAGAAACAGTTTATTCAATAGCTTTTATTCCCTCCCCGAGCTCTAAAAGTTACTGCTTCCATGCGGTTCTTCATCGATCGGATTAGAGTCACGATCACATGTTGTGGAATGTTTTCCCAATCTTCTTTAATTGCATTTCGTAGCTGGCCAAGAGTTTTTGGGGCGGAATCCCTTGCTCGAATTCGTCTTTTTAATTCATCCCATAGATGTTCTATGGGATTCATGTCTGGGCTTTTCGCTGGCCATTCGATAACAGAGATGCCGACGTCAGTAAGATAATCTTGTACAACGGCTGCGATATGAGCTCTAGCGTTATCGTGCATGAATATGAAAGCATCAGCAATAAAATGTGCATAGGGTATCACATGAGCCTCAAGACATTGTTCGATGTATCGATGACTAGTGAGTGCAGGCAAACGTGGTCCGGATACGAAGACAAGTTCTGTTTTATCCTCGGTGCTAATGCCTCCCCAAACTGTCCACGAACCACCACCGTAGCTTACTTTTTCTTCAATGCAGCATTGTGCATAGTGTTCTCCTTCTCTTCTGTATACCTTGTTCCTTCCGTTGTTACCATACAACATAATTTTGCACTCATCAGAAAAAAGAATCTTGCTCCACTGTATTAATGACTACCTAATTTAGGCGCTTACGTGCAAAGTTAAGGCGCGCTCTTCGATGGTCTGCTGTAAATTTTGGCCCATTTGTTGGCTTGTGTGGTACCAGTCCACGTTCCTTCAACCTTCTTCTAATTGTAGTCACTTACAGCCACCCATCGAACACCACGGAGCTGCTGCTGCAGTTGGAAGGCATTAAGGCGTCAATTTCGCAAAGAAACTGTTGTAATAAACCGGTCGTCTTGCTCAGTAATCAGTAGTGACCCTATTCCTACCAGATCCAGGACGGCGCCTAAATAATCCAGTCTCTCGATATCGTTTATACACTCTATGAACAGATGACAGGCTTAGATACAATCTTGCAGCCACAACACGCTGACTAAGCCCAAAATCCAGCAACGCCACTACTTTGGGCGGCTTCTGCGGGCGATGTATCCATTGTGTTTTAGAAAAAAAAACTTTTTATTGAACGTGACAAGGTACTGTTAACAAATAACAAACAAAGAAATTACCAATTAGGGTAATTTTTAGTTAATTCTGCACTTAAATGTACTCCAACTCTTAACACCCCTTTGTATCAAAACTATGTTTCAGTTCATTTGTCGGATAAACAATTGAAAATCTAATTTTGAATTTAGAATTTCCATACACCAATGTAAAGACCAAACAGCCAGCTACAAGATTGTGTTTTTTTTTCATGGAATAAATTATCTTTTGTATTTAAATAACACTAGAAAAAAAATCGGAAGTGTTTCGATATTTTTGATGAGAAGTGTATATAAAATATTAGTAGTTGTTTACCTCTAGTTGATGAGATTGATAAATAATTGAAAGTTAAATATTAATAATTGTATGACTCAAAAATCTACACTGGCTTAAAAAAAAAGCAGATAGGTCTTAAGAACTATTTATAAGCCGGTTTCTTCAAACATAGCTATGAACTATCACATCCCAACCAGCCAGCCAGTTCAACCAGCTTTCAAATTAAAAAAAAACTCATTCCAATCCGTTTGGGCGTAGATGGCACAGGTTAAAACTTCGTGATATCCATGTGGCACAGCTAAAAATCTTGTTACTTTATTTTAAACAACTTAGGTCGCAATTACACTTGTAAGTTACTCTCGTAAGTTACATCACAACTTTAACAGTACCTAACTTTCGAAATGTAAACAGTGCCGTAAATAAAATGTTGTTTGATAATGTTACCTGCGTAAGTTACTTCCGTAAAAACTTACTAGTGTAATTGTAGCCTTAGACTTATGATGTTTGAAAGTTTATACCTACTTATTGAAAATCTGTAACACTTTTTTGTGTTAAGACTGTAAGTTACAGGTGAGGTTTGAGATAAGGGAATAGTACTTAGATTAAATTTAAATATTAAAATGATTCAACTTTCTATCGTACCATTTATTATCACTGTATAGCAAATGGTGTAAATCAACATCCATAAGACTAATCAACAACATGGATATTTTTTACTTAAAATATACATTTAAAACCTTATACAATATCGTACATTTATAAAAATATTTAGAAATAAAAACAATAATAGTAACGGAACAACATAATCATAATAAAATTAAACATGTCATGATTGATGTCTACAAAAATTTCATCTTAATAATATTTACAAAACAATAATTTTTAGTAGGTAACAAAAATGTCCATCATATGACTGAGAGTTGTCCTTTCATTCCCCAGGGAATAACTTACATTAGCGATACTATTCGCCTATAGCAACTGTTTCAGCAACTTTGCTAAATGAGTCTAAGATTAATCTATTTTTTACTGATTTATTGTCTGCGAATAAAGAAGGTCCGATAGATTTAAAATATTTAATTGGATGAAGCTATTTAGATAAAATAATATTTTAAGCACAGTTCAGCGTACCAATTGTCTAAAAGTTATTCCATTGATCGTATTCGTATTCGATGACATTAGCGTCAAAGTAAAATAATCCTTGATAGTATTGATTTAGTCACAAATTCAGTACAACGGATTTTAATATGGAGCGTTATGGAGCGTATCGTACAAACATAAACGTATAAGGTCCGCTTGCAGAAACGCCGGATTATCCTTTTAACCCAGGGTTAGCTGCTGCTTTGACAGATTTCGTATAAAGCTTCTGTGAAAATTACAAATTTATTCTTGGGTTAAACCTAACCCGGCGTTTCTGCAAGCAGGCCTTAGAATGCATACACGAAATTGAGCTCTAATTTCAATGCTGTTATGGTTTATTTATTGTTTATTTGTTATGGTTTATTACGCTAATGTCATCGTATACGATTACGATCAATGGAATAACTTTAGACAATTGCACCTCAGATTATACCTACTAGACATGTAGATTGCAGACTATATGTAATAGTAGCTTTCATTTGTATCACGTTATATTATGCTATACCTGGATGGATATGCTATATTTATAAAGTATTTATTAGTTTCTATGCTAAACTGGGATATTGCAGTATAGGCGTATTCTGAACTGTGCTTAAAGCATCCAAATGTTCCGAGTCTTAGGTAAGTACCTGAAAAATTAAGTATTTTTCAGTTTTTTAATTCTATAGGCCTTATATTCTTAACATGTTCATTGCGGAATAATAATTTACAGATCGCGCGATCTTACTTTACTTTGCTGACCTGAAATTAGGCTCTTACTCATGTCGTGTGTGTCATCGCTAAGACCCGCTCTTGCAGAAACGCCGGGTTATACTTTTAACCCAGAGTTAGCTGCTGCTTAGACAGATTTCGTATAAAGCTTCTGTCAAAAATACAAATTTATTTCTGGATTACACATTAATTAAAAATCTGCACAACCACTTGTTATTAATTTTTGGCCAGCTAACTTGTTCGCGCGCACGATAAGCACATATACGTATGGTAGGTCTACAGTTTTATTAGCTAGTGTACGTGCGCGAATGTCTCAGAGATTAAACTTCAGTCCGGCCACGTACGTTCGCGCGATCCGGGGACCTACTACCAACGCTTAGAGCAGTATTATTTCAATATTGTTTTGAGATATCATTTATTATGATAACCTTAAAGTGATTACTTAAGGTGGAAGACAAGGGTCTGCCCGCGAAATTCAAATTTATTAGTTTACAAATTGCGAAAAACCAAATTAAATTTGAATTTCGCGGGCAGAACCATGTCTTCCACCTTAAGTGATTATTTTTACTTTACTGAAATTGTATGACATGTCAAAACAATATTTATATAATACTACTGTAACCGCTGGTGGTAAAGGCCCTGATAAATTATGTCAATAATAAAAATACAATCATCAATTCCTGTTTATTTACTTTTACCTTGAAATGTTTAAATAATTATTATGGAAGATGTTAGTTTAATACCTCATCAATAACATGTGATAAGAAATCATTTATCAATTCTTCAATAATTATTAATATTATTAACATAAATAAGTGAGTAATATCGTAGTAATAACACATATTTTGGATTTCTACTTTGAGTGCACCTTTCCCACGTAAAATTTTAAACTTACCTAATGGGTAGGTACACTTTTACTTCCTAGTAGCAATTAGCATCATATTTGATAGTAAATTAAACCGCGTCCTGGATTTTAAAAATGGATATACCTGTTAAAATTGTTTACATCTCAACATAATGAATATTCGTAAATCTTAATATTATTTGATCAGCAGAACACCAAACATCAAATACAGATTTACAAATTTAACATTTCCATACACAATTCTATAAAAGTTATTATTTAACACGTAACTATGACAATTGTATTACATAGTTGAGTTAAAGTAAGTAAAGCTACAGAAAGTTATTTTTTAACAAATTCTAACTATGACAAATTGTATGACATAGTTAATTTAAAGTAGGGGTATGCAAAGCTAAAGAAAGTTATTGTTTAACAACAAATCTTCACTATGACAATTGTATGGCATGGTTACGTCAAAGTATGTGAAAATCTATAATATATTAATAAGTTATGATGGAGACAAAATTAGACGTATGATGGATGTTACAGTCAATTTAATGATTTTTCTAGTAACTAAATACTTAATAAAAAATATCTTAAAATATTTACAAAAAGCTCTGAAATTATCCCATTGACAATATCGAAATAGAACGAAAGACTGAATTAGCAGTTTGAGTGCAATGAAACCTTATTTCTATAATCCAGTGGAAATGAGAAGTTGATATTCAGGTGTAAATGAGAGGTTGATAATTATTATTATTAAAGGCAAGTTTTCATTAATCAAATTTCACAGTTGGCAGCGAATTGCGTTATTTGGACGTCGTGTTTTACCGCTGACAGACAGGTTACATATAACTGGCGTCTGGCAGGAAAAATCGTTTACAATGTTGTCACAACCATCATCATGATGACATGCGAATTGCGAGCGTCGCTGTCAACTACGCCGAATAATAAAACTTGTAAGCAGTCGACAGTCATTGGATCAATGTGAACCTGCCATTAGTGTTAACTGTTAATTTAGTTCTTGTTTTTACACACTTGTGTACAAAATATAATGTGGCTTTAGACATAACGCCTAGACCGATAGTTCCATACAACGAGACCACCTTAACGTGTAACCATAAACGAACTATGTGTGCTCAGAGGCATCGTTTATTTACGCTCGCCGACACGTACACTAGTGTGCGTGCCGAAAGGCGTCACTAGCCTTTAATGGCTACTTTAACATGACTAATGACATAACTAAGATCTGTGATTAAGTTTGGAGAATGTATAAAACCTAATTAGTCACAATAAACTCTGTTATAAACTGTATGATATATTTAACTGAATTTTTAATAAATCAATTTAATCGGATTTAAAACAGCTGGTTTTATTGTGATACTCGTAGCAAATGTTACCTATAGGGCTCACATGCATGTAATTTTGGTAGTCTTCGACAACGTCAACGAGATCTTTTCAAGCAGCTCGACTCGTATTCTTTATAAAACATTAAAGACAATTAATTGTACACTTAAAGTAATAAGGTACAAGACTATTTTGGTAAATTGTACCAAATTGGAATATATTCACTGATGTTCGCTTAGTTCATTTTCACACTTCGAGACAACTATAAGTGGAAATGAATAACTTCACATTCAAAATATCTATAAACTTTTAACAGTCTTCGGTTTCACTTACATAAATGTATATCCCTGTCGAATCAGTGTGTCGTTTGTACTAGCGTTTCCAACTACTAAGCTTTCTGCATATTATTTTGTATAATATTCATAATTTAGGCACAATTTAAGGAAATAATTATAATGGACTACGGCATTTTGAATGCAGAGCATTCCTTTATTTAATTCGTTAACAGAATATTACTAAATAATTATTTTTATAATTTTTAGAAGCTTTAACAAAATATAACAAACAACATTGAAATCAACATTCCGATACTTTAAGGTCCATCTTGACCGGAAACAATTGAGGTCAGCCTTTTTATTGGCAGAGTTGAAATTCACCGCATAATTAAATATTTAAAAGCATTCTGCTTTGTAAAAATGTAGGTACTTGCGAGCAATCCGATCGACTCGTATTCCTAGGCTTAGAAATAGAATGTGAGCCAATTGCATTGCTCGCGAGTATTTTCAAATAATCTACCTCTATATTTTAGTGCTGACCTCTTGGATTTAATTAACAACGTAGGTTCTTCCCGCCGATAATATTGCGTAGGCGGTATAAATACGTCAAACATTTATATCCAATAAAAAATCAATGCGAAAGATTTACGTTTTAATCGATGCAGTATATGTCGACGGGAACTCAATGTTTATTTTGGTTTTTCCATAAGCTCACTGCAGCCTTAAAGGGCATGTTAAAATTTCTCGCCGCATCATATGCGATCTTGTAAATTTAGTGTATATAAGAGAAAAACTCCTATGCGATAATAAAATATATTAAAATCTTTGTGCTGACTTATACAATAAATTCATTTTTATAAACTATATACTATTTATATATCATCTTAAGAAACCAATTCTGCCCTCGTAATGAAAACACAGTAACTTCAGTAACTGTGTAACTGAAGTTTGTGTTTTCAATTACGAGGGCAGAATTAATATATATTTACAGTTCACTATGCACGCTTGGCGTGCCGTTTGGTCTTCTTACTTACTACATAGCTATGTTATCCTGAAGGAATCGATTAGCTAGCACATTGTTTTTAATCATGTTGATTGTTACAGACTATGTATACTCGTAAGTATCAAAACTTCGATGTTTCCCTACAGATCGACCTGCACTCCATGCATTCCTTGAAAGATGTTATTCTAGTCATACAAAGGAAACATTTGTTTATATTAGACATGCTAAACTCACATTTAGCATGGCTTGAAAAGCTTGTGCTAGGAGTAGATATCTACAGCAATAGCAAGGGTTTTGGTATTTAAACCGTTCACCTTTCAGTTTTCTGCCTGCGCCCTGACTATATCACTACTGAGGCTTTAAAGCCTAATTAGTGTGGGTAGTTAACCTTAAAATAAACACCTTTCAAGAAAGTGTATTAACAGGTCACCCTGTATATTTCACAATGTCATAATAATATATATTGTCTTGAATAATATTTTTCCAAATAAGATATTGGCCCCGAGAAAAAAAAATATCACGATAGTGCCATATAATATTCTTTAGAACAGCGCTTGATGATATTCTTAACGATGTCGTCAACAATGATTTTATATTATTTAATAGGCCTTTTATTTATTAGTTGATTATTAATAAACATAAAATAAATGGTTAATTTACTCTGTCAATGAATAATATATTTAAATTAAATAAATCTCAAAAATCCCTTATTCTAGAAAATTGGAGACAATGAGTACAAATTCTGAAGTACATAACCTCAAAACCTGATTGACAGGTCTAAAAATATCTCTAAGGAAAAGGATAGCATAACATTAGAATTGTCAATTTAGTTCAGCTTTGAGTTTGTGTATAACAGAATTAGCATCATTATAATTATTTAAAATATTATTTTTACAATATTGTAGTGCATTGTATTGACTCAAGTTATTGGGAGTGTGCGATTCAAATTTTAATCTACTATGGTAATAATTACCTTCACTGAAGGCATACAATACGTTGTACTCTAGAAGATATCCAATACTCGATATCTCACTGTACAAGTTGATGAAGCTAATCTTATTTCTAATTGGTGATAATCATCTTGCCGACTAGAGGTCAACATATGGTGTTCCATCCATTTTGTCAAGATCTGCCAGCAACGGGTCGATGGATGGGGTCAATGGATCTAATATATCCTCACGTAACATGTCAAGTGGAGAAGTTAAACCTTGGTCGTTTTCTACGGAGCGCATTTGATTGGAGTTGCACATATCGACAGAATTTCCGTTTATAAGAAAATCTCTGTTACTGTAGCTAAAAACACTACGATCCTCGGCTAATTGTGGAGTTGAAGGGACAGATTTTGATGATATGCCGTTAGAAACGTTGGAATAATTCTCAGTAGAGAATAGTTCTCTAGACAGACGTGAATCGATTTGTAAATTTGGCGCTGTTCGCTTGTATGGTATAGGTGTGCTGGGGACTGAACGCGAGGTATAATATTTATTTTTTTCAGTTACTAATTCAGATAAATCATATTCAATACTATTCGTTCGTTTCAAAAACTCTTCGACGTCATCAGCGTTCGTCGTATCGGTTGGGAATGATTCGCTGTACTGATCGTTTGTACCGAGATCAGTATTATTCGGGATCAGAGAATGTAACTGATCGTCTGTGAGAATCTGCTGGTCAGGTATGGGATCACAACCGTTTGCCAAAGCATCATTAGTATTCATAATGGTTGTCGATGCTCCTGCATTAAGTACTCCGTTGCTGCTATCGATCGCGTCGTATATTTTGTCCAAGGTTTCGGAGTTCAGACCGGCTTTGGATATGTCGCACGTGTCTGCGAGAGAGCCGAAGTCGCAGAACTCATTCGGCACTGGCGTTGGGGGCACGGAACCCACGGGAGTGTTGTTGTAGCTCAACAGGCCGATATTCATCGGAGCCTGTTTGAGTGGCACCGATTGTGATCTAAAGGAGGTGTCATGCCCTAGTCTATAATTAACCACTGGTTCTTGAAAAAATCGGCTCACCTCGCTCGATAAAGGATCTGCTGACAACGGTGTTGTCAATTCGCCGTTAATATTATCTCGGAATGCGTTCGGGATAAAGCTCAAGCACATGTTGCTACCGCCATTAGGAATACCGGAGTTTTGTATCATTTGCTGCTTGTAATGTGAAAGAATGTTTGGAGAAGGCGGTGCCGACATGGGTTGGCAATACTTAATATTAGGGCCGCTTAAAGAAGTTTTCGGTATAAATTTCTGATCATTTGGTATGGCAAACTGTTTACTACAGGGATCGGTTACGCCTAACGTAAGAGGGTTACGTTTTTTCCGGCCGTTATGCTTTGGAATAGGCCGGGAGCAGAACCGTGACCTCGGCACTGGGGTGTTCCTCGGACTCACAAACGGGCTAGCTGCCGTACTGTGCGAGATGGGAGATGTTTGCAAGGATCCTCCCATAATAACTTGTTTACTCGTTTTAGTCGGACTGTGCCCTCTCTGTCCGAAACCTAAGGGAGACTTTGAATTGAAGTTCCCAGGCGAATGGCATCCATCAGATATAGGTACGAAATCGTACTGCTGCGTTCTCGTCGTTGGACTCTGGGGCTCGTGACAGTTGCCGTTATAAAGATGGGGTCCACTGACGGAAGTTATCAATTGATTATGATTATTTTCCTGAGTACATGGCACTGAAATCCCATTTTCGTTCGGAATAGTATCACAATTTTTACTAACAGTCATTTCATTATCTTTCAACATATCCGTGCCATTCACGATTTCAACATTACCGTTACCCAGCGGTTTGAACGCGCCCTCCGAAGCCGTTTTACTTTCGCGTAATGCATCACAGTTATCGATCGATTTTTCAGAGATCTGATTAATTTTTACATTTTGAGCATTGGACCCACTCTGATTTTTTAAATTCTTAGCTAATAATTCGCGCAACTGCGATATTTTTTCACTTTTGCCTTGGCTGTGTTCGTCGTGTGGGTCCTGACCTGCTTCTAAAAAAGCGACCGAGCCGTCGACGGGGTCGGCGGGCGTCGGCGGCTCGCGCTCGCCCGCGGCGCGCTGGTGGAAGTACTGCAGCAGCTCTTCCTCGTGCTCCTGGCTGCTGCCCTCGTTGAGGTAGTCGTCCAGCGCGTGCTTGTCGATGTTGCAGATGCTGATGACGCGCTCGCGGTTCAGAATCTCCGTGTGCCTCTCCTCGCAGATCATGCCGGTCCGGAGGCTGATGCCGTCCAGGCCGCAACACGAGTCGGGCGAAGCGGGGCGCGCGGGCCGCTCCGCCGGGTCCGGGGACGTGTCCTCGCGCGCGCAGTACTTGCGCAGCCGCGCGCGGTCGCACCTAGGCGTCGGAGCCTTCACCGACCGTGTCGGACTCGCCGCCTCCTGTTCCTCCCGGGCCAGCGCCGCGGCGGTGCTTTTGGACCGGCTCGTTAAGTTTTTTGGATCCTCTAAAAAAGCAACCTCGCGACGTGCAGACGGCGCCGCGGCGGGCGCGGCGGCGGAGGACGAGGCGGCCGGCTCAGGCGCGGCGAGCGCGTGGCGCGCGGCCGCCAGCTTGCCGCCGAGGATCTCGGCGGCGCGCATCTTCTTGGGCAGGTACTCGGTGCGCGGGAAGTCCTCGGGCGGCTGGTGCGCGGCGGCGCGCGGCGAGCCGCCCTGCGTCTCGCTCTGGTAGGTCTCCAAGATTAGCTTCTTGCCGGGCAGCGGCAGGCGCGCGGCGGGCGGGTCGGGCGGGCGCCGCCGCGGCCACGCGCCGCGCTCCGTGGACAGGTCGAGCGAGGCGTCGCTGCTGAGGTTGATGGGCAGGTTGTGCGCCGTGTCGGGCACGGACAGGTCGCGCGGCGCGTACGCGGGCTCGAAGGCGTAGGGGTCGGGCCGGTACTCGTGCACGGGCTGCGAGTGCGGCGCGGGCGGCGCGGGGTGCGGGTGCGCGCGCGGCGGCGGCGCGTACGCGTAGGGCTGCCGCACGTCGTACACGGGCCCGTAGGCGGGCTGGTACGCGTACGTGGGCTCGGCCATCTCGCTCTCGTGTTTCACCGACGGGTGCGGCCCGACGTACGAGGTAGACGGTGGTGATTCCCCGGCGACTTCTTGCCCCTTGTTTTTCTTGGGTCTTCCCGGTGTACCCTGCGTCTGATGAACAATCATTTCCAAATATATTTTAGAGTAAAATACTTACTAATAATATTTATGACTGAAATTTCTAAAAATATCAATAATGATTCAAATGAAAGCTTGTTTTCACCCCAAAAGTTTTTCGGATTACGATGATAATAATGTATCTACCTACCTACATCTTTAATTTAAAGACGGCGGCGATTTTAATTCAGCTATTCAGTTATTTACAAATTATACTCGGCGCGGCGAACCTTGATCCCTATGACTGTTTTTTGTTTTTGTTGCTGTTTTGTTATTGCTGGTATTGAAAAATGCCGAAAAGACTACGAAAAACTGTACTCAACAGTGAAACGCGGGAGTTTGTTGTGCGTTTGCGAGATTACTTTGCTCGTGAACAACAAAATGGCGGCCCTTTGTTGCCACTTGACAACGTACGCGACCGTGTTGCTGATGCTCTAGGGATTGGCAAGGCTACCGTTTCCCGAATCACAAAGGAAAAGTTCGGCGAATCATCGATGGATGAGAACAAACTCTCAACTCCAAAGAAGAAAAAATGTAATAGGGTACATCCTGTCACCAGTCCAGATGACTTCGACATGGCTGCGATACGTAACCATATTTACGGCTGCTACTTCCGAGGTGAACTGCCGACTTGTAGAAAGTTATTGACGTCGCTGAAATCAGCCAGTTTATTTAATGGCAGTATGACTTCGCTCAGAGTAGTCATAAAAAAATGCGGATTTCGGTATGGGAAGTGTGACA
The DNA here is from genome assembly GCA_029955525.1 of Oeneis ivallda. NCBI lineage: Eukaryota > Metazoa > Arthropoda > Insecta > Lepidoptera > Nymphalidae > Oeneis > Oeneis ivallda. Next base: position 14,541,532 of record JARPMR010000005.1, read on the forward strand.
AAAGAAAAGTGTTAATGGAGCGTAAGGATATAGCATTGATGAGGTGTGATTTTCTACGAAAAATAAAGAAAATAGAGAATTGGAACAATGTGGTCTATCTGGACGAAACGTGGCTTAACGCCAATCACACAGTCTCCAAAACATGGACAGACGATACAGCGAAATCCTGTATCAAAGCTCCTGAAGGCAAGGGCCAGCGTTTGATTATCTGCCACGCTGGTACAGCCAAAGGTTTTGTGCCTAATTGCTTGTGGGCCTTCAAATCAGTCAAAACTACAGATTATCACGAAGAGATGAATTTTGTCAATTTTAAGCAATGGTTCATAAAACTTTTGGATAATCTGCATTTTGATGAACAACGCCCCATACCATTCCGTACAAGTAAACAAACCACCCACCAGCAAAAGTAATAAAGGTGAAATACTAGAGTGGCTGCAACGCAATGGTGTGGAGGCTGACAGTCAACTGTTAAAAAAAGAGTTGGTCAGATTATTAAACTTACAAAAACTCCAAACAAAGCGGACATATTTTTTGGATGAAATGGCAAAATCTAAAGGTCACACAGTGATTCGGTTACCGCCATACCACTGCCAATATAATGCCATTGAGATGATATGGGCGCAAATCAAAGGTGGGTAATTTGTATTTATTTTAACTTTTATGTAAAAATTACATATTATGTATTTTACTTCAATCTCACTCTTTTACTTTGCATCATACTCAAAATAAATATTGTTTCAGGTTGTGCAGCCAGGCTTAACACCACTCCGCCATTTACAGCCAATAAAATGCTGACATTATTAGAAAAAGCTTGTAGTGAAGTCACTCCGGATAATTGGAGGAAAGTTGTAGAAAAGACCAAAAAACTTTGCTACGATGATTGGGATCGAGATGTGCGATACGACACTGTTGAAGATCAACCATTATTGATAAATGTAGGTGACAGCAGTTGCAGTTCAGATTCCGAGTCTGAGACGCAAACACTCATGTCATTATCAGATTCAGAATAAAATACAGAGTGTAACAAAAGTAAGTGATAATACTTTAGGGTGTGTAGTGTCCCTTATATAGAGTTCACTGGCAAAGTAGCAGCGCTAAAAGCAAAAAATTTTTTTTGTGATTTGCATGGCGAAGCTCATGTGGCGCTTGCCCATACAAATCACAAAAAAAAATTTTTCGCTTTCAGCGCTGAGTACTTTCACTGTAAACTATATAAGGAACACATGCAAACCCTAAAGTACTAGTGGTTCGCCCCGAACTGAGACCTCGCGGTATCCCATAATTCCCATAAGGTAGTTTTAACTATATTATATTGTAATTAAAACGCGCCTAATCTGATGACGTCAATCGTCATCTGCTTTCGTGGATGGGATGCGTATTTACAATATTAAAGACAGCGCCATCTATTAACAGTATGGTGAAGTTTTGTTAAAAACATTGATGCCCATTAAAACTTAAATAATTTCGTTTCTTTATAATATTTATCTAATCTTAGTATTTGTTGTTCAAGTACAGAATATAACTCAAATTATGTGTAAGTTTCAATTTTTAAAATAAAGTGGTTTTAGAGATCTAGCCTCGAATAAAATCTCCACTTTGAAAGCCCCCCATTTCGTCAATTTTAGGAAAAAAAATAAATAAAAATACTTTTGTACTTTGTTCCAAATTATCTTTAAAATGAGGTACTGCAACCCTATGAAATGCAAAAAATTTTATTTTACTTCGCATTCGCTTCTATGAGAGCCCCCCTGAAATAAAGATTTTTATAACTTTTTAAGCCATTTTCGGCTGGAGGCCATCGGTTTACATATCATATCTAAAACTGTAATAAAACGTTCAGTAAAAGTTATAAGGCTCTGACAGACGGACGGACGGACAGACGGACGGACGGACAAGTGCAAATCGCTCTAGTAAACTCAGAGACCTTCGCTTCGCTCGGTCGATTATGACTTACTTTTGTTACACCCTTGACCCTGTGTATGTAAATAAATAATTGTTAAACAGATTTTGTTTCATTTCATTTTGTCCTATAGCTGTTATTTTTTAATTTTCTTGGGTATAATATAATCATGTGTGTATGTATGAATGGTATGATCGTAATATTCTGTTCCATTCCATAATATATGAACTAAAATGTGAGTATGAAAAAAAATTGTGCACTCGTTTCCATTACCGACATTTTTACTTGCCGCCCTAGTCGATAAACGTCACACGACGTAAGTTTGCAGGACGTAAACATAAATTCAGATTGAGATAACTTCTTGTAAATGTTGAGAATTGTTAAAATATCAACGGAATATCATTACTAATGGTATAAAGCTACGTAAAATTTATAAATGGCATTTTTAGACGCCCCCAATATGATCCCAATTTAATGGTGACGCCACTACAATGTTATATGGTGACATTAGCTGTCAGTGTCATAGGGATCAAGGTTGGCCGCGCCGATTATAGACACACTGTACAAATAAAACTAAAATAGACGTTATGAATAAATGTCAAACTGACCTGTAACTTTCGTTTCAGTTGCTGCTTCATTAGTTGAGGGCTGGGTGTCTCCTCCGGTGGACCTAAATTGTTATTAATATTTTTTATACGTATAATATGATTTAAACAGTGTGGTGGAATATAACTGTCTGTTTTCAATATCATGATTTTAGTTAATACACATATATTTAAGTCGCGCGGGCCTAAAAAACAATGACCGATGCGTAACGCTACCTCGATTTCAACATACACTACACTTTATACAAAAAAATATTAGTAGCATTTGAAGCTGGTTTGTGAAAGGGATATTAATTATATGGTAGAGCTTAACTACAATAACATGGCGCGTCCCTCTAATATTCAAAACGTTTGAAAGTACTTACAAAAAAAAGTAAGTATAAGTGTGAAACTTGAAAGCATTTACAAAGCACCACTAAGTCACAACGCATGTGTGCGGGCTGAGAAGGCCATTAAGCAGAAATAAATCCAAGGATTTGTTGCTGTTGCTTGCTAGTAAAGCCGTGAAAGCCTAGTGGTTAGGATTGCGGTCTCCTATACGGTGTTTCGCAGGTTTGAGCCCGGGCACGCACCTCTGACTTTTTGGAGCTAAGTGTGTTTAAGCAATTAAATATCAAATGCTTCAATGGTGATCTCTAGTGGTGGACTATGGCCTATATATAACCCTTTCCTGAGAGGAGACTTGCGCTCGGTAGCGAGCAGTTGATGGGTTGCTCATGATGATTATTAGTATGGACTCTGGGGAGGCGCGCCATGTTATCGTAGTTGATGAGCTATGGCCTATAACCCTTTCCTGAGAGGAGACCTGCGATCAGTAGTGAGACATTGATGGGTTGCTCATGATGATTATTAGTATGGACTATGGGGAGGCGCGCCATGTTATCGTAGTTGATCTCTAGTGGTGGACTATGGCCTATAACCCTTTCCTGAGAGGAGACCTGCGATCAGTAGTGAGACGTTGATGGGTTGCTCATGATGATTATTTATTAGTATGGATTATGGGGAGGCGCGCCATGTTATCGTAGTTGATCTCTAGTGGTGGACTATGGCCTATAACCCTTTCCTGAGAGGAGACTTGCGCTCGGTAGCGAACCGTCGATGGGTTGCTCATGATGATTATTAGTATGGACTATGGGAGGCGCGCCATGTTATCGTAGTTGATCTCTAGTGGTGGACTATGGCCTATAACCCTTTCCTGAGAGGAGACCTGCGATCAGTAGTGAGACATTGATGGGTTGCTCATGATGATTATTAGTATGGACTATGGGAGGCGCGCCATGTTATCGTAGTTGATCTCAAGTCGGTTACCAACTAACTGTTTCGCTCACCGTGCGGGGTGTGCGTGGGGAGCGGCGGGTGCGGCGGCGACGCGCCCGCGGGGCCGAGGGGGGACACCAGGTGCCTCGAAAGCTCCGTTAGGTTCACAAACTTTATACCTACAAAACACAGTACCTATTTTATATTTTTACTAAAAATTGGTTGTCTGTAAAGTCGGTTTACGGACGATAGTTTTACGTGATAACGTCATAAAGAAACATTGACGATGACTGGCGGGCGGCAGCGGGTGCTCTCTAGTCACAAGGCAACGCTTGGGCCGATCGTGCCTCTCTATCGTTGTTCCGCGCTCTCGCTGGCACGCTCAGGCTCAGGCGGAACGTGACGTGACAAGACGTTATCACGTCAATAGTTTACCTACACTTGAACGAAAAGACATGCTCCCGGTCAGTATGGAGGCTGGTATTTGATAATGAAGCAGAACTAGAATATCCTCATGTGAAAGAGATATAAATGTAGATCTTCAAACTTCTTCAGTAATAATTTAAGAGAGCACAATTTTTTTTTTTAATAACATAATAGGTACAATTTTTTTTATGAATTTTATGAACACTAAATAGTTTTTACAGTCAAAAACTGTCTGTTGACAAATGCGTTGTACGACAGTCGGTTCAGCTATTTCGACGGTCAACAGACAGACTGGAGAACTATGAGGTTTCTTTGTTTACTACGAGAAACTTTAAAGTAGGTAAACACTTACCAAATTTACTCTCAGCCCATTCGCAAACAATTCTTTCACTTTCTTTCATTATAATAGGCTCCTGAAAAATAAACATAATTACAATTATTTTAGTATTAGTTTATTATTTAACTAGATGATGCCCGCTACTTCATCCGCGTGGTTTTTCGATTACCGCGGGAACCCTTCAATTTTCCGGGATAAAATGTAGCCTTCCTTCCAGGGTCTATCTAATCTATCTCAATTTCAATTTCAGCCAAATCCGTCCAGTAGTTTTTGCGTGAAAGAGTAACAAACACACACACACACACACAAACTTTCGGCTGTATAATATTAGTGTGATATGATTCCGAAAGAATTGGTAGATTTGCCATAAAACAATTTTAAACAGTGGGTAAAAACACACTTAAAAATAAATAACAAAGTCGTGCATCGAAGCAATCGGCTTGCATTCAACTGCCGACATAATAGTGTAATAATTTATTGACTTGATAAAATAAATATTGTAACGCATTTTGAAAAGAGCAACTGCCGACTTTCTAAGCAGAATCTGCTATTCAAACCAGTGCTAGAGTTTGACTAGTTATAAGAGCCCATATGAAATAAATGCTTTTGAATCGTAATTCTTTAACTACTTATGTAGATAGAAAAATAGATAGTTACCTTAGAACTTTCTCCCAAGTCAGGTAGCTGCGGGACTTCAAGTTTAATTTTTTTACGAAGACCTGCATAACAATACCTATCGAGAAAATTATATTACTAATTTGTGCCGATATGAAACAGTACAAAGTTTACATAGAATAGATATATACAATGGAATCCGTAAGCGCGTATATAGACAGGGAATAGGCCGTGCAAGCAGGCCCTGCATGAAAGGCTTTGAGTGGGCCACTTTAGAAACATCAATAATTATTTATGACAGAATGCACATTCACGCTCTCCTGTCAATGTCATTTGAGTGTCAATAGATCCTTGTCGTACTATAGTCCTTCCTAACTGTAGTATTTGTTTTAGCTCATCATCATCATCAGCAACCCATCAATGACTCACTACTGAGCAAGGTCTCTTCTCAGAGAAGGGTTATAGGCTATAGTCCACCACGCTGGCCCAATGCGAATTGGCGACTTTACACACCTTCGAGAACATTATGAAGAACTCTCAGGTGTGCAGGTTTCCTCACAATGTTTTCCTTCACCGTTAAAGCATGTGATATATAATTTCTTAAACGCACTTAACTTCAAAAAGTCAGAGGTGCGTACCCGGGATCGAACCTACTACCCCCCGAACAGGAGACCACAGTCGTAACCACTAGGCTATCACTGTTTTAGCTCATAATACCTTATTACAATTCGGATTGTTACCTTGAGTTGCCCCTCGTTCCAAGCCGCCGCGGCCGTACGCTAGGATAGACTTGCTTCATAACTTTGCCGAAGTCAGCGGTTGATAAAGGTTTCATATTGCTGCTCATACAGTGAGCTCTGGAAAAAAACATACTATTAAAAAAATATAATAAAATCTTCATCATTAATATTATTTTTAAATCTCGATTAAGGAGTTTATGTGTTTGCATAATGCAATAGCGTTAGATCGATAGCTGTACGTTGATAGATCAGTCAGTCAGTCACCTTTTCTTTTTAGCTATAAAAATCCCTGCTAATATAGTTCTTGCAATTCACGAGGGCGACTGACTTATGGTTGTGTGTGTGTCGTATCTGTATAAGTGTGAGCGAGCGCAATGCTCGCGCCTGCCCGCTCCCACCTAGGCTTTGACAGGCACGCACACTTATGCAATGTGCATGTACACGAAGTAACCACAAGTAAAGCTCACTCGCCTTCGTGAATTGCAAAAACTGTACCATAAATGCGAAAGTATGTTTGTTGGCGGTTGCATCGTTTCTGCGTGATTACAGGACAAACTCCTGTAATCACGCAGAAACGATGCAACCGGTCAACGCCATTTTTTTTCATGGCGATAGACCAGGATTAGATTGACACAGGAGTACTTTATCCCGGAAGAACAAAGGGTTGCCGTGGGCAAAAAAACTAATTTAACGCGGGTGAAGTCACAGGCAAAAGTTAGTAAAATAATTTACTTTATTAAAAACAATTATATACCTAATGTGAATATAATTATTTATAATATACTAGTATCGCAGATGAACTACATAGTCATTAGCAACCCATCAACGGCTCACTACAGAGCGCAGGTCTCCTCTCAGAGAAGGGTTAATAGGCCATAGTCCACCACGCTGTCCCAATGCGAATTGGCGGCGGTGTGTGAACACCTTCAAGAACATTATGAAGAACTCTCAGGTGTGCAGGTTTCCTCACGATGTTTTCCTTCACCGTTGAAGCAAGTGATATTTAATTGCTTAAACGCACTTGACTCCGAAAAGTTAGAGGTGCGTACCCGGGATCGAACCTGCGACCTCCCCGAATAGGAGACCACAGTCCTAACCACTAGGCTATCACTGCTACAACTACAACTACATAACATAATATACTGCTACAACTACATAATAATAAATATAAAATTTAAAAAAAAAGAAGATTTTATAGTGATTACAGAAAGAAGATCCGTTATCTTTGTTTTCGATAAGAATCCCATTTGTAACTTTGAGTAGATAGTATGAGTGCGGTGTAGTTTGGCACTTCGAGAGCTATTGATCTTTTTACACACTGTAGAGCACAGTGTCGACACAAATCTCCATTTTATGCTCTTTACAAACTACTTTCGTTGAATTAAGTAAACTCGTAGAAAACTTTACTTTACTAGTATCCTTCTAATACTAGTGGTTCGCCCCGAACTGAGACCTCGCGGTATCCCATAAATCCCCTAAGGTAGTTTTAGCTATATTATATTGTAATTAAAACGCGCCGAATCTGATGACGTCAATCGTCATCTGCTTTCGTGGATGGGATGCGTATTTACAATATTAAAGACAGCGCCATCTAGTAACAGTAAAGTGAAGTTTTGTTAAAAACATTGATGCCCATTAAAACTTAAATAATTTCGTTTCTTTATAATATTTATCTAATCATAGTATTTGTTGTTCAAGTACAGAATATAACTCAAATTATGTGTAAGTTTCAATTTTTTAAATAAAGTGGTTTTAGAGATCTAGCCTCGAATAAAATCTCCACTTTGAAAGCCCCACATTTCGTCAATTTTAGGAAAAAAAATAAAAAAAAATACTTTTGTACTCTGTTCCAAATTATCTTTAAAATGAGGTACTGCAACCCTATGAAATGCAAAAAAATTTATTTTACTTCGCATTCGCTTCTATGAGAGCCCCCCTGAAATAAAGATTTTTATAACTTTTTAAGCCATTTTCGGCTGGAGGCCATCGGTTTACATATTATCATATCTAAAATTGAAGTAATTACGTTCAGTAATTCAGAAGTTATAAGGCTCTGACAGACGGACGGACGGACAGACGGAAGGACGGACAAGTGCAAATCGCTCTAGTAAACTCAGAGACCTTCGCTTCGCTCGGTCGATTATAAATGCGAAAGTATGTGAGGATGGATGGATGTTACTCTTTAACGCCACAACGAATTTATGTTGATAGCTAGCTCATACCCAGAATTAACACATAGGCTACAATTTATCCCGGAAAATTAAGGAGTTCCCAGGGCAATTAAAAAACCTTAATCCACGCGGACGAATTCATGAGCATCATCTAGTAAAATCAAAAACCAAGATTTTGAATATTTTGAAACCTTCAGACACATTTTTAAACAATTGGAATTTTTGATATAAAACCGTGTTGATGCAAGCGAGAGTATCCATCTGAGTCATTTGCCAAATTATATGAACGCGAAAATCTTATTGAATTAATAGAAAAATGTTATTAGAATGTCAAAATACTATGTGAAAAATTACGAAACAATAGCCCGTCTAAGACTGGGTTTCCACGGCGCGGTTCGCACCCGCACCCGCAGCGGTACCGCTAAGTACTGCGCCCGCCGCGGGCGCAAACCGCGCCGTGGAAATTGAAATTTCATTTTCCATACAAATCTGCATTCGACGGAGGCCGCGGGCCCGCAACCGCTGCGGGCGCGGGCCGCGAACCGCGCCGTGGAAACCCAGTCTAATAAATAAAAAATTTAACGTGAGTCAATTCATATCTTTTTTTTCAAACCACTCTTTGGACCAATTTGTCTTTCAACGGTTATATGCGACTTGCAGCCGTCTTTTTGTTTTGTAGTCCATATACTCCATCCATTTGACTTATAAGTCGATCACAGTCGCGCCAAATGGACTGACGGTGTATGTCGAGCTTTAGGCTACAGCCTAATAAGTGAGATTTAGGTAATAAAGGGAGCGTGATGACATTTGGGTTAAACGAGATTGCATAAAACCGTATTTTAGCTGATATAAAAACGGAATACATATAACATAACAAAAGCGAGAGATAATTACTGTATTCATTACGTAATAACTTTTACGTTTCTCGCATATTTTACATTTAAAGATAAGTAATTATAATTAACATTGAACTTTGTTTTAAAATACCTACAAATTACAAGTACATTAATACATATAAGACAGCTAAGAAAAATTGATTACCATATTATATAGTTAGTAACACTGAAGTGTCGGGGGTGAGAGAACTAGCATATCTCCGTCACGAACCCGTAACGAAAGGTGTACTTACCTACTCGTATATAATATTATGGTAATCAATTTTGCTTAGCTGTCTATAAGATAAACAAGTGGTTTATCGGAGAATGGTTTAAGCGACGTGTTAAGCACAGCACATAGGGCGTTCTTACCGCACTGACAATGAAACCGTGCTACCAGTGAAAAATCAAAACATAAGAACGTCGTAAGCGCCGTACTGCCGCGCTAGTTCGTCCGTTACACGTTTCTCTGAAACGTTTTCTACGATTTGTCCACCTTTTAAGACAGCTAAGGAAAACTAGACTACAGGTAAAATAATAAATAAATATATAATAATAGAAAATAGATACAGATATGCATATAGTTTTGCTTCTATCATACCAACGGTGAAACTACCAGCTGTGGGATTATCTAAATATCAGCCAAGTCTAAATCTAAATGTCACCCGGATGGAACGAAGTTCCTTTCGATTAATTAATTTGGCATTGTGTTCAACATTTTCACACTACAATATTAGATCTCCGTAGCCTTGTGGTTTCCACAGTCGCCGAACAGCCAAAGGTCGATGGTTCGAATCCCAGCTCGACAGACCGAATTTTCCATTTTCAATTTTATTTTTAAACAATTTCTACATGTGGAACCTTTCCCTAATTTTTTATAACTTATAACTTATAAGTTATAAAAAATTAGGGAAAAATTTAAAGGCTACGGAGACCCAATATTGTACCGCGAAAATACCCGAACACAATGCCAAATTCACATTCAAAAAAGTGTCGGTTTCAAAAAAGTGTCGATCCGTCTAGCCCCTTCCGCACCGCGCGATAAGGAACTACGTTCCAAAATATATTTGAACTCCACTTAATGAGCTCTAGACAATGACAACCTACTCTACTCCTTTTTCATGTATGGGAGCCCCCTTCATTTTTAATTTAATTTAATTGTTATTATTTGTTGTTATAGCGGCAATAGAAATACACACTGTGAAAATTTCAACTGTCTACCTATTACGGTTTACGAATTACAGCCCGCTGACAGACGGACGGACGGACGGACGGACGGACAGACAGACAGACGGACAGCGGAGGCTTAGTAAAAGGGTCCTGTTGGCACCCTTTGGGTACGGAACCCTAAAAATTATTGCTACAGTGTGACGATTGCAATCACCTCTGATTGGCTGAATTCATAGCGTTCTTGCCACAACCATGGATTTTAACCAATAGCAAGAGAGTACCGGCCAAGAGTAATAGCGATCTTCAAACTGTAGCAATAATTTTAGCCATTCCACAGCAGGCACGTATTAGGTGATGTGTGGCTAGTGGTGTTCTTACTTAACGTAGGCATATTATCAATTATTTTTATTAGTCGCCCATGCATGCAATAGATATATTTTTGTCTAATCAAACGAAAAAGAAGATAATACTCGTGATAACTTTTGCTGCATGCGATATTTAATCTCAATCACAATATTCATAATATAAAATTTTTATTGCTTTTATTAATACTTTTTTTTGTACTTTTAATTATTTTTGTGGATGGCGCCCGCAACTCGTCATGTGCGTATTTAAGCTTTTCAAAAATCCTGTGGGATTTCTTCTATTTCCCGGCATTAAACGAATCCTAAGTCTCCGGAAAGCAATACGGAAATACATACATACATAGACTGCTATAATAAAATCATAAACCTTCCTTTTGACTTAGCCATAGTTGGGTTAGCTCATACCGATCTAATATAAAATGTTTCCCACTGATATTTAAGAGTAAAGCTCAAGCTAACTCGATTTTCCTCGGTATCGTTGGATTGACATCAAACTTTGCTAATATTATGGAGTGACATATTTAAGTTTGTATTGAGGTTTTTGCTGTGAGAAAAATAAAACAGACAACATACAACAACAAAAAAACTGAAAGTAAAAAATTTTTTACGGTCCTAAAAATTTAAGATCTAGGTACCTAATTCAAGAATAATTTAAAAACTCACATGTATTCATCATAAACATCCTGCTTGGGCAGTGACACATCGGGGTCTACTTCTAAATGTGTTTGTATCCATGTTACAGTTTGTTGAAGTTCGGCTCTAGAAAAAAAAAAAACATTACATTACACAAACATACATCTTTGTAGACAGAGCTCAAACCCCAAATAAAAATACTTGAGTAATCATGTAAAAAGTACGAAACAGGAGTGAAGCAGCTGAAGCTGTCTGTTCTAAACCAGAGATCTCTTTCCCACGCGATTTTGAATATGTACAAGTGGACAGGCTACTGTCATCCTTTTTTTTAACCTACTTGATTGACGCCATTTTAGCGCTGTAAACAGCTACGAGTGTCCAAGGAACTAAAATTAGTGAGGTCAGTAGTTGACAACTGATAGTAGATACTTTTTGGCACTTCCTGCATCCCTACATTATTTAATTCCACACACACTCGTATGTCAAATGTGGCGCTTCAAATTGATCTATAATTTAAGCTGTCATTTTATTGTCATTTTGGCAGCAGGGACAGCCATTCCAGTTTTAATCATAGATTAATTATTATAGCGGAAGTAAAATAACTCATGATCTATGTGTTAGAACATACAGTTGAGCTTTTGTTTTGCTGGTTCTACAACTGACAAGTCATGGTGGTACTCCAGCGGTTGCTGCTGAGGTGAGAAGTGTGCTATACATGCATCCTGGATTTGCAAAAGTTTGCTTTGTTTTGCAATTTCTTATTCATATAATTTGTCTGTACATGTGTCATGTCACTGAAATCCTCCTAAACCACAGGACTGATATTGATGATTTTTTTTTTGTTTTTTAAAGGGTCCCTGGATGGTTTGGATTCACAATAGGTGCTGCAATAGGGTTCGGGGCATGACAACATCTGTCGGGTCCGCTTGTTTTATTATAATACTAGATGATGCCAGCAACTTCCCGCGTGGATTAAGGTTTTTAATTCCCGCAGGAACTCTTTTGAATTTTCTGGGACAAAATGTAGCCTATGTATTAATCCTGGGTATGAGCTATCTCCATTCCAAATTTAGTGAAAGAGTAACAAATATCCAGCCATACATCCATCCTCACAAACCTTCTTTATAATATTAGCAGGATAGTAGGAAGTAAGATAAGAAGTTTTGAATTGATCTATTATGTATACTAAAAATGTTAACCACTGTGGAAATAGAAAATAATAATTTCATATGGTAAATAAAGTACCTGGAACCTAATGGGTTAATTGGCTGCTTCAGAGGATCGTGAGGAGGTACTCCAGTTGGTAGCCGGAGATACAACAACAATCTCTCTGCTCCACTTAGAGCCTCCACTGCCTCTAAAATTTGCGATACTCTTTGTCGTCCTTCCTGGCTGAAATTGATATTGGTATTTATTTGATAGGAACAAGAATATCATCTTAATATAAGAATATGTCTTAAATTATGCTACTGGCTGAAATTGATATTGGTATTTATTTGATAGGAACAAGAATATCATCTTAATATAAGAATATGTCTTAAATTATGCTACTAACACATTTATAACCAATTTAATCAGTTGTTTTTGGAAAATTACATTTTTTCCCTCTCCCTAAATATAAATTCGCAATTAAGGATTCTTGTCAAAAACCGAATAGCCATAGGCTAATCAGTTTTGCTGTTTTTTGTCTAATAAGTTGTAACCTTATAAATATTTGTCAAATAAAAAAACAAGAATGATAAATATCATTCTTATTTTTTATCTATTATTTAGTTTTTGTATGCTGGTATACCCAATTTATTTAGTTGTAGACATATAAAATCTCCCATACATATACATTATATATCGATAACACCAATTACTTGTGTCTTTGACTACCATTAGTTAAGGAAACAATCAAAATACCCAGTTTATATAAAAGGTAATTGATATGAATCTTAAATCTTCTTGTTGAATAATATGGTTTAAATTAAACAATTACAAAATGATAAAATCCATATCAATAGATTCAGAGTGTGATTTTGTGTCTTAGTAGTCTTACTAGTACATTAGATGGAGAAATATGAACACTCATTGCTTTGCTTGTTTTTGATTCTCTCAAAGGTATTTAACATGGTAGCTTATGAAGAATTTTAGGAGAAACTGAAGAGGGGGAGACTTATTGAGGATAATTTTTGTACTCAAATCAAAAGACCCATATTTGGATGCTGATGTAATGCATTTCCCATAAATAGAAATTAGAATGTGGTGTCAGGCAAGGAGGTCTGACTCTCCAATTCTCTTTAGCCTATAATTATGTGAATAATCTGATTGTTGAGCTCAGCAGAAAGAGAAGAGTAAGTAATAAAATAATTTGATTTCCTTGATAGTAAAATTAAGATTTTGTAGACTTAGGTAATAGCAAGTATATATACTGGGTATTTTGCCAGTCCTACACACACAAACTAGCCTACACATACACCTACATCACTAGTAAGAAAACGCTACGTAATATGGGGTCTTGGAAAAAGTAGATCAACAACTGTAACGTGTTGCTACTAGATTTCGCTAACAGTTGCTTAAACTGATTGAAATAGTAGATACATATCACTAATTACGATGCTGACGTGTAGTTCGACCGCGGCTATGGTGTAAAGCCACCACACTCGGGCGCGATTCCCAAGAGATGCGAGTTTGAATCCCGCTGGCCTCGGAATTTTTGATATGTGACTACAAATTTATTCTGATATTTCCATAAGTGTAGGACACTTTAATAAAAAATAAAAATAATAAAAAAAGCAATGTGGCATCACTAGTTTCTAAAGAGCTCCATTATAATATTATGGGGTCTTGGAAAAATTAGATCAACAACTGTAACGTGTTGCTACTAGATGTCGCTAACAGTTGCTTAAACTGATTGAAATAGTAGATACATATCAGTAATTACGATGCTGACGTGTAGTTCGACCGCGGCTATGGTGTAAAGCCACCACACTCGGGCGCGATTCCCAAGAGATGTGGGTTCGAATCTCGCTGGCCTCGGAATTTTTGATGTGTTTATAAATTGATTAAGCAAACGCTTCTAAATAAATATATATGTAGTAGTCGACCGAGCGAAGCGAAGGTCTTTGAGTTAACTAGAGCGATTTGCACTTGTCCGTCCGTCCGTCCGTCCGTCCGTCCGTCCGTCTGTCAGAGCCTTATAACTTTTGAATTACTGAACGTAATTACTACAAATTTAGATATAATATGTAAACCGATGGCCTCCAGCCGAAAATGGCTTAAAAAGTTATAAAAATCTTTATTTCAGGGGGGCTCTCATAGAAGCGAATGCGAAGTAAAAAAAAAAAATCGCGTTACATAAAATTGTTACGTATCATTTTAAAGATAATTTTGAACTGAGTACAAAAATATTTTTTTTTTAATTTTTCCCTTAAAATTGACGAAATGGGGGGCTTTCAAAGTGGCGATTTTATACGCTCGCTTGAAGACGCTCTCTAAGAAAATCCGCTATAGATTTTCAAACTGATTTTATGTGAGATTATTTAATTTTTAATGTACATCAGTAATTCATATCGCATCAACATAGCTTCACAATAATGCTAATAGATGGCGCAGTCAGTAACTATTCCCATGGAACTACGAGTTACGACTAACGACCTATCCCAAAAACAGTTTTGCGTCGACCATTATTATTTAGTTACTTATTATAATACAATAATTGTATTGTAATTTTTTTTGTACCATATTATTCAATTAAAATTATTTTTTAGTTAAATTTTAGTTAAATATTGTATATTTTCTATTCGCGTCGATAGATGACGATTTGTACAGATGCCCGTAACCCGGTTTCACTCGTTAGTACCTACATAATAATTCAATGTTTTCACTAACGTTCCCTAACCTTTACGGGCTACCTATAAGTTAGGTGATTGATGTTTTCTGTCAACTTATTTATCACGATCCTGTACGGGACACCTAAAAGGATATTGGGACGGATGTTAGGACTTAGGATTGTATTTAGGAGCTACCTACGTTAAGAGACTCCTACTTAGGGGATGATTTAGGTATGTTTGGTGAAAACGGGCATAATAATAATGTCAGTTTTGGTTATCATGTATCGATTGAATGAATAATCATGGGATACCGTTACCGCGAGGTCTCAGTTCGGGGCGAACCACTAGTTAGTTTAAATTTGAAAAAAATGTGATAAGGTCAAAATGAAGAATCATAACAGCAGAATAAGGATACATGCATTTCCAAAGCAGCTATGTATATGAAAAAAATTTAAATACATATATCAAAAAATAAATGTGAAAAGTCTATACAAGTAAATTGCAAATTATTATTATCATTTACAATTTACTTGTTGAGTTTGGATGACAATAAATTTTAAAATTCAGTGTCTGTCTTTGATTTTAAAATAATAATTCCCTCTTACTAAGCTCATAATCTGATTATTTGGACCATAACACAAATATTATTAAAACTTTTATCTATCTGACTATTTTTTTGGCTAAGAACCTATATTAACAAGAATTTCACAAACTGATCACAAATGATCTAGGCTACTGTTTATCATGGAAATATTAAGGGTTCCTGTGCTTCTATTATACTCTGTATATAAATCTGAATATATGACTGAACTGGTGGTAGAATAGAATAGAAATATTTTTTATTCAAATAAACTTTTTTACAAGTGCTTTTGAATCGTCCATGAGTCTACCACTGGTTCGGAATGCCGTTCCTAGAGTAGAGTCTTGACTTGTCATAAGCCTAGTTGGCCTACATGAAATAAATCATTTTGAATTAGACCAAATCAAATCATTTACAAAGACTTACTGTCGATGTATCCTAACAAGTTTGGGCACAGAGAAAGCATGCACCCTGTAGATATGACAATGTGGCCAATTCACACAAACAATCTCTAAAGTAAACTAGTCTCAGTCTGACTAAACCTTTTCCGCAGGGAGCATTATGAAATGGATAGCATGAGATGTAGATCTGTCAATTTAGAGATTGGGTATAACAGAATTAGCCACATTGATTACTTTTTATCTAGGAAAAGTAAAGAGTTCTCATAGGCTTAAAAATAAAACTGGACTAAAATTGGATATAAAATTGGACTTAAACTTAAAAATCCATGCAGATAAAGTTGCAGACATCCGCTAATGGTAGGTAACTTATACAGGGTGGAAAAAAATTATGGGCCCTGGAGGGGAACTACCTTAAATCCTTAAGTTAGACCATTTTACTTAAAGGAAACATTCCCTTATTTTTAAAAAGAAGCAAAACTGCATTCAAAGTTTTTCAAAAATTCGCTTGTCTCACCCGGGAATCGAACCAGCTAAAAATTCAAAAAATAAATACCCGCTATTTTATTGCACTAGTTGATACAGTCGATGTTAAAGATAAAATTTCTCCAAGAAACATTATGTCTTGCATTCATCTGCCGTACAAGATATCCATTAAATCGAATATTTATTATTTAGCATACAAGTTCTTTAGTCAACATTACCTAGAACGGTTCACTTTCAACAAGTAAAAGAGGTATAATTTTCTAATAACTGTATAAATCTTGCTAATTTTATTATTTCTAAGTAGGTACCCTTTTGAAGACTTAGATAAGAAAATCGTTTAATGGTAATAATAATTCTATGCACATTTCCTTCTTCATGCAAAAAGTTTAAAAATTTAAACGTTTAACTTTGCAGTGCGGGACAGCAATTTTGAAATTCAATGACACATTTTTAGCATTTTTATCGATTTTGTTTTGTTTTGCTTCCATTTAGTAATTGTGTAATAATGGCGTATCAAGAACAATTCGATTTATTAGAAGCAGTACTTTTCAAACAACAAGAAATGTAATTTATCTGACAGTGTTGAAGCTAAATTGCAATTATTTTTTTTCAATTCACTAAAAAACGATTTTATCTAAATCTTCAACAAGGTACTAGATAATTAGCAAGCTTATACTTCATATTACAATGTCTTTAGATGTAAGACTTATAAGAAAATTATAAAGTGTCTTTTACTTATTGAAGGTGAATAGTTCTAGGGAATGTTGATTAGAGAAATTCGATTTTATGGATATCTTGTACGACAGACGAGTGTAAGACATAATGTTTCTTGGAGAAATTTTATCTTTAACATCGACTGTATCCACTAGTGCAATAAAATAGTGGGTGTTTATTTTTTGAATTTTTAGCTGGTTCGATTCCCGGGTAAGACAAGCGAATTTTTGAAAAACTTTGAATGCAGTTTTGTTTCTTTTTAAAAATAAGGGAATGTTTCCTTTAAGTAAAATGATCTAACTAAAGGATTTAAGGTAGTTCCCCTCCAGGGCCCATAATTTTTTTCCACCCTGTATATTTTCTATCAGTAAGTTACTTTGATTCTCTATGATAACAATATGATTGTTATTATATTAAAAATTAAAAATAGTAACATAATTGAACTCCATAGAAAATTGTAAAAATTGGTATAAATTATTTTAATTGTAAATACAGTGGACCCCCCGTAATCCGGCCCCTGTCTAATCCGGCACCCCCTGTAATCTGACTTGGTCTATTATTTATTATGTATTGAATATTTTTTGACAATCTTCGCAAAGTTAATGACGTTATTTTTATAATAACACGTAAGTTCTGACTAAATTTGACATACATAATGATGTATATTTTGTACTTCAGAGTACATAAATAATATATTATATTATAACATATAGAATCATATCATTGGATCTATAATTTGTCAGATTACAAGGTACTCTTTTGTAAAAAAATTCAGACCATAGAGGGTCTTAGGCAGTACTCTATAATCAGACAAATTCGATAGTTTGACACTGCCCTGCAAAATGTTTGTCGGATTACCGGGGGTCCACTGTATGCAATAAAGCATCGGTATGCAATTTTTAAACACTAATAATGGGATTACTGATTCTTCACAGTAAATATTTGCCTTTTAATATTTTTGGTTTGTTTATTTGTATTTTTTGTATATAAATAGATCACCAATAGAACATGAAAATCATATTCAATAAGTAGGTACTTACTCAGAAATAGTTTTATAATGTAGTTACATTCTAGCTTTCTTTATCACAAAATAATGCATGAATTATTACGGTTAAATATAAAAGAAAGTGTCTTATGTGCCAATAGGAGATGGACAATCATTTACTGGGTAAGTACCTGAGAGTATTCTCAACAATTTGTTGCATGGAAGCTACTTTGCCAGAGTCCATCTTTGGCTCTTTTCCCCCGACGGGATCGGTGCTGGAGCCCGTGGAGCTCGAGGGTCCAGGAACAAAACTTGGAGCGTCAACGATTTCTTTATCATAAGACGCAGTTTGCCTGTGTTTTGGATGATTGACATTTTCCCGATGAAGTTTCGTGTCATCCACTAATTCTCTTTCAGTTTTAACATTTTTAGAATTATCGTCAGCTGCCCAAGGTTGAAATGGAGTAGTATTATCCATTCTAACCCCGGCAGTTGGAAAAGTTTACTTTGATTTCATATTGCAACTAATAACTTTTGATTTAGCGTAACAAAACTCCATTTTCTTGACAATTCAGAATTCACAATAAATTGACATTTTGATCAGCTGTGCGGTGAGGTAGAGTGAGGGGGGGGGGGGTGTTCTATGGTCTAATGGCCTCTTCACATACGCGCGCGGTGCCGCGCCGCCGCGCGCGCGAAACACCTGCGATGCAAAATGCAAATGTCTTAGTCAGCATATAGTACCACTAGCGGTCGCCCGCGACTTCGTTCGCGTAGAAATTCTAATTTTCTATAAGATTTTAAAAAGATAAATTTTCCCGCTGCAAGAAGCCGTTATTTTAAAACTGCGATATCTCGTAAGATATTCATTGAAATCGAATGATGTAAAGGGCAATTTTGTTTTAAATTAAATTAACGTATTTGGATAAGGATTAATATTATGTTTATAAAAACACCTTCGCAAATAATTACATTTGCATGGTTAGCAAAAAAAGGTTATAGTGAGCCAACCTTAAAAGATAGACATAATATGCTGTCGCGGGCTTTTTTTTAGAACTTTTAAAGGGGAACAATAGGGTATATGACTACTTTTAGAAAATCATCTTAAATTGTTAATAATGCTATGCTGAAGCTAACAAACGTGTATTTCAGCATAATTTTCAGTATTTTTCATAAAAATCGAGAAATAAATTCAAAAAAATAAATTGCCGCCGAAACGTTCCATTTGCTCTCATGACGTCACAGTTCACATTTCAAACAATGACAATTCCACATCCCATAGGTGGTGTGGACTGTGACGTCATTCGAGATCACGGAACGTTTTTGATCACGTGACCATAGCCGGAATTATAGCAATTTTATTTAATGTTTTCTAATTAAATAAAACTTTATTTTTTAGTTTTGTCGTATGGAATAATGTTTTTAGATAATAATCTTTTAGGATGACACCAAATGAAACGATATTTTTAATATAGTCAAATACCCTATTCTGTCATACATAATTTTTCCAAAACTTTAGCGGAAGCTCTCAAAGGTAAAAAAAAACCCGATTTTGAAACATTCCTCATTGGTGCTCCGCTCCTATTGCGTGATGATATATAGCCTATAGCCTTTCTCGATAAATGGTCTATCTAACACTGAAAGAATTTTACAAATCGGAACAGTAGTTCCTGAGATTAGCGCGTTCAAGCAAACAAACTCTTCAGCTTTATTTATGAAAAAAAAATATTAAAAAAAAGTATAGATTTCGCTTATTCTTCACAGATCCGCGCCACGCCACGTTCGCGTTTTTTTCCTCCGATTGTTGGCGGTTTTTGTTCCGCGTCAAAGGGTTCTTGAACTATACCTGTGAACCCGATGCGAAACTTTATTGTGCTTCGTGAGAGACGAGAGTGGAACCGACTCGAGCCCGCTAAAGCAGACCGCAGTTTTTCTGCTCATCAAACTAAGCCTTCGGGTCTTGATCATCTTTGAACAGAAAAACCACTCTTTCATCTTTTATACTCTCCGAGATAGACACCTAAGATAGAGCCGCAATCTTGAATCCGCCCATTTTGGATTTTTTTCAGCTCACTGCCGATTATTAGATGAGGTTTCGAGTATTTTTTGTATGAGCAGCCCCCCACCTTTCTTTAATACCCTGGCCGTGCTCCTCAACCATCGTCCAAACCCTCGATCATCATCTCACTCCATATTTTTCTCCGAACCATTTGTCAAAATGAGAATTCCTCTTTCTTGCATAGTTTGAATGGAAAAATAAATTTGATTTTTTTCTGGTCATCAAATAGACCTTTGGGTCGTGATTATCTCTAACCAGAAAACTTGATCCCGTCTTGGCCTGCCACCGCTTTCACCAGTAGGGAAGTCTGTCCGTCTTGTACTCTTTCGGGTGGTCTTCCTCTTTTTGGATTTTTTCTCTTGACCCTGGCCTCAACCAGTACCCACGGGTTTTGAGCAGTGGGAGTCTTGGGAATGACCGCCGCTAGGGAGGCCAGGTCAAGAGAACTGTGGGGGGGGGGGCGTCCGTGGGTCAGTTCCAGTAATCGTGTGGGGTGGGTCCTTCGGAATCCGGTTATCAAAGCTTGGGGTCAAAGAGGTAGAAATGTCCGTCGAGGTCCGTTCGTTTGCTTGGGGTTGTCGGGTGTGCGAAGCACAAAGCGATTGTTGCCCGCCCATCCAGAATACGAGGGGCTGCCTGTGGCTCTGTGTCCGTTCTTTGCCGGAGGCAGAACCACAGTTGGGGATTCCCCCCGGCTCCAACACGGGAGTCGCCCTCTAGGGTAGTTTCTCTTTACGTACCGCTTTCATGATGTGCGAAGGTTTGTGTGAGTTATAGAGTGTTAATGTGTGTACTAGTGTGTATGGGTGTATGGTTTACTTATGGGGACAGTAGGACTTATAGTGGGGGTCATAGGAGGGGATCATGAACGAGGTTCTAAAGGATTCCAACCAGCGTTGGGAGTGTCATTGGCCGGACCTCTTGTTCAGGGTGACTACGGCCGGACTACAGTCCGCATGCAGGCTGCGCTCCGGCCGCAGCCAGTCGCGGCTATCCACAACCTGCCGACCCGCTCGGTAGCATGAGGATGCTTCGCTAGAAGGTGATCGATGTTACGGGTCCACACTAGGAAGTTCCCGTACCCTCAGTGCACCCACCGCGCCGCGCGTTTATGACTTTAAAATAATAACCACCGTAGTCGTAATTCCTAGTTCCATGATAATCACTTCCTTTTTGTAGACTTTTTAATAGTGTAGACTGTAGACGTACTCTTTGGAGGTTGGAGACCATACCTTTACTATATGTTGGAGTCTCAGATCAAGTACCTCGTTGGAGTCTACTATATGTCAACGTGATGTCAAATGTGACATTTGAAATGTCAGAAAAAAAATAAAAATTAACTTGTACGCTTTTGCCTTTTAGCTTATGATATCTTATTTATATACCTAAATAGATAACACCACTAATTTTTGGTTCAAGCCTTTTAATTTCGGGATAGTTTAAGATTTTTATAGTCGCATCATCGCTTATGGTATGGTAATCTTTAAATCCTTTTACAGAACAATCTAGTCTTTCTATAAAAAACTAGCATGATTGTAGCGTTAGGTATCTACCCTCTTATTTTTTATATATTCTATTATATGTCTGATACATAATCCATCCATATTATCTATATTATTTATGCTAAACGCTAAACCGATTGTGAGATAATTTGGCAATAAAATAGCTGGCTTCTAAGCAAGGAGCATTTTATATCAGTTCAGGTCTCAACTCTCGTGTAAAAAGAACGTAGAGGGACAGTTTAGGGATGTATCTGCGCACGGATACAGTCGCGTCCTAAAGCACTATTGGCATTATAGGCTATTGTTTTATTTATAAAATATATTAAGTGTAATTGTTTTATTTTAGAATCAATAGGTACTTTTTGATTTATAAATAGCTCAGTGTGCAGGTAAACTGTCAGCGTTCTTTTTGGATTACTGGACCTGTAATAGAATAGCAAAGCATTGCCATGGAATTGTTTAAAAACATTCATATATTGTTGCAAGACTCCAGTCTTCGAGGCAAAATTTGAAGACTGAAGTCAATTATATATGCAAAACTGTGTGCTAATAGGCACAGCATCTCTTACAAGCTGAGCCGGAGTCTTTACACCATATATGGGTCAGTCCATCAGTCTAGTGTTTGCTCAAAATATATGTCATGTTTGTCAGGTTTTACTGTATTAAAACTTGCAAGCAAACAAATTGTTTGCTTGGAAGTACAGTTTAAAGATTCTTGAGTCCAGTAGGGCTAACATGCATGGGATGAGAAAATTTTGTCTACCTACCTGTTTTCTCATTATAGCCTTTAGACTTAGAGAATGAGTAAATGATTAGACAAAATGTTCTTGTGACAAAATGTTAGCCCTACTGGGTTCCTTTGTTCTCATAATACATTTGCAAAATATT
Organism: Oeneis ivallda; assembly: GCA_029955525.1. NCBI lineage: Eukaryota > Metazoa > Arthropoda > Insecta > Lepidoptera > Nymphalidae > Oeneis > Oeneis ivallda. Next base: position 14,564,053 of record JARPMR010000005.1, read on the forward strand.
ATATTCTCAAATTATTACATTCTAAAAATATTAGAAGTATAATTAGTCACAAAGAAATTGCATTGAAACATTGCTGTTTTAGCCTCAAAAGCCCAACAGCCGGAGTGCAGTATGAAAACCGAAAGGTTGACAGTTAAAATCCTGTTGCTCAATAGAGCAACAGGATTTTAACTGTCAACCTTTCGGTTTTCATACTGCACTCCAACAATAGTTACAACAATACAGTAGTACAACAGGTACAATACAGTACAGGTACAGTACAATACAGTAGTACAGGTAGTAGTACAACAATAGTTGTACCTACTCCAAGCCCAGGCTTTACTATTAGTGTATGGGAAAAGGGGCTTATACCTAGTTAGGTTCAGCTTGGTTAAGATTCCTTTTGTTAAAGAAGCATGTGTCCGGTTACGAAGTAGAATAAAGTAAAGTTTACTTTTACTTTTTTCTTTGCAGCTGTAAAATGGCTGAAGATATTGATATAGAAGAGCATGATCTCTTACAAAATCCAACAATACAAAGAATATTTCCAGATTTGTCTATTCTCAAACAAGAGATTATGGATTTTGATGAAGGTATAACCAGTATAATTCATTCACTACATTATTTATGTATTATTAATTGGTGACTTTCAGTTTTGCTTTATTGTTTTATATTGCTATGAGAGCCCTGTACATAACTTTTCAAGTTAACATTATCTGAGTGTAAATCCATTTTTGAAAATTTTTGTGATTTTACTTTTGGAATAACATCATTGTTAGGTAACTTACAAAGTTACACTGTAGCCTCAATTACTTAATTAGCATGTGCATATATGTGAGACTTAACTAAAAATTATTGACTAGTCTGACTCTGATAAGATTTTTAAAGAGTTTCAGATTGACACATAATATGCAATAAAACCTATTTTATGTTAAATCTTTGTTACTCTCAGGTTTGTCTGAAAAAGAAACAAAATCAAAGGAAACTGATACAAATTCACCAACAGATTTAGCACAACCTTTTTGTCATAAAATTATTCTTGGATCAAAACCAAGCAAAGTGACGAAGAAATTAAGATCTGAATTGAAAGTTAAGTTAATAAATATAAGAACATATTTAGCAAAAACAAAGAGATTTTGTGATCAATGTTTAATACTTTTTCCAAGTCCAGAGTCTCTAAAGGATCATGAATTAATTATTCATAGAACTGTGGAAAACAGTTCTAAACAAGATGATCCTCTGTGCCCTGAAAACAAAAATAAATACAAGTGTAGCCTTTGTGATGGAGAGTTTACCACCAAACATGGTTTGATAAGACATAAAAGGAATATTCATAATATAGATCAAAGATGCTATAATCAGACTGCAGTTGTAAAAAGTCAGATTACAAAAGATGTTTTTGAGGACAAACAATTTCATCTTCAGACAAATTATATCTTTCGTAAAGCTTGCTTTCACTGTGATGAGCAATTTCCAAATCAACAAGATCTTATTGACCATTTGTATTCTATTCTTTATGCTAAGAAAGGACATGATCCAACTAGGAATATAGAAGATAAGGAAATAACACAAGTAGAGAGACCAATAAATAACAATAATGGAATTTCACAAAACAATATAAGTCAATGTCCAGATGTTGGAAAAGGAAGGAAAAGAAAAGTAAGTGAATCTAAGAATATTTATAGTTGTCCAATTTGCTCTTACTATTTCAATGAAGAATTTTTTTGTAAAAGCCATGCTATGGTTAAACATAAGGCATTGAAAAACATACAAATACATAAATCATCATTTAATCCCATGTGTAAGTTTTGTGATTTGAGACATTATGATATATTGGCGTATAATAGTCATTTGCGCAAAAGCCATAAAAATGAAATGTCTAAACCAATTAATAGTGTTTTACCACCTAATAGTATTGGAGTAAGCGAATGTTTTAATAATGTACCATTAACTGAAGATGGCTTTGTAGATATAACGCACAAACATAGATGTTTGAATATATTAGAACAAAATTTCGAGGGTCAAGATGATGAGAAGCTAATTTATAGTGATATTAAAGTTATGATTTCCAAAGTTATACTTTTTGAATGTTCAGAATGCAATATACTTTTTTTGACTTCTGACGCCGCATTCGAACATTTGAAGCATTTAAGGCTAAAAAAAAATTGGGAGTGTAAAAATTGTCACCGACATTTCAAAGATAAAGATGCCAATATTCATCAGAAACAACATTTATATTCTAAATATTTTAAAATCGTAAGAGTAATTGCAGAAGTTCAGCCTACAGTTTTGTATAAATGTCCCATGTGTGCTGTACATTTTAGTAAAGACAAAATTTCTAAACATTGTAGTATTTGCGAATTTTTGCCTCAATCAGCTAACTCATCATATTGTAAAGTTTGTGACATTTTCATTGAATTGAGCATTAAAGCAAGTCACGAGAATGACCATACTTTAAGAAATTTATCTTCATCTGATATTAAAATAGTTGATTTAGAAACACCTGTTATAATTAATGAAAAAAATTCTAACAAAACTTGTGTTGAAGATCCACACACTCAAGAAAAATTTCATGCTCCAGACCCAATAACAATTGATGCAGGTAATGCTACTACTATCAAATATGATAAAAAAAGTAGGAATGTCAGAAAAATATCAAAAAACATATTTGGTGTTTCTACAAAGAAACAGTTAAGTTATAACTTTTGCAATATATGTAAATGTAACATTAGTAGAGTTTTTAAAACGGATGTTCATCGTAAATCGCTTTGTGTAAATATCGTCAAGTATATATGTAAGTATTGTGGGCTAATGTTTTCTAATAAGTCAATTACTTCACACAAAAAGTTGCATCAACAATACAAGACTTTAAAACTGCAAGATTTAACATTCTATAACTTGCACACTAACAAGGTTATGAAACCTCTAATACCAGAATATCCCAAATGTGAGTTATGTGAAAAACATTTTATTTCGAAAGTCGAGGTTAAAGGCCATTTATGTGATATAAATGATTATTTCATATGTTCGATCTGTAAAACAAAATTTTCGGAAACAGCTTATAAATTACATATGCCTTTTCATAGCTATAATTTTATTAAAAGTAAATGTACAAAAAAAAATATTCATACAATCAAATCCAGCCATGATCGAAATGCAATTGATAAAAGTATTCCTTCCATGACCATGGATGAAATAATACCACTTATTTATACATGTAAAAATTGTAATGTATCTTTAACCACCTATGATGAAGTAATAGAACATTGCCATTTACATACAAATCTCAACAAAGTGGAAGTAAATGGTATTGAATGTACAACATGCCAACTAAAATTTGCTAACCCATCCTATATAAAACATGTAGAATTACATAAAGATTTCGAAAATATAAAATTGAGATGTATTAATTTTGATGTGCTGCATTTTGGGACTGATAAATGGTTAAAACATATGTATAAATTGCTATCTAAAAATGAAGTAAATAAAATTATTGGAGATTCAATATACAAATGTGAAACTAGAATAAAAATGGAAATTATACAAGAAGGTCCATCTAATTTAACAATATACAAATGTGAAAAATGTCAATGTATCATAGATTGCAATGGCATTTACAGTCACATAGTAACTTGTTGTCCAAATTCTGAAATAAGCTATTGTACTTTTTGTGACTTATCCTTTGCTTGCAGTTACACTAGAAATAATCATGAAAAAATTCACGCAATACCTGATATTACTTTAAAATCTTATAGAATAGTTGTTTTTAATCGGGAGCAAGATCGAAATGTGAATTACAATATATCAAAGTTTGAAAAATGCCATGTCTTATATGAATGTAGGTACTGCCATGTACTTGTAGATAAGTACGATTACATTTACCATAAATGTTTCTCTAAAGTAAGTAAAAAATGTGATGTATGTGGTTTAATAATTTATGAGGAAAACTTGGATGATCACATTTTGAAACATAAAGTAGTTCCAAGTTACAATGTAAACAAAATTAAAGTTGTTTTACTTGGTAACAAAACCGACGAAGTTAATATACTGCAGAGTAATAATGATTTGTTACCAACCTTTAATGGAATTGTGTGCGATTATACATTTTATAAATGTACTGATTGTGAGGTATGCGTAAGAGACGTGCGGAATACGGTCCAACATTTTTGTCTTGTTGACGCTGCTAAATCACAATGCATTAAATGTGATTTAATTTTTGATGAAGGTAAACTAAAAGGTCATTTAAAACTGCACGACATGGATCCTGACTTCACTAAAGAAACAATATTCGTCCAGCCATTTTCTAATCGCAAACCAAGTAAAAATATTGACAAACCTAAAAAGCTATTGGCTGTGAAAGTGGAAAAAAATAGTAATGAAAATATTAATCATAGACTAGCAAAATTATATAAATGTTCGTGTGGTTTACATTATGTGCAACAAGCATCGCTTCAAGACCATATGAAAAAATGCTCTGGTAAGAATAAAACTAAGAATATTCAAAATTGTTCCAAATGCGGTCTGAGTTTTAAGTCAGATGTTTTATTTAGACATTTATTGGAACATCATGGGGATAAAAATGTCGTTTTTGGATATGAAATAGTTGAAAATTCGCGGGAAGGATAAAATTAACATACCTGTAGATATTAGGGTAAGGTACTATACCATGCTTATTTGTTTGAAATTGTTAAGTTATTCACAATCTTAAAGGCATTTTTGCTGATTTTGAAAATGGAACAATTATTAAATAGTTTTTTTTTGGTAAATGTATTTTTTTATGAGAATATGGCGGGAATAGGGTATTTGACTACTTTTAGAAAATCATCTTAAATTGTTAATAATGCTATGCTGAAGCTAACAAAACGTATATTTCGGCATAATTTTCATTATTTTTCATAAAAATCGAGAAATAAATTGCCGCCGAAACGTTCCATTTGCTCTCATGACGTAACAGTTCACATTTCAAACAATGACAATTTTATAATATGTGTTTAGGCCGCGTGTCGCATACTATTTGGTATTTAATAAAATAGTAACGATGAAAAACAGACGAAATTAGCCTATTACGCCGCACAAACACGTCGAAATGTATTGACAAAATGAGAATTCCATAGGTGGTGTGGACTGTGACGTCATTCGAGATCACGGAACGTTTTCGATCACGTGACCATGGCCAGAATTATAGCAATTTTATTTAATGTTTTCTAATTAAATAAAGCTTTATTTTTTAGTTTTGTCGTATGGAATAATGTTTTTAGATAATAATCTTTTAGGATGACACCAGTTGAAACGATATTTTTATTATAGTCAAATACCCTATTGGCTTGCAAATCGCAACATTGTAGCGCACTCGACGGAACATTTTCGTTATGATTTTATAAAAGATTTTGAAGATTAGCAAATTCCAACAAAATTTTGCTGTGCGAAGCACGCTGAAACTAAATATTTTAATAAGTAAATTATGGTTGCGTAATTTTTCTGCAAGACATTCCACATTGCTACAGCGGCAGCGGTACTAGAGGATCAAAGAACATAATTATTTGGCATTACTTAAGGCACACTTTTGTCCAAAGTCAAAACACTCGACTTTTTAAAACACGTATTAATCTCCCGTTGTATACCTACATACAAGTATGACTACTGATAGTAGCACACTTAAGATCGTCTATCTTATCTTACCCACCATAATATTTGCCTGACGATGGTTTGAAAGCAAAGAAGAAGCCGTGGCTGCGTAGTACTTTGAGATTACTTAGGTGTGTAAATGAGAGTGGTCATTGGAATACTTAATAATATTCCAAGTGTTCTTATGAACGGAAATAATAATAATAGATATACCAACGTGTCCAAGGTGAATGAATACTTTCAAAAGTTCGTTACCCATAATAAAGAATACCTATTATATTTTTTAATTTTTAAGCATTTATTTTCATAAGGAATAAACTCGTATTGTAATTACAATGTAATTACTTGAATATAACTACAATTTTTTTCGTCACTTGTAGCAGGATACGGTCGTGTATGATTCGAATATATTATACAAAACTACATGTAACACTAGATAAATTGCATGTAAATCATACACAAAATTTATGTCACTTCTACATGTCACTTCTACAGGAGCACGATATATTCAGGTTGTGTTTTGTTATGTCATCGGAAATGTATGAAAACTAGGAAATATTGTGTACCTACTACATACCTATAAGAAAAATTATTTATTACCCACATACCCTGTTGCCTGGATTTTAGGAACTGTATACTTCATTTTTATCTACCGATAGACGTCCACTGCTACTGCTGGACAAAGCTCTCCTGCATGGACTTCCATCGATTTTGCGCCGTCTGAATCCAGCTGCTCCCTGCGACTCGTTTAATGTTGTCGGTCCACCTTAGTCGCCACCCCAGCATTCCAGCACCCCAACCACCATCAGCTCTTCGAACTGTGTCCCCTGTAACTGTAGGTATACATTTCCTCAGAATACCATAAACTGTGATTACATACATTATCCGGTAACATAAGTATATTAGCTGTGCGAATTAATTTTATTTATTGTAAATAAAGTATGTAACCTATCATAGAAATCTTTAAGCTTTAAATACAGTGTGACAAGGATCTTTTGGCGCGCGGCCAAAGTTGGAACTAACATAACACCGCACTCGAAAAATCACGTTAGTGACAGAACTTGTATGTGCTGACTCACGCTCCCCTGTCAATTTCATCGAAGTGCTATTATATCCTTGTCGTACTGATACATATAACGTTAAATACCTGTTCAAATACAGGTAAATAATAATTAATATTATTTACTTACCCATACTTTTATAATTTTTAAAATATGATAGAGTACTAAACGTCCGATTCAAGTTGGCCGCTACCTTTACGCTTTACGCGCTTCCCCGCACTGCACCTCTAGTCAGACCCACTTAGTACAGATAGCAACGTACTGCTCGCAATTGTCAACAGTATTAAGTGTAAGTTTTAATTACTTAAAGTTTTCGCAGTTTTCTAAGATGAGTAAAAAAGGAAAAGTTTTAAAAGACTTTTATTACTTTAATACACGACTCTTTGAAGAGGAGAAAAATAAGATATTAAAAATCACGCCCTTCGACATTCAAGATATTATTGCCATAAGCATCGTCGGAAAAGAAAGCTTCCGTCACAGTCGTGGTACAGTTAAAAATACAATCATTTTTATGTCAACGGTAGCGTATGACGTCATTTTGTAACGGTCGTCGACTAGAATCGGACATATGAGGAGGTAAAAGTAGTATGTAGGTAGGTATAGGTAAAATAAAATGCAATGATAATCACAACTTGATGTTCAGCACAGAAAATGTGGTCCCATGCAATAAAATATGTACTGCAAAGTATATAAAATTGTACCTATATAACCTTAGTATTGGTGCGATTCCACCAGAGTGCCGAACACTGGTGGAATCGCGCCTTTAGATATGCACTTTTTTGTTGTAACACACATAATTCTGGTGGGAGAAAATAGATTTTATTATATTTTAAAATTCTATATTATTATTATTATACTTAATAGTTTTTACTACCTACTGTGTTTTTCTATTATACCTACCTTAGTAAGCCGTGACGGTTCAAGGTGCGGACTGAAAACCGAAAGGTCACTGGTTCAAACATCACCCGTTACCTACTCTTAAGACAAGATTTACACTTGAAATTAGTAAAATTTATTTCGCTTGCTTGGAAAATAGTCGTTTTCACTGTTCTCACTACATATTATAAAACAAAGTCCTCCGCCGCGTCTGTCTGTCTGTTCGCGATAAACTCAAAAACTACCGAACGGATTGTCATGCGGTTTTCACCGATAGGTAGTGTGATTCATGAGGAAGGTTTTAGTGTATAATTTTTTAAGGTAACTGTAACTGTTGTTAAGGAACTTCGGTCTTGACATAACGTTGTCTCTCGTGCGCAATTAAAACTGACGGCGCGGCATTGTGTTGTATTCTAAAATCTAGTGTGCGGAAGCTTTGCCGATGACTTCCCCTCCCACTTCATACGACCGCTACCCGCGGCGTATTATTGTAGGCGTGTTTTCAACCGTTTAAAACTGTTTATTTGGGGTTTAAAACCTCAAAATTTTGTTTAAAACGTTTTAAACCGGTTGTTTTACATCTATAGGCGCGACACACAGTTACTCCGTTAGGTAAATAGGTAATAGGTACTCCGTTATATACCTACCTCGCTAAAATTAAGGTGGAAGACACGGGTCTACCCGCGAAATTAAAATTTAATTTGGTTTTTCGCAATTTGTACTTGAAAGTGACCAGTTTAAGAAATAAATCAAAATCAACTCACGACCAACTCAGTATTTTGATTAATTTCTTAAACTGGTCACTTTCAAGTAATTGTACATTATTGTCGAGGCTCGGAATAAAGCAATTTATGGACGAGCAACATTGGAAGGCCGAGGCAAAGCCGAGGACTTCCAAGTGATTTTAAAAGGACGTAACGCTAGCCGAGGCCTTTTTAAGTAATCGAGGCCATGAATTGCTATTTCGGCCGAGGCTTATATAGTACTTTTCTCTAATTTGCGAGGAAACAACAAAAAAATAATTAAAGAAACACTGTTTTATTTCATGTTAAATGTTATAGTACATTAGCTTCTTCCGCCATATCTGGTGGTGTAAAGTCCATTAATTCTTCATCCGATTCCGAATCCATTTTTATTTCAGAACAAGAAATATATTGTAAAAGAAAACACCAGTCACCAATAATTCTTTACCTCCAATTAAACCACGCTCTTTTTGTTCCATTTAAAAAAAATTCATTCTTATTTTTTTAAATTGTATAACTCAGCGAAAGAAATGCACATTTAAAACACCTAATCACAGAGGAGAAACACCTAATAGAGGAAAGTGTACATTTTAAAAACCTCGTACCTATCCAGCAATTTACATTATTGTCCTGTTACGTAATTGCTGGCGCCACGCCAGCAATGAGCCAATTGAAGTTTCGTTTTTTTTAAATAAAGAAGCGATTTCCGAGCAAATTTGAGAAAAGATTTTTCAAATCAACCTCAGTCAATCCTCAGTCGATGAAATTTGGCAGGGTTGTAGTATGGGATGACCCAAAATTTACACAAAAATATCCAAAAAAAAAACCATGCAGAAGATAGGTATTTATGCCTAAAAGTACAAATAGCTCAATATTTTGAAATAAATAATTTCTCCGTCCATTTTTTTTTACCAAACTAATTATTAGCCTTAATAAGGGGTACTTGATAAAAATCCAAAACTTTTTTCAAATGGAACTGTCACTTTTTAAAAAGGTTTCTTTTTTTTGTCCGTAATTTCGACCGCAAAATTGCTCAGTCAATTTTTTATTTTTAAATGTCCTTAAAATGTAATTTAGCATAACGTGTAAGAAAATCCAAAAAAAAATTCAAACCAAAATCTATTTATCTTACTTCAACTGAAAATTGTTTATAACTCGGTATGAAAAATTTCTCAACCCAATTTCTTTTTATCATATTAGGTAGTCACATTTACACTCTTGTCCTAAATATCCAAAAAAAATATCACGAAGAACATCGATATTGAAACCGATTTTTTGAAATCTAAACTGCGTTTTCGCGATAATGAACCTTAATTCTTGAATCATTGGGTATAGTTTAGCGTGCGCGAGCGAAGCGACTTCACAAAATAATATACATGTTACTACATGCCTTCTACAATGCTAAATCTATATATCGTCGCTGTAGTTAGAAAATTAAATAACTACACTTTTTGCGAAATCGACTTTATTGCATTTTCAGAAAGTCCAATTAAAGACGCATCTTTCTATAATTCTAATTTTTGATTATCATCATTAATTAAACAGTTATATGAAAATGAATCTTACAAGGCGCCATACTTGGAAAAATAAATATTGAAAAATTGATAAAAAGTAGCGAAGAAAAAGTAGATAACTTAGCAAAAAATAAATAAGTTCTCTCTTGCATCACTTCGAGGGCGAATAAAATGCATAAAGTTAGTTATTTAGTTTTCCCTCGACACATATTCAGCTTTACAGGGGAATTAAGTTCGGAAAAATTAAACAAAGTCAGTTATTTAATTTATCATCCCATGATTGCAAAGATATAGGTACTATTAAAATTGAATAAGTACACTTATTCAACTATTCAAAAAATTTCTGAGAATTTTGATAGTTTCAGGACAAGCAGAATTAAATAAGGGATTTTATTTAACTTTATTAAAGCAACCGAAACATAAATTAGAAGATATTTAGTTTTGAATATTTCTTCTTCTTCTTCTTTATCAACCGATAGACGTCTACTGCTGGACAAAGGTCTCTTGCATGGACTTCCACAGGCCTCGGTCTTGCGCCGCCTGAATCCATCGGTTCCCTGCGACTCGCTTGATGTCGTCGGTCTACCTGGGGGGGGTCTGCCAACACTGCGCTTCCCGGTGCGGGGTCACCACTCCAGCACCTTGGGACCCCAACGACCATCAGCTCTTCGAACTATTTGCCCCGCCCATTTCCACTTCAGTATCGCGACTCGCTGAGCTATGTCGGTGATTCTGGTTCTCCTACGGATCTCCTCATTTCTGATTCGATCCCGCAGGGACACTCCGAGCGTAGCTCTCTCCATCGCCCGCTGAGCGGTCCTGAGCCTACTTATGAGGCCCTTAGTCAGCGACCATGTCTCGGATCCGTAAGTCATCACTGGCAACACGCACTGTTCGGAGACTTTAGTCTTCAGGCACTGAGGAATTTTGGACGCGAACGAGCTTCCCGAACGCTGCCCAGCCGAGTTGGATTCGGCGGTTGATCTCTTTCTCGAAATTAGACCTGGCTGGACTGTGTGTCCTAGGTAAATATACTCGTCAAAAATTTCGAGTGCAGAGTTCTCAACAATTAATGGGTGGAGCGGTGCATGAGCATTGGACATGATTTTCGTCTTGCTCATGTTCATTTTCAGGCCACCTGTTGAGAAACCCTGCTGAGATCGTTGAGCATTGTATTGAGGTCTCTCAGAGTGCCTGCCATGACCACTATGTCATCGTCAAATCGCAGGTGAGTGATGTACTTGCCGTTTATGTTTTTGCCAAGCCCGTTCCAATCCAGAAGCTTAAAGACGTCCTTGAACGCAGCGGTAAAGAGCTTCGGGGAGATAACGTCTCCCTGTCGCACTCTACGCTGCAAGTGGATTGGCCTCGTAGTCTGGTCCTGTATACGTACTGACATTGTGGCGTTTTCATACAAGCACTTCAACACTTGGATATACCGGTAGTCAATCCGGCATCTCTGCAGCGACCTCAACACAGCCCAAGTTTCCACCGAATCGAAGGCTTTCTCATAGTCCACAAATGCTAAGCAAAGTGGCTGGTTATACTCTTCCGTCTTTTGTATACCCTGCCGCAGCGTATGAATGTGATCTATGGTACCAAAGCCTTTTCGGAATCCGGCTTGTTCGGGAGGCTGGAAGTCGTCGAACCTACAAGCGAGACGATTCGTAATTACTCTCAAGAACAACTTATAAACATGACTCTACAACGAGATGGGTCTATAATTCTTCAACAAGGTATTATCACCCTTTTTGAAGAACAGAACCACCACGCTCCTGTGCCATGCTTCCGGCGTTGTGCCCTCGTGGATGACGGAATTGAACAATCGCTGAAAGATCTTAAGTACCGGTTTTCCACCCGCTTTCAGGAGTTCCGCAATGATTACGTCATCACCAGGCGCCTTGCTGTTCTTGATCTGCTTGAGAGCCATACTAATCTCGTATAGGCTGACGTCCGAGATATCTTCGGTATATTGTCGGGTCAGTTTGGCTCTGGGATCTTTGGCCAAATCTGCAACAGGTTTTTGTGTCGTGGTATATAACTATCCATAGAACTTCTCAACCTCTCCCAAGACCTCAGGTCGAGAAGAGACGAGACGGCCGTCTCTGATTTCAGCCGCGTCGGCTGGCTCTGTCCGATAGACAGATCTCTCGCGAACACTTTTGAGCCTTTGTTCCGCTCAATGGTATCTTTAATACACTTGGTATTAAAGACACGGAGTTGTGCCTTAGAGATCTGCCTATTAATTCGCCGGTAGGCAGTCGCGTCTGCCGATGACTGCAGCCTCATCTCTTGTCTCGCCTCCATTAACTTGAGACTATGGTCAGAGAACTTTTCCGATTATTATTATATTATTCCGATTACGGAAGCTAAAACAAAGGACCGGCTGAATCTTTGCAGAAAAAATATTATACCAGATGAACTACACGCATAGTACGTAAGTCTTGCTTCGATAGATACAATCATAGAAGACTTGCAATCCCGAAATGATTCCCAATAGCCAGTTAATAATTTGTAGTAAATTGAAAAGATGATTAATAAATGATTGGACTGCTTATGAATGGTTTATAGAACTGTAAGTGAATAAGGCTAACTCTTGCAGGCATAGAAAACTTTTAGCATCCCTACCTACATTGAAATCAGTTCAATCGTGCTAGTTTTATAATCAAACCTTTCTCAGTTACTTAATTATATTTATAATTGATAGTTTTGATTTTAGTGAACGTTACATACGCTTAGTTCGTTTGAACCTTTGACAAATGAAGTAGTAAATATCATTCGTCTATGGTTTGAACTGATCTGATCTATAATGTAAAATTTAATTTACAAAGGTAAAACTAAAAGAAAGATGATAGCTGTTATAATTTCAATAGAATCCTAGTTTAAATTTAAATTGACGTAATTATGTACCTTTTTCTTTTTGGCATCCTACTAATATTATAAATGGAAAACTTTGTGTAGGTGGATGGATGAATGGTTGTTACACTTTCACGCAAAAACATTTAGACGGATTTTGATAAAGCTTCACGATGTCATAGCTTATACATCGGAATAGCACATGAACTATATTTTATCCCAGAAAGTTAGAGAACTTCTGCGGGAATCAATCATTAGCTAGTCTTCAATCCTAGTGTTCCACAAACTATTAAAATCTTTATTATTTTATGAGTAGAGTCGTTATTAAAACAATTACTAGCGTCACTGACATACTCCTACTTCGATTAAACCATTCTTAGTTAATTATAACTTGAAAAGGATAGTTTTGATATACTGAAATAAGTAAATAATGGGTCATTTTAACATCTCAGTAAAGCGGAAAAACTAAATAAAGGTACTTATATCGTCACTTTTTTCGTACTTCAACGCAATATTGACGAGGAAGAACTAAACAACTGACATGGAAAAATAAATAAATGCATCAAATATTCAAAACCTTGGTGAGGGAAAACTAAATAATTGCTTTTTATTTTTTTTCTCACAAACAAATGAACCAAAATGTACGTCAAGTAGATTCAGAAATAGATACAGTAACAATCTATAACATATCAAAACATGTACTGTTAAATTGTTTATGAAAAAAAAGTTATCGCCATTTTTCAAGCAAAAAAACACTAAATCGCGTTTTACTCGCGATATTGGTTTTGTTAGTTATTTAATTTTCCAACTACAGCGACGATATATAAAAGAAAGTGGTGTTAGTTACACTATTTATAACTCAAGAACGGATGAACCGATTTGGCTGAAAATTGGTGGAGATTTAGCTTAGAACCAGGAGACGGACATAGGATACTTTTTATCCCGTTCGACCGCGTTTCCGTCAAGTCACTATAAAACGTGGTATAACAAAAACGCATCTGACATGGAATAACAAAACGCAAATGACAGTGGAATAACAAAACGTAAATGACAGCTAAACGTAATTTTGTCTTTGGTTAAGTATGATAAAAAATTTGACAATTATAAAAAGTGTTATAATAAAGCATGACTGATATTATAAATGCGAAAGTGTGTTTGTTTGTTGGTTAGTCCTTCAATCACGTCGCAACAGAACAGCGGATTGATACGATTTTTTGCATGGGTATAGTAATGGATGTAGTAGTGGTTCCTCAGACCGGGAGAGCTACTTTTTATCTCGGATAATGAAAAAGTTCGCGCGGGATTCATAAAAACTAAATCCATGCGATATTTTCTAAATCTTCATAGTTAATAGCAAACATTCTCTTTCAAATAAAAAAAAATGCGAATCGGTCTGAAATCTCGAAGAAATTGGTGTACATACCTGCATGGAAAAAATATGAGCCGATTGCGCGCCGATATAAACTTCCTTATTTTGAAGTCTATTATAAAGTATCTAACTTTATTTTAGAGTAAATGAAATACAAAAATGGAAAATTAATTAATTTTTTTTTGTTGGCAAGGGGAGCGCATGCGGTTTTTCTCACCCCGGCGTCCAGTGTGGTTAAGACGACCCTGTCTATGCAATCGTCTGATTCCAATCGAATGTGCTAGATAACATCCAAAGACATTACAAAGTATATTGTTTTTAACATACTTGGTAATGTCTTGAAATAATAAGTTTTAAATATTTAAGAATCGACCTTAACCTAAACGACACAAAAAGCAAAAGGCGTTAGCTTCTGAAAAGTTTAATGCAAATATAGAACAATATCAATATGGTTTTATACTTCAAATGTTCTAAAAAAAACTCTAAAATTATCAAGCAATGAGTTCTACTATTTTTTATTTATTGTCATCGAACCAATTTTGACAAGCGACTCACGTCAATCGTCATCTATCTATCTATCTATTCTATCTTCTTCTATATTAATAAAAACTAGCTGATGCCCGCGACTTCGTCCGTGTGGATTTAGTTTTTAAAATCCCTCGGGAACACTTTGATTTTCCGGGATAAAAGTAGCCTATGTCACTCTCCAGGTCCTCAATTATACCCATGCAAAAAATCACGTAGATCCGTGGCTCTGTTGCGGCGTGATTGAAGGACAAACCAACAAACAAACACACTTTCGCATTTATAATATTAGTAAGTATGATTAGAATATTAAATTACATAGGAAAACCCTGTAACATTACGTCCATACGATGTATATCCATACCTTCTATGTAGTATGTAGGTATAATGATCGTTTGGCAAAATCTGACGCCTTTGGAGTAGTTTGACTTTGACAAAATAGTATCCACGATGGCTATATACGATAAATTACGCATGCCAGCTTAAGAAGCCGTTTATTCAAAGTATCCTGTAGATTCCAGGGTTCAAGTTATTTGGACCTATACTGAAGATTGTGATGTCTATAATTTCTGAACTACGAAATTGACGACCTTGAAATAATTACAGGACAATCTCTAAAGAACCTGCTTTCTAACAAAAAAAGAATGGATTAAATCGGAATACGCCTTAATGAATTACAGCGAAATACTCATTTTGACTTTCATCCCCTCTCCCAAGGGAACCGTGCTGAATTTCGGGATAAAAAATATTCTATATTATACCTCGTAGTATTAACTTAAATCGTGCCAAGTTTCATTTAAATCCGTCCAGTAGTTTCGGCGTGATGCGCGGCCAAGATACAGACAGACAGACAGACAGACAGACAGACAGACAGACAGACAAAAAATTAAAAAAAAATTGTTTTGGCTTCAGTATCGATTATAGAGTGCCCTCAAACAAAAATTTTCAAAATATCTTCAATGTACAGAATTGGACCTGTTACAGTTTTATTATATTACTAGCTGATGCCCGCGACTTCGTCCGCGTGGATTTAGTTTTTAAAATCCATCGGGAACTCTTTGATTTTCCGTGATAAAAAATAGCCTATGTCACTCTCCAGGTCCTCGACTATACCCATGCAAAAATCACGTTGATCCGTACCTCTGTTGCAGCGTGATTGAAGGACAAACCAACAAAAAGTCACACTTTCGCATTTAAAATATTAGTAAGTTTAGTAAGATTTAGATAACGCAAAACCCCGCTTCAAAAAGATCCCGGTAGTTTTCAAGAAATTGTACATAGAACTCCATAGAACCACAGAGGGTTCTATAAACTTCCATTAAGTATCCTAATCCACGCAGGTACGTCCGCCGACGTTGTGCGGCAAGCGATGGCCTCACCATGATATTAAAATATCCACTTTATGGGTGCTCTGTATGTACATAATCATGCAGATCGCTCGTGATATATCATGCGTAGCAGTGATAGCCTAGTGGTTAGGACTGTGGTCTCCTATTCGGGGGGTCGCAGGTTCGATCCCGGGACCTCTGACTTTTCGGAGTCAAGTGCGTTTAAGCAATTAAATATCACTTGCTTCAACGGTGAAGGAAAACATCGTAAGGAAACCTGCACACCTGAGAGTTCTTCATAATGTTCTTGAAGGTGTGTGAAGTCCGCCAATTCGCATTGGGCCAGCGTGGTGGACTATGGCCTATAACACTTCTCTGAGAGGAAGACCTGCGCTCAGTAGTGAGGCGTTGATGGGTTGCTAATGATGATGATGATATAATGCATACCCTATGGTGGAGTATAGGCACGATTTTACGTTCTATAGGACCCAATGCAGCGGTCTACGGCCTTTGAATGAACTGAGCTTTCACTTCTTCTTCTTTGTCAACCGATAGACGTCCACTGCTGGACAAAGGTCTCCTGCAAAGAATTCCACAGGCCTCGATCTTGCGCCGCCTTAATCCAGCGGCTCCCTGCGACTCGTTTGATGTCTTTCTTCACTACCAACACTTAAGGCAGCATTATTTCAATTTTGTTTTGAAAATATGTCGTGTAACTCTGTAGATCATGCCCGCGACTTCATCCGCGTGGATTAAGGTTTTTAATTCCCGCGAGAACTCTGTAATTTTCCGGGATAAAATGTTAGCCTGTTTTAATCCTGGGCATGAGCTATCTACATTCCAAATTTCAGCCAAATCGGTTCATTCGTTGTGGCGTGAAAGAGTAACACGAACTTCCATCCATTCATCCAGGATACATCCATTCTCACAAACTTTCACATTTACAATATTAGTAAATAAGGAAGTAGGATATTATTAGTAGAAAGTAAGATATAATGACATAAATCTCTCTATCCCCCCCTCTCGCGGGTTAAAGGCCATAGTCCACCACGCTGGCCCAAGCAAATAGGTAGACTTCACATCACACCTTTGACATTTGACAACATTATGGAGTACTCTTAGGCGTGCAGGTTTCCTCTTATGTTTTCCTTTACCGTTGAAGCATGAGATATTTAATTGCTTAAACGCACATAGCACCGAAATTCAGAGGTGCCCGGGATCGAACCTGCGACCACCCAAACAGGAGACCGCAGTCCTAAGCACTAGGCTATCACTGCTTCTCTGCCACTTTTGCAGCGCGTTTAATTTTTTAAAGGCATGCCTCTAAGCTGATGTGATGCTTGAAGGATTGCCTTAAAGCTTCTATCTACCCTTTTCATCCCATCTCAAACTTTATTATGTTCCTGAAGTTTGAAGAAACATGAAAAATATTAGAAAAAATAGGAAAACGTCAAGAAAATTTAACGTGACTTGCTCCCGGCTGTAGCCTGAAGGCTTAGAAATGGAAACTAAGTAAAAACGGCGGTATTGAAGATAAATTATTCTTTTTTAACCGACTATGGCAAAGCCAAAAGAAAATGTTATGATTTTAGCAGTGTATGTGTGTATTGCTTGCCATCTCGACGACCGTAAGTGACGATGCAGTCTAAGGTGGTAGGAGGCTAACTTGGAAGGAGTATCCTTACTAATATTATAAATGCGAAAGTGGGTATGTTTGTTGGTTTGTCCTTCAATCACGCCGCAACAGGGCTACGAATCGACGTGATTTTTTGCACCTGATGGTAAGTGCCGATGCCGTCTAAGATGGTAGCGGGCTAACTTGGAATGGGTATGGCAGTGAACATTCAATCCATACCCCTAATCGGTTTCTACACGCCATCACGCACGTCTTTGACGGTAGGGTGGTAACTTATAGCCACGGCCAAAGCCTCCCACCAGACCAGACCAGAGACAATTCAGAAATTATAAATTCCCAAACTGACCCCGCTGGGAATCGAGCCCGAGACCTCCCAGTTATAAGGCAACAGCGCTCACCACTGAGCCAGGGAGGTCGTCAAATACCTTTATATTACACTAGCTGATGCCCGCGACTTCGTCCGCGTGGATTTAGTTTTTAAAATCCCTCGTGAACACTAATTTTCCGGGAAAAAAAGTAGTCTATGTCACTCTACAGGTCCTCAACTATAGTACCCATGCAAAAAATCACGTCGATCTGTGGCTCTGTTGTGGCGTGATTGAAGGACAAACCAAGAAACAAACACACTTTCGCATTTATAATATTAGTATGATTAGAATATTAAATTGCATAGGAAAACACTGTAATAATACGTCCATACGATGTATTACATCCACACCTACTATGTAGTATGTAGGTATAATGATCGTTTGGCAAAATCTGACGCCTTTGGAGTAGTTTGAATTTTGACTTTGACAAAATAGGGCTATCCACGATGGCTATGTACGATAAAATACGCATGCCAGCTTAAGATGAGCCGTACATTCAAACTATCCTGTAGATTCCAGGGTTCAAGTTATTTGGACCTTATACTTTCTTATAATTTCTGAACTACGAAATTGACGACCTTGAAATAATTACAGGACAATCTCTAAAGAACCTGCTTTCTAACAAAAAAAGAATGGATTAAATCGGAATACGCCTTATTGAATTACAGCGAAATACCCATTTGGACTTTCAGCCCCTCTCCCAAGGGAACCGTGCTGAATTTTGGGATAAAAAGTATCCTATATTATACCTCGTAGTATTATCTTAAATCGTGCCAAGTTTCATTTAAATCCGTCCAGTAGTTTCGGCGTGATGCGCGGCCAAGATACAGACAGACAGACAGACAGACAGACAGACAGACAGACAGACAGACAGACAAAAAATTAAAAAAAAATTGTTTTGGCTTCAGTATCGATTATAGAGTGCCCTCAAACAAAAATTTTCAAAATATCTTCAATGTACAGAATTGGACCTGTTACAGTTTTATTATATTATAGATAGATGAATGTTGGTAAGCGCATAACTCAAGAATGGATGGACCAATTCGGTTAATTTATTTTTTTGTATGTTCCTTAAGGTCCACGGAAGGTTTAAAAAAAAAACAAACAAAAAAAATTATAGTTATAGATAAGTTGGCGGTACGAAGTTCGCCGTGTCAGCTAGTTAATCTGATAATTTTATAAGCTTTATATCATGAATTAATAGCTGAGTGAGCAAGACTTACTTCTATTATACTTACGTTGTAAGATTCTTTTCATGTGATAACGTCTTATAAATCGATGAACACCGGCTACACGCACGAAAAAGTGTCACGTTCCACCTGACCCTGAGGGTGAAAGCGAGAGCGCGGAACAAGCGATAGAGAGGCATGATCGGCCCAAGCGTTGGCTTGTGACACATTTATTCATCGATGTTTCTTTATGATGTTATCATGTAAAACTATGGTCCGTAAACCGACTTTACAGACAACCAATTTTTTTTATTTTATTCCAAAATTTTTCGAATATTAAATTGATTATTCATATATTTTTGTTATACTATACAAGATGATGCTCGCGACTTCGTCCGCGTGATTTAAGGTTTTTTTGATTCCCACGGGAATAATTTTCCGGGATAATAGTAGCCTATGTGTTAATCCTGTTTATAAGCTATCTCCATTCCAAATTTCCGCCAAATCAGTTCATTCGTTGTAGCGTGAAAAAGTAATAAACATCCATCCAAACATCCATCCATACATCCTCACAAACTTTCGCAAATAGTCATAATAGGAACTAGGATAGTAGGATATACTGCATCACAAAAAAAAATATTTTTTTGTGATGCAACTACAAATTTCCGATTTTCAGATTTTTTCCTTTACTTGTGCTACATGACTGCTTCATGCCAAATTTCATGATTCTAGGTCAACAGGAAGTACCCTCTAGGTCTTGCGAGTGTTAAAATATGCGGCATAGACGGACCATAAAAGGCCGTATCTTTTGATTGCGTCGACTTAGACTTTGTCACAGCTACAAGGGATTGCAGAATGAGTATTTGATACTATTTGAAAATAGTATTGATACTTGATATAGACTTGATACCCTCCACGTGTTCCTGAGAAAAAGGGTATTGACAGACGGACAACGAAGTGATTCTACAAGGGTTCCGTTTTTAGTACGGAGTACGGAACCCTAAAAATGAGAGTTATGACAGTTAAAATTTATGGTAAAATTTTGTTTGGTCCTCCTGAAAATTAGGGGTTTGTCGCTTCCAAAATTTGAAATTTCCAGCATCGATGTATCGGATTACACACGGACCTCGGATTACAAAGGGCGTAAAGGACATTTTGGCCAAAACTTGAACTTTTTAATGGTATTGTTAGCTGAGGGTAGATTTTTATAATAACTACGGAGTGTGCCGTTCGTCAATTCCATAAAAGCCAATGACTATCGACGCCAGGCGCCATTCTGCTACGAGTTGTCACGCCGACCTTTTACCTACTTGTGTTTATTAATTATTCAATTATTGAGTAACGGATATTTGCTGAATGTAGAATTCCTTACTTTGTGTTTTTTTTTTTGTAAAATAATAAGGGTCCGCCAATAGTATCATACTCAGTTTTTTATGCTCTTTCGATCTGTCTTATTTACGTCTCAATATTCGCTAAAAATGTCGTTTAAGACCTAGATTTTTGGTGTTCTTAAACATGAATTTTCGAATAAATAGGTCACTACTAATGCACACTATGTAATGCATATATAGCTTAATATCTATTAGTAAGTAGGTATATTGTAAAAGTATTTTGAAAAGAGCAACTGCCAAGTTTCTTGCTGGTTCTTCTCGGTAGAAACGGCATTCCGAACCAGTGGTAGACTCATTGACGATTCAAAAGTACTTGTAAAAGTTTATTTGAATAAAAAAAAACATTTCTATTCTATTCTATTCTAATGGTCGTAAAGCTTGAGCTAAAACATAATATCATCAAAATTATTATTTTTTTAATTTTAAATAGTCAAAAATATTCATTCTTCTTTGTCAACCTATAAACGTCCACCCGCTTTCAGGAGTTCCGCAATGATTCCGTCATCACCAGGCGCTTTGTTGTTCTTGAGCTGTTTGAGAGCCATACTAATCTCGTATAGGCTGACTGACATCTGGGACATCTTCGGTATCTATACATATAACCAGTGGTTCGCCCCGAACTGAGACCTCGCGGTATCCCATAATTCCCATAAGGTAGTTTTAACTATATTATACTGTAATTAAAACGCGCCGAATCTGATGACGTCAATCGTCATCTGCTTTCGTGGATGGGATGCGTATTTACAATATTAAAGACAGCGCCATCTATTAACAGTATAGTGAAGTTTTGCTAAAAACATTGATGCCCATTAAAACTTAAATAATTTCGTTTCTTTATTATATTTATCTAATCTTAGTATTTGTTGTTCAAGTACAGAATATAACTCAAATTATGTGTAAGTTTCAATTTTTAAAATAAAGTGGTTTTAGAGATCTAGCCTCGAATAAAATCTCCACTTTGAAAGCCCCCCATTTCGTCAATTTTAGGGAAAAAAAAAACTTTTGTACTCTGTTCCGAATTATCTTTAAAATGAGGTACTGCAACCCTATGAAATGCAAAAAAATTTATTTTACTTCGCATTCGCTTCTATGAGAGCCCCCCTGAATTAAAGATTTTTATAACTTTTCCAGCCATTTTCGGCTGGAGGCCATCGGTTTACATATCATATCTAAAATTGAAGTAATTACGTTCAGTAATTCAGAAGTTTGACAGACGGACGGACGGACGGACGGACGGACGGACGGACAAGTGCAAATTCACTCAAGTAAACTCAGAGACCTTCGCTTCGCTCGGTCGATAAAACTGTAACTGGAAGATTTCTGTACATTTAATATATTTTGAAAATTTTAATTGGGGGATGCTTTACTATTGATACTGAGGCCTGAGCCCGAAACAGATTTTTATTTAATTTTTGTGTTTGTCTGTTTGTTTGTCCTTCTTTCACGTAAAAACTACCGCACAGATTTCTACAAAATTTTATACCGTGGTAGCTTATTACTCGGGTCAACATCTAGGCTACTTTTTATCCCGGAAAATCAAGGAGTTCCCGAGGGACTTTAAAAACTAAATCCACGCGGACAAAGTCGCGGGCATCAGCTAGTAGTTCATAAATCATAACGAATAATTGATCGTCATAGTCACCGTCGTTGGCAACAGTTTTTGATTGACAATTGCACTGTCGATTCAACGAAATACAGTCGATTATCGAGTGCAGGCTCGCGTCACCGTAGAAAAATATGTCGATATAATAGGCAGTTAATGTCGGGTCTCGTGACGTCACCACGCTCCTGCTTCCCTTGATGGATTAAATATAAAATATTTCTTTCTAAAATGTTTATAGTTTTTAATGCGCTTGATTATTTTTTTGGATATTTTGATACTTGATACAAAAAAAATAATTGTAATCATATCAATAAAAAAAATGGATGGAGAAATTTTTCACTGTGAGTAAAAGGGTAGTTTTTGAAAAAATATAGTCTCTTGCTATATTGTTTGGATTTTCAAGTTGTAGGTACAAAACGGCTATAAAAGGACATTCCAGTGAAAAAAATTCACAGAGCAATTTTTCGCTGCAAGTTACATTAAAAAAACTTATTTTTCAAAATTTGGTGGTTTCAACTAGGAGTATAATATTTTGGATATTTTATATTTTGTTTCTAGACTTTTTACATGAATGTTTCAGGTGAAGAAAGTTTTGACCGAGCATTTTGTCGAACTGAGATATATTAAGCACTAGCTGATGCCCGCGACTTCGTCCGGGTGGACTTAGTTTTTATAATCCCTCGTGAACACTGATTTTCCGGGATAAAAAGTAGCCTATGTTAAAAATCTGACGCCTTTAGAGTAGTTTGACTTTGACAAAATACGGCTATCCACGATGGCTATATACGATAAAGTACACTTGCCAGCTTAAGATGAGCCGTACATTCAAAGTACCCTGTACATTTCGGGGTTCAAGTTATTTGGAGACCATACTGAAGATTGTGATGTCTATAATTTCTGAACTACTAAACCGACGATCTTGAAATAATTACAGGACAATCTCTAAAGTACCTGCTTTCTAACAAAAAAAGAATGAATGAAATCGGAATACGCCTTAATGAATTAAAAATAAATACTCATTTTGACTTTCATCCCCTCTCCCAAGGGAACCGTGCTGAATTTCGGGATAAAAAGTATCCTATATTATACCTCGTAGTATGAACTTAAATTATGCCAAGTTTCATTTAAATCCGTCCAGTAGTTTCGGCGTGATGCGCGGCCAAGATACAGACAGACAGACAGACAGACAGACAAAAAATTAAAAAAAAATTGTTTCGGCTTCAGTATCGATTATAGAGTGCCCTCAAACAAAAATTTTCAAAATATATTCAATGTACAGAAATGGACCTGTTACAGTTTTATTATATTATAGATAAAAGAGTTTTGGTAAAAATACCTAACTTCCGTTAAAATTTTTTTTGGATATTTATAAAATACGTTTAACTAACTGATACTTTATCATTCTGTAAAGTTTCGTCACCTGAGGAATTGGTGTTGGGGTCCACTAGCTTCATTGCCTAGACTAGAAGATGTAGAAGGCCATAAGCCTACTTTGTCGTATTAGGGTGGAACCACATTTGTGAGGATCGATTCGGATTTTGCCGATACAAAACTGTCATTTTCCATACATTCGTGTACGCATCGAAAAGCCGATTTGATCCGTACACGTTTATAAGGAATTTGACAGTTTTGTATGGGCGAAATCAAAGGCGAAATCCGAAACGATCCTCTTCTTCTTCTTCTTCTTCTGTTGCGCGGCTATGCAGGTTCGATGCCCTGTAGCACGTCGACCGTCGCCGGTCCATTGTGCTCGCCACTATTTATAGCTCCCCTCCAATACTTGTTGCCGCCAGAAACAGCAGCATCTTCTTGGCTGGGATTAGTGTAGCCTCCTCAGGGTGTACGATGTGTTTCCCTAGAAGAATGCTTCGTTTATGCATTAAAGCGGGGCAGTAACAGATCATGTGCAGCGGCGTTTCCACCGACTCCAGGCATAGCCTGCACATATCCGAGCCCTTGAGCTTGAGGTTGAACATGTGTCTGTTTAGTCCACAATGTCCCGTCAACGCTCGCACTAGAATGCATAGGTTTTTCCTACTGAGCGCTAGTGCCTCACTGGCAGCCTTCTTATTGAAGGATCTAACTAGCGCTTTGGAATGGTTTAGTCCTGGTAAGTTACGCCAACGAATTAGCGTATCATAGTAGCAGTATGTTAACAGGGTAAGCTGAACTAGGCTTTTAGGAATACCGCAGACAGGTTCAGGCCCTATCTGCCGCATTCCAGCACCAGTTTTTGCAAGTTTGTCAGCGTTTTCATTGCCGACTATGCCTGCGTGTCCTGGAACCCAGCGAAGAATCACCCTGTTACATTCCGCTAGAGTGTTAAGAGTATCCATGCAGCTCCCAACCAACTTCGAGTTGATTACCTCAGAGGATAAGGCTAAAAGAGCCGCCTGGCTATCCGAGTGAATATAGATGGTTTTGTTAACGTAGTTGTTTTGCAAGATGGTTTCCGCGCAAATTATTATGGCGTATACCTCTGCCTGGAAAATGGATGTATGGGTGCCCAGGTTGCGACAGAGTTTGACCCTGGGCTTCTCTCCATAGACTCCACAACCTACGTCTTGACCAGACTTGGAGCCATCGGTGTACCATTTAAGGCTCCCCGATGGCTAAGTTATTTGACTGTCGAGCCAGTCTTTTCTCTCAGGAATTTCCACAGTATAGTACCTGTGAAATTGGTATTTTGGGGTCATCATGTCAGACGGCATCCCCAAAACTGGGATTTGAAGCACTGAGTCAACTAGCTCCCTCATGGTTTGAGACAGCCAGTTCACCTTCCGTTGGCTGATTATCCTGTACATGCTCATTCTCGCCTCCCTCCTCAAATATAGGAAGAGAGGAGGAAGGTTGAGATGAGCTTCCAGGGCAGCCCCCGGAGAGGTACTCATTGCTCCTGTGATGAGCAAGCAAGCAGTTCTTTGTAATCTGCTGAGCTTGTTCTGTGTTGTTATCTGCATCGTTTTGCCACACCAGACCACGGAGGCGTGTGATATTATGGGCCTCACGATGGCTGTGTAGAGCCAGAAAGTTACCCGAGGTTTGAGTCCCCATCTAGCCCCCGCAAAACGACCACAGACGCCTAGAGCCATCTTGGCCTTTTTGATAACACCGTCTACATGCGTGTTCCAGGTTAGTTTCTGGTCCATAGTAATCCCCAGATACTTAACCTCAGCTGAAAACGGTATTATTATGTTGTTCAACTTAGGCGGCTCGAGTTTATCGAGATTGCGCCTTCTAGTGAATGGTACTATAACTGTCTTCTCCGCGTTAACAGTTAGTTCGTTCTCTTTGCACCATTTCTCAATGGTGTTGAGTGCTCTCTGCATAAGGTACGAAAGTGTACTTGGGCAGCTCCCACGCACGGTGACTACCAGGTCGTCAGCGTATCCCTGGGTGTCAATGCGAAGCGCCGCCATCTTATACAGTAGTTGATCCACGGCGAGAGTCCATAATAGGGGCGATAGAACGCCACCCTGCGGACAGCCTCGCGTTGTTAGCACCTCCGTCGAGATATTATTTAACTCGAGTTTGGCTATGCGGTTAGAGAGCATTGCCTCCACCCATCTGATGGTAGTCGTATCAGCCAGTTTATTTGCCAGCCCGCCCACCAACGTACGGATTGGAGTATTATCAAATGCTCCCTCGATGTCAAGAAACGCTGCAAGAGCAATTTCCTTGTCGTCCAGGGCCTTTTCAACCTTGTCCACAAGGCTGAGCAGGGCGGTTTCCGTAGATCGTCCTCTGCAATAGGCATGCTGGGTGATATGAATGGGCCTCTCAATGAGAAGCGCATCTCTTATGTATCTATCAAGTACCTTCTCCATAGTTTTTAGTAGAAACGAGGATAGGCTTATGGGTCGGAAGGATTTCGGAAGCCCGTAGTCCTTCCTTCCCGCTTTTGGGATGAATGTGACCTTAACTTTGGTCCACATTTCTGGGATATATCCCCAGGCGTAACTCGCCCGGAAGATCTTGACCAAATGTGGGATCAGTAGCTTTTCACCTCTTTGTAAGAGGAGAGGTGTCACACCATCAATCCCACAAGTTTTGTTTGCGTTAAAAGAATTGATGGCCCATCTCACCACACCAGGTTTGAACACTATGGCGCCCCTCCTCCAGTCATCCGGGTGGGGCCTGCGGGGAGTGTACGCCAGAGTGCTCCCAGCGTTCGAAGGAATCGCTCCTGGGAAGTGAGTTGCTGCAAGCAATTCTAAAGTCTCCTTTTCATTAGAAGTGAAAGAGCCGTCTGGTCGCTTTAAGAGCCCCAGTTGGCTTGGGTTGGCTTTGGCAAGCATCTTATGGAGTCTCGCACCTTGAGGCAGACTGTTTACTTCCTACCGCAGAACCTCCTCCAAGATGCCCGCTTAGCTTTCCTGATCTCTTTGCTATATTCAGTCAGGGCTTTCCTGTACGAGTCCCATTCTTTAGTTCTTTTAGCCCGATTGAATAGCTTCCGAGTTTTGTCGCGGAGTCGTTTTAATTTCGAGCTCCACCATGGCACTTTGTGCTTCGAGGTCTTGGTTTTGAGAGGGCAGCTGTCCTCGAAGGCTCTCAATATACCATCGGTAACAACCGCCACCGCAACCTCAAGACACTCTAGCGTTTTGATACTTTTAGGTGCTACATCCAAGTTGTCCTCCAGGTTCTTGTAGTAATCAGTCCAGAAGGTACACCTTGGATCCCTATAAGTAACCGTTTCTGTATTGAAAGTGGTAGTCAGACCGAAGCGTATGTGCCTATGATCCGACATTGATACCTCCGCACTTACCTCCCAGTCTAGTATCTTCCTGGCTAAATCGGTAGTTGCGAAGGTGATGTCTAAAACTTCCTGTCTGGCCCTTGTAACAAAGGTAGGTGAAGAGCCTTTGTTCAGAATCTGAAGACAGTTTGCAATGAGGAAGTCAAAAAGATATTCACCTCTCTCGTTGGTGTCGCTGCTTCCCCATTCTTCGTGGTGGGCGTTTGCATCGCATCCCACTAGCAGTTCCGCATTGTGCTTCCGGGCGTAGTCAACTACTGGAAGCAAATCAAGTACGGGATTGTTTATCTCACCAGGTAGGTAGGCCGAGCAGACGATGATCCTTCGCCCCTCCCACCCTTTGAGATTGACGTAAGCTGCCACCAGGTCGTCCGTGCAAAGCTCTGGAATAGGCAGAAAGTTAGTATGTTTATTAAAAACTATGCAGGCCCTGGGTCTGATTCCGCCGGTGTATGATAATAACTTACCAGCAGCATTCATCCCCAGGATGGAAGATTTGGATACCCAGGGTTCTTGTATAAGGGCGAGGTCTGCTTTACCTTCAACAAGGCAACGCTCCACAACTGCAGCCGCAGCGGCTGCATGATGGAGGTTGGCTTGGAGGAACCTCGCCTGAGACGCCCGAGTAGCCATTTATTTCCCTCTTTTGGTGACAGGAGGAGGCCGAGTACGACCTCCCCCTGGTCGAGGCGACGAGCGACCTCGATCAGCGGGAGTTCCCCTCGGAGTCCTGCCTGATCTGTCCCCTCTTCCCCTGTAACCAGCCGGGCCGGCCGCTGCACCCGCACGGCCAGCAGTCCTGCCCCCCCGATCCCACCGTCTAGAAGAGGCTGATCCCGCACTAGGTACATTGCGACCAGGCGGTCTCCTCTCCAATCCACTGGGCCCGGGGGCAGCAGTCTCAGCGCCAGCGTTCGCAGACGCAGCAGCGGCCGGTACTGGCTGAGGGGGAAGGTTTGCACCCTTGAGTCTAAAGACTAGCCGCCTACAACCGATGGTAGCTCGGCAGTTGTTTTTGAGGAGGGTTTCAGCGGACTGTTCGTCGATCAGGAATACGGCAATAGTGCCCGACTCAATCGATCCTCACAAATGTGGTTCCACATGGGTTCCACCCATATCTTTTGAAATACCATTGGAAGAATACAGTCGCAAATCCTAGTTCCATGTGAAATACACTGGTGGTAACTGGATGTAAATAGTACCTAATCTGTGCTGGTTGTGCTCTTGGTCAACGACCACAGACAAAAAACAAGTTAAACAACAACTCCGGAACTCGATGACAAACATACATGAAACTGCATGAAACATACGACAAAAGCAGAGTAAAGATATATAGAGTATGGAAACTACCTATAAACGTTCGAAACGGCTCACTCACACAAACATGCGCATTGACGACGAGACCATCTACCATGGACGAGACCAAATACTGTCCTCAGTACTGACAGTGACAGCACCGCGAGGCCCGCTATTTGGCTCGTCGATGCGCATGTTTGTGTGAGTGAGGCCGTTTCGAGCGTTTGTAGGTAGTTTCAGTACAGGGTTATAATAGGGTATTTGACTATAATAAAAATATCGTTTCAACTGGTGTCATCCTAAAAGATTATTATCTAAAAACATTATTCCATACGACAAAACTAAAAAATAAAGCTTTATTTAATTAGAAAACATTAATTAAAATTGCTATAATTCTGGCCATGGTCACGTGATCGAAAACGTTCCGTGATCTCGAATGACGTCACAGTCCACACCACCTATGGAATTCTCATTTTGTCAATACATTTCGACGTGTTTGTGCGGCGTAATCGGCTAATTTCGTCTGTTTTTCATCGTTACTATTTTATTAAATACCAAATAGTATGCGACACGCGGCCTAAACACATATTATAAAATTGTCATTGTTTGAAATGTGAACTGTTACGTCATGAGAGCAAATGGAACGTTTCGGCGGCAATTTATTTTTTGAATTTATTTCTCGATTTTTATGAAAAATAATGAAAATTATGCCGAAATATATGTTTTGTTAGCTTCAGCATAGCATTATTAACAATTTAAGATGATTTTCTAAAAGTAGTCAAATAGCCTATTCTACTGTGAGTTGTGACAAAAGTCTCCGTCCGTATATTATTATACTCTTTGGACAAAAGTCAACAAAAGTGAAAAGTTCTATAGTTCTATGTGTAGGTATATGGTAGGTATGTCGAAAAATTTTTGGATTCGCATTTCAAATGCAAAAAATATGACGAATTTATTATAACGAACAATTTCACCGACTTAAAATGTTATTGCATGAACGTATTTGCCAATGGCTCGGACATTTGAAACTGTCTCGTGTTATCCTGATGGTGTCCGTAATATTATTCATAGTGCCCCTTGTTACACACTATTATTTATCAAAGGTAAGAAGTGCCAATGGGATTTTTTAAGTAGTATAAAATATTCAGGGAGGTTATGTCTGAATTTGAAATGGCTGTGTTTTTAACCGACTTCAAAAAAAGGAGGAGGTTATCAATTCATCAATCTTTTTTTATGTAACTATGTCCACCGATTACTCAAAGACGCCTGAACCGATTTGGAAAATTCTTTTTTGTTTGAAAGGCTATACTTCCCAGGTGATCCCATATAAATTTAATCTAAATCGGCGGAGCGGTTTTTAAAATATCAACAATAAATTATAAATTGTGTATAGTGGTGTGGAAGTCGGTTTTTTATAAAGAATTTTTTATATTAAGTTATGCAAGTAATGCTATACACACTCACTGCAATATGACATTAATATCATACCAATTGTAAAGTAAGTCTTATCCGAGCTTATATTTGATATTTTGACAGTATCTTCAATAATCCAAAAACTGCCAGAATGCCCAATTTATTCCTCAGTAAAAAGTCACTCTATTTTATTTTATTTTTTATTTAAAAAGTCACTTGACATTGGTGAAATCTGCACTGAGATAACTTATTCATTCTGATGATTGGAATGTTACAAGAGTTTCACTGAAAATGTATTCATTAGTCAGTTGGAATCTGATTTCACCCACAGTTTTCTTAGAAACAATTTTATCATTTGATTTCTACTCCTTTAGCAATATTATTGGAATAGAAGTTATCTACTAGATACCTACTGTTTAGATATTAAAACAAAGTTTCTAAGTTGTCTCTTATATTTTTTAATAGGGTATTTGACTATATCAAAAATATCGTTTCATTTGGTGTCATCCTAAAAGATTATTATCTAAAAACATTATTCCATACGACAAAACTAAAAAATAAAGTTTTATTTAATTAGAAAACATTAAATTGCTATAATTCCGGCCATGGTCACGTGATCGAAAACGTTCCGTGATCTCGAATGACGTCACAGTCCACGCCACCTATGGGATGTGGAATTGTCATTGTTTGAAATGTGAACTGTGACGTCATGAGAGCAAATGGAACGTTTCGGCGGCAATTTATTTTTTTGAATTTATTTCTAGATTTTTATGAAAAATACTGAAAATTATGCTGAAATATACGTTTTGTTAGCTTCAGCATAGCATTATTAACAATTTAAAATGATTTTCTAAAAGTAGTCAAATACCCTATTGTGGGTAATGCTTTTTCCACAGTATGAAACTTCATCCATGTCCTCGGGTGCTAATAATATGAGGCACACTCTGGAAGTGTTGGGGGACTTGTCTACAATGAATGTTTTGGATCTTAAAGTAAGGATTGAGGAGATGCTTCGCATCAAAGTAAGTAATATCTTATTTTTAAAAGTTTTACTAATATCCATCATCATCATCATCATTAACAACCCATCAACGGCTCACTACTGAGCACAGGTTCCTTTCAGAGAAGGGTTATAGGCCATAGTCCACCACGCTGGCCCAATGCCAATTAGTGGACTTCACACATCTTCGAGAACATTATGAAGAACTCTCAGATGTGCAGGTTTCCTCACGATGTTTTCCTTCTCCGTTGAAGCAAGTGATATTTAATTGCTTAAACACACTTGACTCGGAAAAGTTACAGGTGCGTACCCGGGATCGAACCTGCGACCCCCCGAATAGGAGACCACAGTCCTAACCACTAATCTATCACTGCTTACTGATATACCTACATGGAAAAATAAAGTAATTACGTAAGTACTTTAGCTAAATAACTGTAATTATTATATACTAGATGATGCCAGCTACTGCGTCCGCGTGGATTAAGGTTTTTTAATTCCCGCACGAAAGAGTAACAAACATCCATCCATACAAACTTTCACATTTATAATATTAGTTTTATGATATTATTATTAGTAGGAAGCAGGATAATAATCTAAATAAAATAACAGTCTGTCAAAAAATTGTCCTAATAGTATAAGTATGAAGTAGGATAATAATCTAAATAAAATAACAGTCTGTCAGAAAATTGTCCATTGTGGGTAAGCTGCGAGAGTTGGAAATGAACCTAAGATCCAGCTAAATTATAATGGTTTACAGGTACTAAACTGGTTTTTCTAGTACAAAAAGTCAAATTATATTTCTTACACAAAATTCCTGATAATAACGGCTGGCTTTAATTTTATAGAACTTACTGACCATAGGGTCAGTTAAAAAAACACTTAACTTTGAAATAACAATTTCTTTGATGTCCTGCCAAGGCTTCAGTGTCAACTGAATTGCGGGAGCTAGAAGAAAGGCGAGGAAAATTACAAAGAGAAGCGGCTGCCGCGAGTGCTAAGGCGGATAGTGTTAAAGCAGAGTACTCTAGAGCAACGGCTGAGCTCCAAAGACTGCGCGTATCCGCGGACCAGGCTCGTCTCGCGCAGCTGGAAGCTATCCGGCGCGATTCCCCCGAACTTGCTCCGCCTACACCAATCCTTCCCTCACAACCGCCTCCCATTCTTCCTCCTATCAGTTCCACCTCTGAAGTCCACTGTCGTATGCATTCGTGCTTTGATCATTCCCGTTGTTCCCTCACCTCTGGTTTTCCAATCTACTTTTATGATCCTGAGAAATATGCGCCGCTCGCCGGCGCCGAAGTCGATGGCTTTCTCAAAACTACTTTGCGACAAACGTTAAGCTACAATTCTCATTTGACGCACAATGCCAATGAAGCTTGTCTTTATCTTGTTCTGGTCGGCGAAGGATTTCCCCTGGATAAGAGTCCTTCGTAAGTTCTGTCCTTTGTTTTACTATGGTATTACTTTGTTCTATTGACGAAGTCGAAGTTGTATTATAATTATGTTTTAGATCAACAGCAAATACATACAAGTTGTCGTTGAATGAGAGTGCTGTTAAAAGCTTACCGTATTGGGGAGGTGATGGTCGCAACCACGTGTTGTTGAACTTGGCGCGTCGGGAGCTGTCAGTCGGATCCGGCGACGCCTTCCAAACTGCGTCTACGGGAAGAGCTATGATCGCCCAGTCCACATTTACAATGCAACAGTTTCGGCCAGGCTTTGATATCGTAACACCACCCGCTCTCGGGCCTCCGGGAGGAGATGTGTGGGCAGATTGTGCTCCCATAGCACCCGCTCGGCGCAAATACATACTTAGGTAGGTAAGCAGCTGCAAAACAGACATAAAAATGAAATCTTAGTATGCATTCATAAGCAAAGTTTAGTTTTCAGGGTTCGCAAACACAACTGCCGGCGAAATCAAATGTGGACGATGATAAATTCCTCATCGAAACACTTCGAAAAACGGCGAGGTCGGCTCCATCGTCCGATGTGTTTTTCTTACAATTCGAGTGCGATCCGCCGATAGAGAGGCGAGCCGTGGTCCCCATCGGCGACTGGGCGCAGTGCGGCACCGATCGATCGCGGCGATCTGTTTTGCGGGACTCCACATTTGTTTTAATTTTGGCTCCAGCCGACAGTAATTACGCCACGACGGCTCTGCTACAAGCCAGATTGTACGAAGCGTTGCGGTCGGGTGCTATACCTTTAATTTTAGGCGGGGATCGAATCCGCTTACCCTTCGACGAAGTGCTCGATTGGCGCCGAGCGACCTTGTCTCTTCCCAAAGCTCGGGTGACGGAGTTGCACTTCCTACTGCGAGCGTTGTCGGATGCGGACCTCCTCGCGTTTCGGAGGCAAGGGCGCGTTTTGTGGGAGCGCTACTTGAGCTCGGTGCAAGCCAGCATGGATTCATTGCTCGCGACAATAAGGACCCGGTTGAGTATACCAGCCCGGCCGGCGATGCCGACTATCGGGGCGCCTGCATTCAACGATTCCTACTATCCACCGAAAGTTGAGCCGCCCGCCGTCGACACGGAACCCGAGGAGACTCTGGGGCCGTCGGAAGCCCCGTACCCGAGTCCCGCCTACCGTAGGAATTACTCGATAGCGCTGTTGCATGGATACGAGTTGTGGAATGAGTGGGGCGAGCCGTTCGCGCTGTACCCGCAGCTGCCTTGGGATCCCCCCGTCACTTCCGAAGCGCGATTTATGGGTTCCGCGGCTGGGTTTCGGCCGATCGGCGCGGGCGCGGGCGGAGCCGGCAAGGAGTTTAGCGAAGCACTCGGCGGGGACCGGCCTAGAGAGCAGTTCACTATTGTCATACTGACGTACGAGAGAGAAGCAGTGTTGGCGGCGGCTTTGGCACGGCTGCGAGGGTTGCCGTATCTAAACAAGGTTAGTACCTTCTTCGTCAACTGAGAGACTGGACATAGGTTCCCTGTATAGATTATTGAGACCTAGAGAGCAACATGGATTTAAAATTTTTATTCCGGCAAAATAAAGTATTTTCAGGGTCATGAAAAACCTAACTCCACGCTGATGAATTCGTAGACAAAAGCTAGTCTTACTTTTACGATAAAAAATGCATTCGCATGCGACAGTTTAGCGGACTTGAGAGTGGCATAGATTACTTACTTTTTATTCCGGAAAAACAAATGATTCCTGCGAGTTTTTTATAAAACATCTACATAATATCATCCTTATTATTAGAAATGCGTAAGTGTGTTTGTTTGTTGATCCTCCAGTCACGCAGTACCATAGCAAAGGATCAATTTTTTGCATGGGTATATTAAGGACTTTGAGAGTGACCTAGGCTACCTTCTGTCCTGGAAGAACAGAGCGTTCTCGCGGGATTTTAAATCATCTACCTGCATATCGCAGACGAAAGTTAGTGTTATATAGTTAAGGGGCTATAACGATCCTAAATTGTTTGGGTCTTACGAGTGGGATAGAGCTATATATTTTGCAGTGCTAGGAAAGAGATGGAAATTATGGATTCAGGGGTCGGGAATTGAAAAAAATCTTTAAAATTGATTTAAAAAATTATGGATGCCAATAATCAAAGAATTTTTCTCACCGCTTTTAGTAATTATTTATATCAACACAAATAAAAAAAATAGCAGGAAAAAAACCTACCGTTTCTGTTTAAACAAGGTTTAAACCTAAAAAAGGAGATAATTCGATCAAAGTTTGAGAAAACTTTCTATTGAGAATTTTTTTTCCAATCGTGTTTCTATCTCTAAGCGAATTTAGTTGAGATACCTAAATTACATATTGCATTGAAATTATTCAAATTGGAATTATAGTTTTCAATTTGTAAACCTCACAGAGCTCACCGAAAATCGCCTGTCGCATGCTTTTACCACCCTAATATGTAGTAATAATGTTTGTGTGCGCAAGGTGGTGGTGGTGTGGAACGGCGTGTCGGCGCCGTCGGCGACGCAGGCGTGGCCGGAGGCGGGCGCGCCGGTGGCCGTGGTGCGCGCCGCGCGCAACTCGCTCAACAACCGCTTCCTGCCGTACGCCGCCATCGACACGGAGGCCGTGCTGTGCGTCGACGACGACGCGCACTTGCGCCACGACGAGATCGTCTTCGCGTTTAGGTACTTTTTTAGGGTTCCGTAATCCGCACCGGAGGGTGCCGACAGAACCCTATTACGGAAAGGCCGCAAGACTGCGGTGCGACGACGCAACGCGGACATCGAATCTCTGCTCCCAAACAACTCTACGGGCGCCCGCCGCTGTTTTTGCGATGCGCCGTCGCACCGTAGTGCTGTGGTTTCGCCCTAATCGTTTCTGTGATGTAGATTTTTGCTATGCGTCGTCGCATCGCAGTGTTGTGGCCTGGCCCTAAGTGCGAAAACACATCCCAACGGTGCGACGCCGCAACGCGGTAATCTGCGGCGGGCGCCCTTAGGAGTTGTTTGGGAGCAGAACTTCAATTTCTGCGTTGGGACGCCGCACCGCTTGGATGTGTTTTCGCCCTAACGGTTGCGATGCGTCGTCGCACCGCATTGTGGAGTCGCCCTAAGGGTTCCGTCCGTCTGACTGTCCGTCCGTCCGTCTTTCTGTCAGTGAGCGGGTGCACTTGGCCCGCCCGCCTGGCACTTTTTATTGCAAAATAGGTGCTTGAAGACAATCAATGGTAGAAAGCACTGATAAAGTCTAGGTTTGAGCGCGCTTGCCTAGAACATGCCTGTTCGCTCTTGCCTTGAAGATATTCAAATACCTAAACACGAATTATTTTTTTCGTCAATTCGTCTCAACCCATCGCTGGCCCACAGCTGGGCACATCTACCGTATTCTCTATTTTTAACATTTCGTGCTGCTATGGAAACCAATGTAAAGTTTCACCGGCAAACCGGCATTTCGTCATACAAAATGTGAGTTTGTCAGTAATTCTTAGTAAGCAACTTTCGATAGCCATTGAAATAGAGATTAGGCCTACTCACCCCAATGATCTTGTTAAATTTTTTATCCTTATATTTTTCAGAGTGTGGCGTGAACATCGCGATCGGATCGTCGGCTTCCCTGGCAGATACCACGCTTGGGACCTCAATTTTAACAACGGATTCCTTTACAATTCTAATTACAGGTAAAACTCACAATAGTCACATCTTGTATTTAAGCATTAGCGTAGGCGTTAATCAAGAAGCTTTTTTAACAGTCGAGACATTACATACTTTATAATGTTCATAAAATAACAAATAAGCGAGCAAAATATTCGCGCACCTAGATCAAAAGTGAGACATGTCGAAAAAGGTCTCTGTTCCCTAGACGGCAAAAAAATCTTTTGTTTGTAAAGTTATGGTACTCAATTTATTTAAAATCTTGAATAATGTTGTAAAAATAATAAAATTGAGTTTCATATTTTACTAACAAAAGTCAGAAAAGCTTTTTTTTGTCTAGGGAACAGAGACCTTTTTTGAGTTGTCTCACTTTTCATCCAGGTGAGCGATATATATTTGTTATAGAATAAAATAGTTAAAATAATAGAACACTTAAAGAGCGCAGGGAGGGTGACTGCTTCTGGTGTTGTGGGAGATCGGGAGGTTGCAGTAGTGTCACAGTGAATTATTATCTCTCTGGAGTTGGAATTAATCGTATGGCTCCAGATTAGGCATGATAACAGTAACCAAGTATCAATGAAATTATGAATTTATCTAATGAAAAAGGATTGATGGATTGTAAAAAACGTATCCCTTCAATATTCCCCATACATTTTGTATGGGAAAAAAAAAATCCGCCATCTTGAATTTTTTTCCTACTCACCAGGTAGACCTCCGGGTTGTGATCATCTTTTGTCGAGAAACCGCTCCTCCATCTTTTATAGTCTCCGAGAGAGAGACGGACAAAATTTGCCGCCATTTTTTTTCCGCCATTTTGGAATTTTTTTTCAACTCACTGGCAACTGCTCGAGGTTTCGAATGACATTTGGTCGAGCACCCTCCACCTATCTTCTATACCCTGGCAATGCCCCTCGCCCGTCTCCGAACTCCTCACTCATCAGCTCTCTCCACCTTTCTCCGAGTTACATTCTTTGAGCTCTATACGACACCATGGGTGAAAAACATTTTTTTCATACAAAATTTTACAGGAGGGGTCGGAAATTTGAGACGTCACAGCTCGGCCGCCATCTTGTTTTTTTAATTTTTTTCACTTTTTCTGTTAATCGTTTACTAATTTCTACAATAATCCAAAATTTCAAAGAAATCGGTTGGAAAACAAAAGAGTTGCAAGAATCACGTTGGCCGCCATCTTGTTTTTCCGAAATGTCATAATTTTTCCCCACTCGAATCCCCCACCCGGACATATCTCCCCTACATCATTGTATCGTTTTCCGTCTCCTTCTAGGAGAACAATCGTGTCAATCAGTCAGTGAGTCAGTGAGTGAGTGGTAATCGAGCTATATATATTATAACTAGTATTTCGCTCGGTGCGCGAGCTGCTAAAGCAGCTCGCGGGAAGTGTTATTGCTACAAGTAGGGCGCGTGGGTGCGCGGCCCGCTAAAGCGGACCGCGATTGTTCGGCTTTATTTATTTCGCTCGGTGCGCGAGCTGCTAAAGCAGCTCGCGGGAAGTGTTATTGCTACAAGTAGGGCGCGTGGGTGCGCGGCCCGCTAAAGCGGACCGCGATTTTTTTGCTCATCAAGTAGACCTTCGGATTCTGGTCATCTTTTGCCAAAAAATTTGTTCGAGCACACCCCACCTATCTGCAATAACCTGGCCGTGCTCCTCATTCACAAAAGAAAAAGAAAAAAAAAGAAAAAAAAAAGAAAAAAAAGAAAAAAAGCAAATGTAAAATGAAAAAAAAGAAAAAGAAAAAAAGCCCTATGAACCTATCAAAATCAATGTCTTGCATAGTTCCCAACTTCTAGTCCCTTCAATATTCCCCATACATTTTGTATGGGGGGAAAAAAAAATCCGCCATCTTGAATTTTTTTCCTACTCACCAGGTAGACCTCCGGGTTGTGATCATCTTTTGTCGAGAAACCGCTACTCCATCTTTTATAGTCTCCGAGAGAGAGACGGACAAAATTTGCCGCCATTTTTTTTCCGCCATTTTGGAATTTTTTTTCAACTCACTGGCAACTGCTCGAGGTTTCGAATGACATTTGGTCGAGCACCCTCCACCTATCTTCTATACCCTGGCCGTGCCCCTCGCCCGTCTCCGAACTCCTCAGTCATCAGCTCTCTCCACCTTTCTCCGAGTCACATTCTTTGAGCTCTATACGACACCATGGGTGAAAAAAATTTTTTTCATACAAAATTTTACAGGAGAGGGGTCGGAAATTTGAGACGTCACAGCTCGGCCGCCATCTTGTTTTTTAAATTTTTTTCACGTTTTCTGTTAATCGTTTACTAATTTCTACGACAATCCAAAATTTCAAAGAAATCGGTTGGAAAACAAAAGAGTTGCAAGATTCACGTCGGCCGCCATCTTGTTTTTCCGAAATGTCATAATTTTCCCCAACTCGAATCCCCCCCCCAAACACATCTCCCGAACATCATTATATCGATTTCCGTCTCCTTCTAGGAGAACAACCCTGTCAATGAGTGAGTGAGTGTGTCAGTGAGTGAGTGGTAATCGAGCTATATATATTATAATTAAAGAAAGTGGTGTTAGTTACACTATTTATAACTCAAGAACGGATGAACCGATTTGGCTGAAAATTGGTGGAGAGGTAGCTTAGAACCAGGAGACGGACATAGGATACTTTTTATCCCGTTCGACCGCGTTTCCGTCAAGTCACTATAAAACGTGGTATAACAAAAACGCATCTGACATGGAATAACAAAACGTAAATGACAGCTAATAGTAGATTATTAACCAAGGGGATAAAGCAGTGTCTTCTGTCGCGGGTGACGATTTAAATCGCGAGTGTAGTGAGGGATTTAAGTTCACCCAAGACTAAGACAGCTTTATCGCCGAGGGAAATACTCTACTTTTCGTACCATTTGCGAAAAAATTAACACAATAATAATATGAGATAAGCATTTATTAAAAATAATGACAATTAAAAGTAAAAGTTAACATTCGAAACATTGGTCCAATTGTTGATAGAGAGAGTTACATTTTTGTTTGGTACATTTATTG
Source organism: Oeneis ivallda (assembly GCA_029955525.1). Lineage (NCBI taxonomy): Eukaryota > Metazoa > Arthropoda > Insecta > Lepidoptera > Nymphalidae > Oeneis > Oeneis ivallda. The sequence goes on from JARPMR010000005.1 coordinate 14,602,665, forward strand.
TTGACTAGCTGATGCCCACGACTTCGTCCGCGTGGTATTAGTTTTTAAAATCCCTCGTGAACACTTTGATTTTCCGGGATAACCTATGTCCTCAACTATAGTACCCATGCAAAAAATCACGTCGATCCGTGGCTCTGTTGTGGCGTGATTGAAGGACAAACCAACAAACACACATAGTCTTTCGCATTTATAATAATAAATGCGAAAGACTAATATTTTAGTAAGTATGATTAGAATATTAAATTACATAGGAAAACACTGTAATATTACGTCCATTCGATGTATTACATCCATACCTACTATGTAGTGTGTAGGTATAATGATCGTTTGGCAAAATCTGACGCCTTTGGAGTAGTTTGGCTTTGACAAAATAGTATCCACGATGGCTATATACGATAAATTACGACTGCCAGCTTAAGATGAGCCGTTCATTCAAAGTATCCTGTAGATTCCGGGGTTCAAGTTATTTGGACCTATACTGAAGATTGTGATGTCTATAATTTCTGAACTACGAAATTGACGACCTTGAAATAATTACAGGACAATCTCTAAAGAACCTGCTTTCTAACAAAAAAAGAATGGATTAAATCGGAATACGACTTAATGAATTACAGCGAAATACACATTTTGACTTTCATCCCCTCTCCCAAGGGAACCGTGCTGAATTTCGGGATAAAAAGTATCCTATATTATACCTCATAGTATTAACTTAAATCGTGCCAAGTTTCATTTAAATCCGTCCAGTAGTTTCGGCGTGATGCGCGGCCAAGATACAGACAGACAGACAGACAGACAGACAAAAAATTAAAAAAAAAATTATTTTGGCTACAGTATCGATTATAGAGTGCCCTCAAATAAAAATTTTCAAAATATCTTCAATGTACAGAATTGGACCTGTTACAGTTTTATTATATTATAGATGAGTTGATTTGAGTATTTCTCTGTTCTTGCGTCTGACCATTTGCACTGATGGAATCCGACAATTCACTGTCACTGTCGCTTTGATTTAACATCGTAACGTATTTTTAGAACATTAACTTATTTATAAAAATAAATTAAAATAAACTTAACGTTTAGGCCTAGCGCAAACATAAAACTTTTAGTTGAACAACTATTTAGTTGTGATTCATAAGTTTATGGAAATGTACTGCGATCATAGAATGTGCGCAAACTATCAACACGATAGTTGCTCGACAAAAATATCAAAAAGCCTTACGATTTGCTTTTGATTGTATGGAATTCACGAATAGTACACAACTCGACTAAACAGTTTAGTCGATGTAAAAGTTGTATGTATGCGCCTTACCTTATGTATTTGAAGAAAACAAAAACGCGGCAAATTCCTAGACTAATATTTTTTTGTCGGAAAAGCAAAGGCATCAAGCTCATACGGCCTCGTCGGTTTTCGTAATTTTATTTAACAATCATAACTGCATAATAAATGCGTATTCCTTTTTCAAAAAGATGTATAATGCTTTATACCTATACAAACTCAATGGTGTAAACACAGATGTAGTTCAGTATAAATTTCGGTAAGTATTCCAAATTTAAATCACATTCTCCCCCTAGAGGATGAATGAAATTCAGTACAATTTTCTTTCCCTGTTTTTAACAGATTAAAAATGACTATTGTTATGTTCGCTTTTTGTGGCACAGAATGTCACTTTTTTGAGCAAGTGGTACGAAAACGTAATTTTGTCTTTGGTTAAGTATGGTAAAAAATTTGACAATAATTATAAAAAGTGTTATAATTTATAAATTATAATAAAGCATTACTGATATTATAAATGCGAAAGTGTGTTTGTTTGTTGGTTTGTCCTTCAATCACGTCGCAACAGAACAGCGGATTGATGCGATTTTTTGCATGGGTATAGTAATGGATGTAGTAGTGGTTCCTCAGACCGGGAGAGCTACTTTTTATGTCGGATAATGAAAGATTTCCGCGGGATTTTTAAAAACTAAATCCATGCGGACGAAGTCGCGGGCATCAGCTAGTTATAATATATATAGCTCGATTACCACTGATTCACTGACTGACTCACTCATTGACACGATTGTTCTCCTAGAAAGAGACGGAAAACGATACAATGATGTAGGGGAGATATGTCCGGGTGGGGGATTCGAGTGGGGAAAAATTATGACATTTCGGAAAAACAAGATGGCGGCCGACGTGAATCTTGCAACTCTTTTGTTTTCCAACCGATTTCTTTGAAATTTTGGATTATTGTAGAAATTAGTAAACGATTAACAGAAAAAGTGAAAAAAATTAAAAAAACAAGATGGCGGCCGAGCTGTGACGTCTCAAATTTCCACCCCTCTCCTGTAAAATTTTGTATGAAAAAAATTTTTTTCACCCATGGTGTCGTATAGAGCTCAAAGAATGTGACTCGGAGAAAGGTGGAGAGAGCTGATGAGTGAGGAGTTCGGAGACGGGCGAGGGGCACGGCCAGGGTATAGAAGATAGGTGGAGGGTGCTCGACCAAATGTCATTCGAAACCTCGAGCAGTTGCCAGTGAGTTGAAAAAAAATTCCAAAATGGCGGAAAAAAAATGGCGGCAAATTTTGTCCGTCTCTCTCTCGGAGACTATAAAAGATGGAGGAGCGGTTTCTCGACAAAAGATGATCAAAACGCGGAGGTCTACCTGGTGAGTAGGAAAAAAATTCAAGATGGCGGATTTTTTTTTCCCCCCATACAAAATGTATGGGGAATATTGAAGGGACTAGAAGTTGGGAACTATGCAATACATTCATTTTGATAGGTTCATAGGGCTTTTTTCTTTTTCTTTTTTTTTCATTTTACATTTGCTTTTTTTCTTTTTTTCTTTTTTTTTCTTTTTTTTTCTTTTTCATTTGTGAATGAGGAGCACGGCCAGGTTATTGCAGATAGGTGGGGTGTGCTCGAACAAATTTTTTGGCAAAAGATGACCAGAATCCGAAGGGCTACTTGATGAGTAAAAAAATCGCGGTCCGCTTTAGCGGGCCGCGCACCCACGCGCCCTACTTGTAGTAATAACACTTCCCGCGAGCTGCTTTAGCAGCTCGCGCACCGAGCGAAATAAATAAAGCCGAACAATCGCGGTCCGCTTTAGCGGGCCGCGCACCCACGCGCCCTACTTGTAGCAATAACACTTCCCGCGAGCTGCTTTAGCAGCTCGCGCACCGAGCGAAATAAATAAAGCCGAACAATCGCGGTCCGCTTTAGCGGGCCGCGCACCCACGCGCCTTACTTTTAGTAAAACACTTCCCGCGAGCTGCTTTAGCAGCTCGCGCACCGAGCAAACGCTAGTTAATATATATATATAGCTGCTGGGACTGATTCACTCACTCACTGACTGATTGATCACCTCTCCTGTAAAATTTTGTATGAAAAAATTTTTTTTCACCGATGGTTTCGTATAGAGGACAAAAATTCATTCGGAGGAAAAATATGGAGAGAGCTGATGATTGAGGATTTCGGAGACGGGTGAGGAGCACGGCCAGGTTATCGAAGATAGGTGGGGGGTGCTCGAACAAATGTCATTCGAAACGTCATCCAATTGACAGCGAGCTGAAAAAAAATTCAAAATAGCGGAAAAAAGATGGCGGCCATACAAATTTCGTCGGTGTGTATCTCGGAGAGTATAAAAGATGGAATAGTGGGTTCCTGGCAAAAGATGATCAAAACCCGAAGGTCTATTTGATGAATAGAAAAAAAAATCAAGATGGCGGATTTTTTTTTTTCATACAAAATATATGGCGAATATTGAAGAGAGTAGAAGCTGAGAACTATGCAAGACTTTGATGGGGTTCCTTTTCAAAATTTGTTTGTATAGAAGAATCCTTATACTAACAAATGATGAGATATGATGATTGAGGGTTTGGAAGGTGGGTGAGGAGCACGGCCAGGGTATTGACGATAGGTTGGGTGTGCTCAAACAAAAGTCACTCGAAATATCATCCCATTTGCAGTGAGCTGAAAAAAATTCAAAATAGCGAATTCAAGATGGCTGCCATACCAATTTCATGCATCTATCTCGGAGAGTATAAAAGATGTAAGAGTGATTTTTTGATAGAACATCAGGACCTGAAAGTCTACTTGACGAGTAGAAAAACCGCGGTCCGCTTGCGGGCCGCGCACCCACGCGCCCTACTAGTTTATTATATTTTAAGCGAGATCGATATTTATTTTGATAAAATACAACTATAATAGCTATTTATGCAACTGCATCATAATGAGGGTCATTTTAATTCGAGTGCTGTTTTTTGATACGAGGCTTGCCGAGTATCAAAATAGGATAGTACGAGAATTAAAATGACTAATTACGTTCAGTTGCATACAAGATTTTATCTACGACAAGGAAGTAAAATCATTAACAAAATACGCCGTAGGCTCAATAAAGTAACAAAAAGTAACTCCGTAAGCCGCCACCAGCTGCCTGTGGCGCCTCTGTCAACAAAAAGTAACTCCGTAAGTCGCCATCAGCCGCCTGTGGCGCCTCTGTCATATGAACGGTACAAAAGTGCCAGAACTCAGAGCCTTAGCTTTAGGTATCCTATTTTAAGAAGATAACCATTTCGATTCAGCTCCCATACAACGAGCTGCATCGAAATGAGAAGCAAAACCGAAAGAGGGTTCATTTCGATTCAGCTGTCAAACTCGAAATTGGAACTTTTCGATGCTGGAGTAGATAAAATACATACAGCAATCAGCCATATTGGATTGAACATCAATCAGAGCGATACGTCACATCTATCTTTGACAGACTACTATGAAAAAATATCGAAGTGACACGAACGACACCATAACACCGTCGAGCGTTTTTGCGAGAATTTTAAAACTTAAAATTATTGAAATGGCAATTTTGTCTACCAAACTTTTTCTTTTGCTGAAATAAGATATTTTTTCGAAATAGTAGATAAAGTGCCCCAAGTATTAGTTGGTGGTGGCGTTCTGAGGAACTAATTCGGTCATCCAACTTTTATATTCTTTGTCCATGGCCACCTTAATAATTCACTATTGGATCTCGTTGTGTGCTGTTGCGTTTATTGTGGAAAATAATTAATTTTTTTTAACAAATTTAGTCTTCATATTCTATACAATGGCAACATTAATGTTGAGCACAGTGTCGCACAGCCGCGCCATGTTATACTTATCGCACTGTGCTTCCGGACATTATCCAACAGTTTTTCAAAGTCGTTCATCGGGCCTATTGGAGGTATCGTTGTAACGTAAGTGCTTGTCGCCAGTTGCGAGCTGAGCATGGTGCTGACGGGCGCGGCGTTCGTGCACCGCTACTACCTGTGGGCGTACTGGCGCGCGCTGCCGGCCGCCGTGCGCGACTACGTGGACGAGTACATGAACTGCGAGGACATCGCCATGAACTTCCTCGTCGCGCACCTCACGAGGAAACCGCCCGTCAAGGTGACTACTACTGCCACTACTAGCTGCTGTGACCTGAGCTTGGGCTTACGAGTGCACCGCTACTTAGAGACAGACATAATATTATATCTCTTGTAGAGAACAATCTCTTAATTAAAATTAAAAAAAAAATTAAACAATATAAATTATTTAAATTCAAATTCAAATCATTTATTTGCATGATCGCAGGTACCAAATAGGTGTTACAGTAGGGTAGGTACAAAACATTCCGCAATCCGCCGAACAAAAGGCATGCAATTTTCAATTAAGAGATTCATTCCCATTTCCCTTCCAAATTAGCCCTCTGCAGTGCACTGAATGAAAAAACTGGTTCTACAGATTTTCTCAACACGACTACACGACTAAACTAGCGGCACGCTATGATGGCCGGTTTGACACATTACAATAGTGATGTGGAATGTCAATTTATTCTCGAACAAAAAACAATTAAGTTTTGTTTTTGTACCTGATTAAATAGGTTTAATAAAACAAAAATGTATATGTTTATTTAATTTATTTGAACGAACTGAATATTTGAATGAAAATGAATATACATACTTTATATGCACACAAGAAACATATGAATACAAAAGATACCAAAAAAGGTGCCACAAAAGGCCATAATTAATCAGATTCGTCCATACTACTATTTTCACTGTCGTCACTGCTATCATCACCTACATTAATAATTATATGTTCGTTTTCTATAATATTATCTATTTTCACATCTCTTTCATAATCTTCCCTTATTAATTTAACAGTTCTATTCACAACCTTTTCCCAGTCTCCTTTAGTCACATGTTCACAAGCTTCTTCTAATAATTTTAGCATTTTTTTTGTGGTAAATGGGGGTTCTGTATTGTGTCTTGCAGCATATCCCTTAATTTGAGCCCACACCAACTCAATCGCATTATACTCACAATGGTAAGGCGGTAACCGTATAACTCTGTGCCCATGTTCTAATGCTATTTCGTCAATGACGTATCGGATCTTGGTTGGTTTGTTTTCTTTTAAAAGACGTACTAATTCCGCTTTTAACATATTCATGTTTGCATCTACGCCATTTTTACGAAGCCATGCGACGATATCAGCTTTCTTTTGGGATTGGGCAGGTGGCTTGTCAATTTGCATCGAGTGGTATGGGGCGTTGTCCATAATTATAATAGATGGTTCAGGGAGGCTACACAACATTGAGGTAAACCATTCAGTAAACTTTTCTCCATTCATGTCTTCATGATAGTCTCCAGTGGTTTTTGACGCAAAAGCCATGAGAGAACCTTCGACAAACCCGTTGATGGTTCCGGCGTGACAAATTATAAGTCGCGATCCTTTTCCTACAGGAACTTTGGAAGTAGATGCTGCTGTGTCATCGTTCCAAGAACGGCCTACAGTATGGTTAGCATTAAGCCATGTTTCATCCAAGAACACAACATTTTGCCAATTTTTGATTTCTTTCACTTGCCGTAAAAAAGTATACCTTGCCATCGCTATATCAAATCTTTCCATCAATATTTTGCGTTTGTTACATTTTTTGTATCGAAATCCAATGGTCTTCAAAATCTTCGTTAAAGAACTTTCCCCACCGAAGAATAATCCAGCTTCCTTCAGTGAATGCACCAACTTTTTTCTTGTTGGATACTCCTTCTGTAAATAGTAGCCGTAAACATGTCTTCGGATAGCATCGGCATCAAAGCTATCGATGCCTACGACTGGTTTTGCTCGTTTTCTCTTTTTTGGTGTGTGAAGTTTATTTTCTTCTGTGCCAGTCTCGCCATATTTTTTTTTAGTTATCCGTCTAACAGTTCGTTGTCCAATATTAAGCGCATCAGCTACGCGTTCAACCACTGACGTTATAGGTAAAATTGGCCCTCCATTTTGAGCTTCACGATCGAAATAGTTACGAAGGCGTATTACGAACTCACGTGTCTGACTATTTAGAACAGTTCTCTGCGTACGTTCGGTCATATCGACGAAATCCACAACAAAGGGCTTGAACAGAGTCCAAATTAACGAGCAAGGGTCAACAGTAATGCAGTATCAATATTTGAAATCCAAAGCCAGGTCAAAACTATATCACAATCGCATTGCACTGACAGTTTATACTTTTCGAAGCAACGTCAATTCGAAACTGCTTTGTTTTGCATTGAGCATTGACGCGAGTTTGCCGGAGGTAGTAGTTGTGCTAGCCAGCGATCCTATGTGACGATCGTATTAGATTCCATTTTTAAAAATTTTCAATTTAGAAAACCAAATGCCGAGTTGTGGTATATATCATATAAAAATAAAAATTTTACCTTTTGTATGAAACAGCTGATATTTTTTTGCGATTTCAGAGGTTTGTCCACATAGTGAAAATTGTTCATATTCACAAGTACATTCACCCCTTAAATGGTGCAAACTGATTTTTCTACACTTGTATACATTTTAGAAATCAATTTAATAAATAAATTTTGAGTCCTAAACCTAAAACTACATTCGATAAAATTTATGAATCTCTGCACATCACTATCGTCAATAAAGTAATACAATTATTTCCTTCAAAGTCGTTATCAATTAATACGGAACTTCATGAGCGGACAAACGTCAAACCGGCCATCATAGCGTGCCGCTAGTGTAGTAGTAAGTAATAAGGCTCCTTTGTGCCAGGTAACATCTCGTTGGACGTTCCGCTGCCCGGGCTGCCCTGTGACGCTGTCGGCGGACGAAACGCATTTCCACGAAAGACACAAGTGTATACAGTTCTTCTCTCAGGTGAGACACTTTCCCTACTCACGAGAACTATTACATTTCGCATCTCTATCTCTCTCTCTCGCACACTCTAATATTTTCATTGATTGTAAAAATCTCAGATACTTTTGACTAAATGTGGTCTATTATTATCTTCGACAATTAAATTACGGACATTTTAGATATAGTTTTATTATGATATACCTAGACTTTGATAGAGAAAAAGAGCGAAAACTACTATTAACTTTAATCGCTCTTATTATCTGTCAAAAACTAGGTATATGATAATAAAAACATGACTAAAATGTCCGTAATTTAATTGTCGAAGATAATAATTTGACCACATTTTGTCAAAAGTATCTGAGATTTTTACAATCAATAAAAATATTAGAATGTGCGAGAGATAGGGATGCGAAATGTAATAAATTAATAATCCTCTTAACTGTTGTAAGGTCTACAAAATTAGTTAGTTAAAGTTTATTTAATGATGCTGAAAAACCAACCGATAACTATCACTATAAAAACTTGTACATAACTTTGAAAATACCTACCTACTGATAAAGTCATATTGGATTGTATTAAAGAGTTTGTTTTCTTAAAACAGGTAATGGGTTATACACCTTTGCTATCAACGCAGTATCGCGCCGATTCGGTGCTGTTTAAAACGAGAATACCTCACGACAAACAGAAGTGTTTTAAATTTATATAGGTTAGATTAATTTCAGAGTCAAATACTGTTCATATTGAAATGGCTAAGTACATGAGTATGTGACTTGAGACTATAATAAGTAAATAGCAAAGTATTAATTTTACTCGTTTGCATATATGACATATTTTTTTCTGCGTTGAGAACGCACATACATTTCTGATGGTGGTTTTAAAAAATAGATTTTTTATTATTTACAAATAAATCAAAATATCAAATTGAAAACGAGTGCCACACTCATTGGTATGGTCTATTATGTCTTTGAAGAGCAAATTATATAATATGCGCCGGCTTTTGAATCACTGGTAGTATAAAATCATAATAAAACTAAATAATATGGTTTACTATTTGTTTATTTTGTGCTATTTTTGTACATAATTATTATGATAATAAGTTGAATCTAGCTAAAAGTTTATGTATATAATTGTACATAGGAAAATCAAAAAACACTCAATTAGAGTAACTACTGTCAAAAATTTTTGGCTTCAGAGGACAGCAGGAGCAAAATTTCATTTTAACCCCATGGGACTTTTCATTTCTCTCTTCTGATTGGTCCGCGTTATACTGCTTTAGCAAACTAAAGCACTAACGTGGACCAATCAGAAGAGAGAATTCAAAAATGTGTCGAAATTCAAAAATGTTTGAGAAGCTGTTGTCTACGATAAGTCACGTGATCAAAGTCGATTAGACATAGGTTTAAATATAAATATTAATGTTTAATTATTTCATAAAAATTTATTTGTGTTTTAAATTTAAACTTTCAATATACGTATTGGTAATGTCTATACTCTATACATAGTAGGTTGATATACTCCTAGCTTTTTCTCATAGGTAATGATGAAAAATAGTGTGTGTCATTCGGGGCCAAAATTTTTTGTTCTCGGGCGGCGTATATTGAATTCCTCGCTACGGTCAGGATTCTACTTTAGAATCCCTCGCTGCGCTCGGGAGTCTACTATAGCATCCTTCACTTCGCTCTGAATTCAAAATAACGCCCTCGGGGAACAAAAAATTCCTTTGGCCCCATATAACACAAATAACTATTATAGATGTAGAAGAACGATTTTAATTAGTATAGTACAGCCTAAAAATTTTTGCAACATGCATTGAAACATGAAGTTGCTAACTCAGAATAAGTGAGATTTAAGCATTTACCTATACAAAACATTCTCATATAAAAAGTCAGTGCTTTTAAATGTAGGATGCTTATTGCTTATTAATTTTTGGTCACTTTTTTCTACACTCGGATTTACTTTGATCTTCGATATACTTATTAGGGATGCTTGGTATCTGGGAATATTTTATTAGTTTATAAGTATTAAAATCTAGAGTTTATTTAAAAGTTTATGTATAAATGCAGTTTTATAATTTTAATTTTTTTTAATGTAATTAATGATGGCCGAATACTGAAATTTATTTTTCAGTAAATGGGAAAAATTTCAAACATCCTGTCTGATTTTAAATTTTTTCCATGCTAACTAATAATGTCGAAAAATAGTCACGTTTGGTACACTCTTAAGAGTGGGTGTGCGCTCGTTAACAGTAAACAGATTTGATTTTTACAGTAGTAGTCAAGTTTCAATTATCCGAAAAAAAACACGCAAGAATTACATCATACTGCCAAGGGAGGTGTTTGGGCAAAAACATAAAATGATGAAATTTGTTCGATAATAAAAAATCGCGAAGTTAGGTCTAATTTTTAACCAATATTCATTTATTTTCAATGTGTTGCATATTACAGAGCCAAAATTTTGACATTGAATTCCGATTGATATTATTAAGGGAGTAGCCTAGTGAATTGAAAAGAAAATTAATATTTTACGAGTTACAAAGTATTTGGCGCTTACTACACTCCTGTTCCGCGCAAAACGCTTTCTTTTGTCGCGCCTCACATGAGGTTGTGGCTATGTTTTATCTCATCGCGAAATCTGATTTTTTTGGGGTTACACGCGCTCTTAAGTACTTAGGTACGTTTGGTATTTGACTTCTCAGTCGAATGTCTAGTGGTTTTTAAGACTGACTAACGTTTTCATTAATTAAGCACATGTAATTTTTATTTTTGTAAGTATATAACTAGTGATGTCTATGATAATGAGTGCCCATAAGTTTCCAAAAACGAGTTGTACAGTTGCAGTCTTTTGACTTGTGTAATTTGTATGTTTTATTTTACTTTGTTGATTTCTAGAAATATAATATGGAATGGATAATAAGCACATGTGTATTTTTTTGCCAATTACTCAAATCCCAGATTAATAATCTCAATATCCATTATTCAATGATACAATTTTCAGTAGTTTTTTTTATTTTTATTATTATCAAATAAGAGGAATATACAAAAATGTTCTTATTAGCTCACGAAAAACCACTGAGGTTTAAATTGTGAGCTATAAACCGATTCTTTTAAACACAAATACCTATACTAACATTAACAAACCAACTTATCCAAAAAATATGATTTTAGTTTACGTTTTAAATTATTTTCAGTAAATTGTAATCTTACTTTACTATTTAAATTGTTTATTAGACGAGGGACTATGTATGCAATGGTGCGTTTACCATATTTATTTTTAGATCTAATAGTTTGTAATGTTTTATGATTTACTCTACGTGTATCACATTTAATTGGAATAATATGTTGTATATTTAAATTAAAAAATTGCTCCTTTAGCAGCTGATATTGGACCTTCTCATGAATGGGTATTACTTTGCAATGTTTAAATAGATATTTTTCATCCGTTTTAGCTATACTTTTAATATTTAAAGGTACAATGGATTATATCGATAATCGATAAATATACTGAAGATATGATTTGTCTGTTCGACCATAGCTGCTAAGACCATAAGTTATTATCGAGTCTGCAAGTGCATTGTAAAGCATAAGTTTGACTTTATAATTTAAACGCTTCCTAATAATAGACATATTTGCCAAAAAAGCTCTAAGCTTGTCACAAACATTTTTAATGTGCTGGTGCCAGTTGAACCTATCTATTGTTATCTATTCTTAACCCAAGATATTTATGCGATTTAACGACTTCAATAGTTGAACATAAGCAATTGAATTGAGTTAAAAGTGAATGTTTTCCATTATAGTTTGCTTTTTTGTATGAAGGTCCGAAGGTGTCCTTTAACTTCTAAAATGGTCCAATAGTGGATCACTGTTCGATTTAAATCATTAACAATGTACAAGATGTTATGTTGAGAGCGGTCAGTGGCCGTACAAAGAGATAGAGGAATTTCTTTACATTAACATAATTACATAATTTATTGTTGAAATTTTTTTTTAAAAGCGCTCAACCGATTTCGATGAAATTTTATATGGGAGGTCACCTGGGAAGTATCCAAACAAAAAAAGAACTTTCCAAATCGGTTCAGGCGTCTTAGTAATCGGTGGACATACATAAAAAAAAGGTTCCGACGAATTGATAACCTCCGCCTTTTTTGAAGTCGGTTAAAAAACTACCTAAACAAATCGCAAACATGAAGCGCCGGATTGCGGTTAATTTTTTTTACCCGACTACGGACAAAGCCAAAAGGAAAGGTTATGATTTTAGCAGTCTGTATGTGACTGTGTGTCCCATAGCGAATAAATTACTGAGCCAATTTTGATGAATCGTTTCGAGGTCTGGATGGTTACATCCAATTTTCCGTAGTTCAAACTGTTTTATGTTTAAGTTCATTCAGTACCGATTTCACCATCGTCGAGTGATGTTTATCCGAGGAATAAATTGGGCGTTCTGACAGTTTTTGTATTGAAAACAGTGTCAAAATATAATATTATAAATTGACGCTCGGATAAGACTTATTTTACGTTGGTCAAATTGGCTTTAAAGGATGTAAGGGATCGGTACCACTTCCCGCTGGTCCTAGGGCGTCCTTTACGCGATAAGTTTTGCTGTAAAGTCGTAGCACAGTTATTGTTTAAGCTGACGAATTAACTATCGTTTAATACCATGGTCTTTTACCATGGAACATTATCTGCTCTATCAGTAATTTACTCATGATTGACGGAATTAAACCAAAACCTATCGACTAAAAGGACCCCTAAAGCATTTGTATGTATTGAATGGGAGATGAATCAAATAAAAAGATACATAGTTAGGTATATAAAAAAAAAGATATTGAGTGATAAAATAATATATTTATTGAACTAGCACATTATCATTGACACAATTTTTATTAACCTATTATATTGATTTCGTTATAAAATGATAATGACTTTTGAGAAATTTTATTGAAGTTAGCACGTGTTTATGAGTTATTAAAGTATTACTTTAATAATAAAGTGATTTGATTTAGCACCTCTAAGCACGTCTAGAAAAACATGTAAAATTTTTTATATTCTGTAAATACCTTTATATTTCTGTAGCTGGTACTTCCGATGTACAGTCGATAGACATTCGCAATGTTTGTTGCGTTTCTAGAGATATCCGGTTCCAATGTAAACGTGGCTGTATGAAGACGAAGCCTGACAGAAATATTAGTCATTTACGCAGAAACTAGTAACTTCACGTGTCCGCCAAAAAGATTTGGTTGCTCTTACTTACTTATACTTACGTATATTGTTCATACATTTACGAATAGATAGGTAACATTATTTCTGTCGTACATTTGCCATTTGGCGTGCATATAAATACCTATTAAAATATATGGCGTGCATATTTGGCGTGTGTGGTGCATTATCCTATAGGTATACCTAGTAAATATTCAATGTATATGTAGGTAAAGATAATCTCACATTTAATGATGATGATTATTATATTATTTTATAATAAAGTTCGAAATGATCTTAATCGAATAATAAATTCCAAAGTGAACACACCAATCACGATTGTAAATTTGTGAACACATGAAAAGTTTTTTTTGTTTTTCTAGATACTTATGTACTATACATACATATACTATATTATATATTTATATACTATATATTACTATATACTTATTATTTTTTTAGATAGGTAATATCTAGAAAAATAATCATACATAAATATAATAATATGTACCTACATTCAATGTACATAATACAAGTTTTAAAAGGTACCTTAAAGATTTTTAAAGATAATAATCTGTTGTGGTCCTTAAGCTACTTAAAATACTTAGGTTTCTATTAATATTTGTATTATACTAGATCTATACCTAATGAATACATCGATATTGGTTAATATAGTAATTATTATTAATTATGTATGTAATCTATTTGTTCCAATAAATAATTTATATCTTTTCTTATTGCAATGACCTAATTTGTAGTGTGGAATATTCCTAATCCAATAGTAGAAAAGATGAGTTATTATTTATTATCTTATTTAATTTATTAATAAATGATAAGAAGGATACAGGTATTTTAAAGCATGTAATCTTCAATGATGATAAATAGGTGATTTAAGAGAACATAGATTATGTAACAAAAATGTGATAAGTATCTACAATTCTTTCTTATATAATTAGGTATCTTATCTTTTTTGTAATTTAGCTCAATAACCTAATAAGAATGGCAGTTATAAAGATCCAATTTTATAAAATAAAATAATCATACATACTTAGTTACTCATACGAAACTTTGTATAAAAATAAAAATATTTACGACTACCCCGAGACAGAAGTGTTTAAGAGATTTCTTGGACTTTTAAATTAAAATCCATTTAAATAAAAAGGATTTGTTTCTTGTATAGTATAACTAGTAAGTCATTTAAAAATAATACAATATGTAGGTAATACAGTGTTCAAATGTACAAATTAATCCTTCTATTAAAAAAATCTGCTATGTGCGAAAATCTGGTCAATAGGTAGGTAATCTTGTTTTGGTAAATTATTTATTAATAAAATAATCAAAGATTTAGGATTGGTAGCTTAATCACTACTAGATACATCGGTGTACTAGTAAATTGCGGCAATTCATAGTACTACGCCTGAATTGGCGTAGCCACGTAGTAGCAACCAATGTTTGACGTTTTCAAACAAGCTATAATATTACGTTGCCGCATTTAAGGAGCTATTGTTTGTAGGAAGGCCGGTATCGAACTATCGAGTAGCGACTAAGCTACCAATACCTACTAAATCTATGAAAATATGTAGATACGTACGGGTACGGCAAGGATCTATTAGCACTCGCATCGCATGACATTTAGAGGGGGCGTAAGTAGGTACTACAGGTATGTCCTGTCATAGAGAGTACTTTGGCCACGTGTCATAAAATCTTTGCCGCACTGTTTAGTACAATTGTATTACTACGGAAGTCATTTTCGTTGTCACACTGTAATGTAACTGTCACACTTGGGCGCCAAGCAACTGTTTGCGTAACAAAAACAAAATTTAAAGAACGTGCAGACCGGCTCTAACGCCCGTTTTCACTAAACCTAGGAGACGCCTAAATCGGGTGCCTAAATATTTAGGACATGCCTAGGGTAAAAAAACGTTTCACCAACCCTTAGGTGACGCCTAAAGACGTTAGGCGCAACCTAAAGTTACGACACCGATTAGGCGGTGCGTAATGCTAGGCAACTCATAAAATGACAGTTATGACAACATCTGCCGCTCAGCGCTCATTGTATCATTGCGATTTTCGTGGTCATTTCTCTTTGTTATCGTATATAGTTTAGGAATTGCCTAGTGAAAATGGATTGGTGAAACGTAAATGTATGCCTAGGGATTTCCTAACATTAGGCGTTACTTAACTAGGCGCTGCCTTGTTCGTTGTTAGTGAAAACGGGCATAAGGCCCTAGGGCGGAGTTAGACGGAGGAGAGGTGGACCGAGACGGGCGCGGGGCGGGTGTCGCCGGGGACGGACAGGGGCGGCAGTCCCCGCGGCAAGTGCCCTCAGGCCATGTCCTCACCTTTGCCGTCCAATCGTTTCAGCTGGAAAATGGAGAAAAGCACTGACTTAGACATAAAATAATGTCGTTGGGGAAACACGTAATTTTATAAACTACATACCACTATTTATAAAGTACTAGATGATGTCCGCAACTTCGTCCGCTTGGATTAAGGTATTTTAATTCCCGCGGGAACTCTGTAATTTTTCGGGATGAAAAGTGTAAGGCCTATATTTTAATCCTGGCTATGAGCTGTCTCCATTCCAAATTTCAGCCAAAGCAGTTCATTCGTTGTTGCGTGAAAGCTTAACAAACATCCAACCATCCTTACAAACTTTCTCATTTATAATGTTCCTAGTCTAGACTGTAGTATAGGATTAGTCGGAAGTGATTACTATTACTACTTCTATAGTTAAGTTATCGTTAAAGCTAAATGTGACAGCCAAAACACATGTATTTCGGCTGTCACATTTAACTTTAACGTAACTATAACGGCGCCTCACGCAACCGGGCCTTATTGACTAAATTTTTACCGTAGGGCCTATTTCATCATCGCCGAGTAACGGTTAACCGAGGAATAAAGACTTTCGGATAGTTTTTATTTTAAAATCTTTCAAAATGACAAAATTCGCCGGTTAATCCATGGTTAAACGGTAATTCGCTGTTATTGAAAACGACCGTTAGACCCGCTCGCAGAAACGCCGGGTATCCTTTTAACCCAGAGTTAGCTGCTGCTTTGATAGATTTCTTATAAAGGTTCTGTCAAAATTACTTTATTCCTGGGTTAAACCTAACCTTAAAATTTAATAAATAACATCAATAATAACAAATCCGGAAGTCTTTGCAAAACACAGAAAAGAGATCAAGCATAGATCAAGAACAAAAAGTGACGTTAAAAAAAGTGACCGCTATTTAGGAGAGCGCGTGCGAGCGAGATAGCCAAATGTGATGTTTCACTGGAGCTTTTCTTTGGTGTGTAGGTACAAAATAATCAAAGTGAACGTAGCGTAGTAAACTGGTTTTGTATTTATCAAGACAATAAAAACGATTTGATATGACTTCAATCAAAACAGTAATGACTCAAGTGAATTGCACAATTAGGTACCTAATCCCAAGATTAGATTAAGAGATGGTTTGTTGTAGAAGTAGTTAGGTGCTAGGTGCCTAATGATAAGCGAGCTTA
This sequence comes from Oeneis ivallda, assembly GCA_029955525.1. NCBI lineage: Eukaryota > Metazoa > Arthropoda > Insecta > Lepidoptera > Nymphalidae > Oeneis > Oeneis ivallda. The sequence continues at coordinate 14,619,489 of JARPMR010000005.1, forward strand.
CACTTTGTTCCACAGTCCATGCCGTAGCAGCTAATCGTCCAGTGCGCTTGTAAAAAACAAGATCAACTTCAACAGCTGGACTAATCATTCGATCATCAAACAAGCGGTATACTTGAGTCAGTTTGGTTAGGAAGATTAATAAATAATTGAACGATATGCCATTATAGATCAGGCATACTAGCGCAGTCATTGAAGTGTCAAATTCTTCACAATGTAATAAGTGAAGTTGCGCGATAGTCCAGTCATTATAGTAAGTTCACCTCGGAATTCGAGATACCCAGCTGTAATTCTGTAAATACTTGTATATTGACACCCTAAAAGTTGTCTCAAAACCTACATAATATGGTAGGGTGTACGCAACTATTAAATTTCAAGGTCAAAGGTAAAAACAAAAATCGGTTTTTTGCGCTTTTTTTGTAAATATCTCATTTCCTATGGGTTTTTTGCTATTTGTATTTATTATCAATATTGTAGAATACAAAATTCTCTACAAATTTTGTTTAAAAACATTTTTTATATGGTGAACCGTTTTCGAGATAGAGGGCGGAGAGCGCGCGGTAACAGCATCACTTCAGGTCAACCGGTGCCTCCGGTCGAAAACGCGCCATATACAGTGTGTCCGGACATGAACTAGCGATATTTTAAACACTTATATAACAACTATTTTTAAGTACAAATACACTCTAAACTTGGGCCCAATCCACTTCCCCTCTATGTGGCAGCCATTTTGTTTTTGTACTGAAATATTCTCTAAACGTGTACAAAAAGAATCATATCTCTCAAAGTTTTGGTCTTACTGAGATAAAAATGGGCTTATTCGAAGGGCAAAAATACTGTCCTACCGTCTACATTACAAAACAAATATGTTTACATTTCCATAACCTTTGAAAAAAATATGAAACCCGAAAAAAATAATCGTAAAATCATGAAATCAGCAAATCAACAAATTATTGTAAATAACTGCAAAACGCCCCCGACAACCCTTTTTATTTTTTTACTAGATCAAGAGATTTTGAGCTAAGCTACAATACAACATTTAATTTATAACTGTATGTCTAATACTTTCAGAGTTATTGTTTGAACATAGCGCATAACCATATGTAGGTTTTAAGACAACTTTTAGGGTGTCAATATATGTACAAGTATTTACAGACTTACAGCTGGGTATCTCGAATTCCGAGATTCTTACCTAATTTAAGCTTAAATGACTGGACTACGAATGCGCGCGGATTAACGCGGCTACGCGCGCATCGTTATGTGTACAGTCCAATTTAAACTCTATGACTTCTCGGACTTCGTGCGTTTCAATGCGCAGAATTCATTATTCAGTTCCGACGGTATGTGGGGAGGCGGCGAACCTGCGCGAACCTATACTCGCGGCTAACATTCGCGGCTTCGATTCTCGTGGATTCGCTTGAGTTCGTTCGAATGCACGCGCAGCAATCAGCGCTGTCCGCGCGCATACGCGATCTTTTTTATTACTTATCTCAATAGGTATATTTCGTTATAGAGATAGGTGTCAATATACCATGCTTTATTGGTTGACGCTTCGATGCGCTTCGCCAATGCAGAGGCACTAGCATGGGGGAACCTTATATCACAGACCTTATAATACTTATATTATGACGTAATCATTCCTTTGAATATAGGTAGCCGAAATACCGTACTTAACCGGTACTTACCGGTTACTTGGTAGGTAGAATACCTACCGGTATTTCGGTAAAGAACAATATTTTTATCCGGTAACTAACCAAAATATCCCGGTTTCCGTCTACTGTTTAGAAAGTGCAGGTCAATAGGAAAGGTAACTAGCGTATTATCTACCGATACAGCAGTGTTCAACTCACTACTCTGACTTACATCTCTGCCCTTGTGTCAAATAGCTTTTAGGCTTGGCGCTCATTATAACTTTTTGTCGCCGTGACTTTTTGTCGCCAAGTGGAGTGCTATGAAGATATATGGAAATGCGCTCACTGTAGAGACGAGACAATACGGCGACAAATATTTCCAGCAACTGACAATACCTGAAATCCATTTTGAAGAATGAGCGCGTTTTGTTGCCCAGCGACATGCAGCTGGCCTAAAACAGTGGGCGCATCGTGGCGACAGTAGGTGACAGCGACAAAAAGTCAAAACAAAAGTCGTCAGAACTGTAACTCAAATAGCACTACGATTATGCTCACTTCTTGACTGGATGCTACAGTTTTGTATGAAACGGTCAGTAGGAACAGTTGAATGCCGCCACGGCGCCGAGCTGCTGCCTGTGCTATTTGCCTGACACTTGTGGCTTCCCACAACACTACTAAAGCCAATAGTTGTACTGTCGCTTACTTCTTTCTCGTCGGACGCAACAAGCCGGTAGCGCGGCGCCAGGGCGCCGGCGTCGGGCGGCGGCGCGGAGAAGCCGTGCACGTACAGCAAGGCCGCTGCCACGCCGCCAGCCACTGGGCCCGCCCAATATACCTGCGAAACAAAGCCAACAGGTTAGGTCCTAGCCATGAAATAAAGCCGCATTAGGGTACGGTTATGCACACGCGGCGCGTTGTGCGGTGCCCGCCACGTGCGCTGCCGCGTTCAACGCAAACGCTTCTGTATGAACGCTCTCATACTTGGGCATATGTTTGAGTTTATCGCGCGAAACGACGCACCACGCGCCGCGCAATGCCCCACGTGTGTATAAACGTACTACCCCGTGTCGCAAAACATCTGCGTTGTTAACGTTGCCGAAAGTTCGGGTCAATAGGCTCGCTAAGTGTTTGTTAAGTAACCTACAGTGACATCAGCCGAAATTACGTCGCGTTCTGCGTAGCGCCCGAACCTTTCGTCGAGCTATTCTTTCCGCGAGAACGCGTTCAATGTATTTTACATAGCAAGCGACACATCACGCGACGCGTTACGCGATAAAGTTCACGAAGCGCGCTGAACAAGACGCCGCGTAAGGCAGACTGTTCGGCGCGTTTGGTGTGTCGCACCACCCGCGAATACTACGATCGATAATTCCACCGCGGAAGAATCGGCGCCGTATTTTCGGCAGGTGTGTCGTTGTCTTAGTAGATTCAACAACACAACTTTCTTCCACAGGCCTCGGCCTTGCGCCGCCTGCATCCAACGGCTCCCTGCGATTCGTTTGATGTCGTCAGTCCACCTAGATGGGAGGTTTGCCAACACTGCTTCCTTTAAGTATAGACCTGTATACCTATGTCAAATTCTGCAAACGGTTGTCAGTAAATTGCAACAGCAACATCACAATTGCAATGGTGACAGCTGCTGGTTGATTGCGGAAAGATTTGGCATACATGCATACATACAAAGTGACAACTGACATCACTGCTAATTAGGTGAGGGCGCACGAGGGAAAGTGCTATAGCAGTAAGTATACTTAATATTATATACCGCGAATATCTAGGTAGGTAAGTATGCGGCCGCTCTTCCTCATGCCTTCATTCAAAATACATATTAGTAAATGCCGTTTTGCAACCAAATTTGATTTTTTTTTATGGAAAGATTTCTAAATTGTTTTTGTTCTTGCCTGCCTTGCCAATAGGATGATGCAAGTTAAATAAAATGATCAATAATTGATCACAGAACGAAACAATGTTCTGCTCCTACAACTAAATACAAGGACTTTGGATTTTCGGATTGTTTCAGATAATTAATGGATAAGATATATCACTTAAATACTTCTCTAGGTCTATCATGCAAACTCATAAATCTAATTTACAAACCTTATCATTTTCGTTATCACTTATCACCATAATATCGTTTCTAATTACGGTGTATTGTCAATTTAATTGCAGATATAAACTCAATATTGGTGATTCGGAAGCGTTATCTGGATAAGGGAATCATACAATATCTCCGGTCCAGGTCTCAAAATATCAATTTTATTTTGGCAGCGATCGCGCGCTTTTATTGCCTTTAGCGTTTTTATGGCCTCTTGCGTCTGCTGCGCGATTCGCGCGTTTTTATGGGTTTTAGCGATTTTATGACGTTTTGCGTCTGCTAACGCGATTCCACAATCGAACGCAAAAGGCCATTAAAACGTGAACGCATTTGAATCGCGAAGTCGCGATGCAGTCGCAAAAGGCCAATAAACGCGCGAATCGCGCAGCAGACGCAAGAGGCCATAAAATCGCTAAAAGCCATAAAAAATGCTAACGCGTTTGAGTCGCGAAAACGCGATGCAGTCGCAAAAGGCTATTAAAAGCTAAAGGCCATAAAAACACCGCGATCGCTGCCGCTAAAAGTAGCAAGTGTGGCCTCTCCTTAAACCCGCGAATTCGTTCGTGTTTCTTAACAATTAACATCCCGTAGGAACTTCTTCCAGGATAATAAGTAGGCAGCCTAAATCCTTCTCCAGCTATCTTTGTGTCTGCCGCGACTGCGGTAAAGCGATACAGGAATTACACGAAACGTAAGCGCAACTTCATCATCAATTCATCATCATCATCATTTCATTACATCATTGTGCATGTGTTGTGATCTTGATAGATTTTATTGAAATTATGGTAATTCAGCTAAATGACGTACTTAGTATTTAACCGGTGTTGTTTTGCGCATACCTCACTAAGGGAGAGGCCACACTGGCTACTTTTAGCGGCAGCGATCGCGCGCTTTTACTGCTCTAGCGTTTTTATGGCCTCTTGCGTCTGCTCAACGATTCGCGTGTTTTTATGGCTTTTCGATATAGGGAGAGGCCACACTGGGTACTTTTAACGGCAGCAATCGCGCGCTTTATTGCCTTTAGCGTTTTTATGGCTTTTAAATTCAAATTCAAAATCATTTATTTCATGTAGGCTAAAAGAGGATGGCGAACTTTGACCCAGTACTTTTAAAAACCGTTCAGATTCAGGAATCATTCAATTTTAAATTAATATTTTTCAAAGTATTTTTCTGTGTAAGCCCCCCATATTTTTAGAAGTTAGGGATCAAAAATATAATTATTCACAATTACACATTATAAATAACCGTTCTAATGGTAGGTAATACATATCATTTTACGGAAGAATTAAAACTAACTTGTCAAAATAATTATGTCAATGTCAATTGTCAACTCTATCAATTATTGTCATTTGTGGTCAGTTTATTTCGTAATTCTTTCGTTTTGTTGTGGTAGACATATAGATGGCAGCACTATGAATTACATAGTAAGTAGGTTAGCTGTTTTAATGTTTAAAATAAAGCGTGTTCTCTTTGGTATATTCAGACATCTTCAGTATATTATATTATGGTAATTTGCCTTAAAAATAATTCAATGGAAACTTAACCTCATTTTTAACAATTTACTATTGAATATCTTTTTCTCCCAACTTTATTTGATTGACTTTGATTAACTATTTTGTTAGTCTGGTTTACTAGAACCATCGATGTATAACTAGAACAAGTATCAGAAGTTTGATTCGTGAACGTAGGCCTCGTCAGAAACTTTATGGAGCTCGCCAATCTCCTTTAGAACTTATGACAAGTCATGAATCTACCACCGGTTCGGAAATCTGATCCTACTGAGAAGAGCCGGCAAGAAACTCAGCAGTTGCTTCAGTTCAGCCGTCAGCCCGTCCAGCTTTAGCGATTTTATGGCCTTTTGCGCTGCACGATTCCGCGATCGAACGCAAAAGACCATAAAAACGCGCGAATCACGCAGCAGACGCAAGAGACCATAAAATCGCTAAAAGCTATAGACACGCGAACGCGTTTGAGCGCGCGATCGCTGCGGCTAAAAGTAGCCAGTGTGGCCTCTCCCTAAATGATCTTTCATAGTGTTGTTTATCGTAGGTACCTACGCCGTACACAATCGGTAGTGTTCATTACCTAACATAATATTTACTGGCTAACTAACTGCTTCGATATAAGTATATAATATAATATGATTTCGCGATTGTTGATGACCTCACAGTATGCTCAATCTTGTTTACAATCAACTACATAATATGACTATATTAGGGCCTATAGAATCATTTTAATAAGTCACTGATATAAATACTTAGGTATAACTTGTGAGTTATTATAAATAAATAGTTTTAACTTTTATTTTGTTGTGATTTTAAATATTATACAACATTATTATTGTTAATAATTTTCTAATAAGTAACAATAATAATGTGTACCTATCTAATGCTGAAATACATAAGTTTTTCTTCCGAGAATCTATGTAGGTAATTATGCATTTTCGGAACTGAACTTGAAAAAATAATATGATGGAACAGCTTTCCTCCACCTTTTGCCGTTGAGATATCAGTATATAATATTAGATAATAATTGTTGGATTGATATCGATCGACTAGTTGGATATTACTCGATAATCTGTACGCAACTTTGGAAGAATGGCACGTAAACAAGAGGTTTGTTTTTCTTACCCAATGATCACTCCACACGCTGGCAACCAAAGCAGATCCAAACGAACGTGCGGGGTTCATGGCGGAGCCTGTGTAGTCCACTGCGAGCAGGTGACCCAGCGTCACGGTGAGGCCGATCGCGAGAGGTGCAGTAGATTTGCTGTCGGGTTTGTTCGGATCGCAAACCTGAAAACACCAGCAAAGTTTTAAAAACGTTTTTGTAGCTGTAATCTCTCGGTTAGTCACCTAGCAACGTTGTTAAATAGTAGTCAAAAATTGTATGAACTTTTTAGGGTTCCGTACCAAAATGGTAAAAATGGAACCCTTATGGTGAGACTTTCTCCGTCCGTCCGTCCGTCCGTCTGTCACAGTCGATTATTTCAGTAACTATTAAAGCTATCGACATGAAATTTGGCATAGTTGTGTATAATGGTGGCCCAACATCATAGGAAGAAAGAAAAATCGAAAATTATTTTTAGTTTTATTAAAAAAGGGGGAAAATCGGGGGTTTGAAATTTCAAAGTAAAATAACTATACTGAGTGGGGTATCATATGAAAGGCCTTTACTTGTGCATTCTAAAACAGTTTTTTATTTATTTCTATATAAAATAGTTTTTGAGTAATCGGCCAAAATGTCGAAAAAAATACCGTCCCCCCCCTTATCTCTGAAGTTTACCAATCGAAAAACCTGAAATAATTATGGTCAATAGAGGTTTATGTATATTTTACAGGAAAAATAAAACCAACGCTCTAACTAGCATAGTTTTTTTTATATTAACAATAAACCTCTACAAACAAAGTTAACGATAAATAAGCAAATTAATATATTATCGTTTTACTTTTACTTTTGGAGTACGGAACCCTCGGTGCGCGAGTCCGACTCGCACTTGGCCGGCTTTTTTGACAAATAGCAACGTGCTACGCAACCTATCTTCAGATTACAGATAGGTTGCATTATAGGAATCATGAATCAACACTGAGTATTATTATATTAACCTATCGAATCGATCATAAATCAATTGCAAATTCCTTGACTACGTTCTCATCTTATGGTAGAAGAAAGCGCTATAACCTAGAAGGGATTATAGCGTTCGTATAGATTAACAGAGGTTTACAAAATTCACATGGTACCCTATGGTACCTATGGTAATGGTTATGGACGGTATGGTATGGTTTTGACTTAGAATTTTATCGCGCTATCGCTTGGTGTCGTCTTTGAAGGTAGAGTGATAAACTGATAAATAACCAAGCCGAAATCGAAACTGAATTTTTAAATTGACGATAAGTAACTCCCATTTTTAATGCGCGTTATGACTTCTGGTCTGTGTAGCCACTTGAAACTTATATGGATTTATATAAGTTTCAAGTGGCTACACTAACTAACCTAACTACCTAACTTAAACTTAAATCAAGATGGATAGCCTTTGCTATCACAAATACGAAATCATACTAATATTATAAATGCGAGTGTGTTTGTTGGTTGGTTTGTCCTTCAATCACGCCGCAACAGAGCTACAGAGCGACGTGATTTTTTGAATGGGTACACCCAGGGTTGAGGACCTGGAGAGTGACATAGGCTACTTTTTATCCCGGAAAATCAATGAGTTCCCGAAGGATTTTAAAAGCTAAATCCACGCGGATGATGTCGTGGACAAAAGCTGTTTCGTGTGTTAGTTTTAGCTTAAGTTATTGATTAAAACGTTTATCATTAACGATCTATTTTATCTTGCGGTGGAGAGCTTCATATCGACGGTAGTAAATATCATTCGTCTATGTATCGACTGCAATAACCGGACACGCAAAGCACAATATTCTCAGCCAATTTTAAGGCTAAAGACCGATAAATACCTATATACCAATCTAATTTGAATAAGTAAATATTTCAATACAAGCTTTTGCCCGCGACTTCGTTCGTCCACGTCGAGTTATTTAGGTTTTTAAAACCCTCGAGAACCTTTTGTTTTTCCTGGATAAAAATATATGCAGCTTATAGCACTACCTATAGGTCTTCAACTAAACCCATGCAATAATTATGTCGATCTATTGCTCCGTTATTAACTTATTATGTGATTGAAGGACAAACCACCAAACTTACACATTATCGCATTCATAATTTTATTTCAAGGGAAAATATATTTAAGACGGCTAACAATCTTTTTTGCTAACACTTTCAATTTTGACGACCTTGACATTGTTGTCTTATAACTGGGAGGTCTCGGGTTCGATTCCCGGCGGGGTCAATTTGGGAATTTATAATTTCTGAATTGTCTCTGGTCTGGTCTGGTGGGAGGTTTTGGCCGTGGCTAGTTACCACCCTACTGTCAAAGACGTGCCGTCAAGCGATTTAGCGTTCCGACACGATGGCGTGTAGAAACCATTTAGGGTAGGTATGGGTTGAATTTTCACTGCCATACCCCTTCCAAGTTAGCCCGCTACCATCTTAGACTGCATCGTCACTTACCATCAGGTGAGATAGCAGTCAAGGACTAGCTTGTCATCGAATAAAAAAAACTTTAAAAAAAGTAGCGAATATAACAGAAATTCGCAGCTTTTGATTTGTTTTTGTTGTGCATCTAAATACTGTGAAGGAAATAACTCCTGCATATCGAATACCCAAGCAACGTTAACATTTCAATGTGCACAGATTAGCGTACCTACCAAGATTATTAACTCGAATCGCTTAGGGCTAAAGCACACGCGATATCTAGATTCTTCTAGTGATCAGCAATTTTGCGACTTCCTTGATGTATGAGCATGAGCATTACGTTCTGGTGAGCGTTCTGGTCACTAACACTGGGTTCAGACGAGACGAATGTTGAATGTCACCATAGCCGTCTCTATCTCCTGTAGGCAATGACGACTATACGAAAGCGATTCCGAGAACAAACTCCTATAGGTATTAGGTATAGCATCAGCTAAGTAAGTGTTCTCTGGTGCACATAATTGGTCACATCGTTCGTTAAAGACATATAGGTAGAAAATTGTGCTTTTAACTTTTTTTTTTAATCTTATCACCACTGCAATGTTGACATTGTCTGGCCTGCACAGGATTAATTATACTCGTAATAGATAGTGCAATATGCGATCAAATAGCATGGCATCGAACTCCAGCCTTTCAGAGACTTGAGCATTATATGCAAGAACCTTGCAAAATGCTATGACTGATGTACGGATATGTGGAAAGTGTTATTATGGGCATAAAACTTCAGCCGGCTGATTCTGTTAAAAAAATTCAAGTTGCAACAATGTATTCTAGCCAAAAGCGAGAAAGAATCGGCTAATCAGAGGCGGTTGCAATCGTTACACAGCACACTGTAGAAATTAATTTTAGAGAATCGCACAGCTTATACTACTATGACGATTGAGCATGTATTAAAGGGTCCTAATGAAATACGTTATGCACAAGAAGGTGTATAGTATCACATAAATGGTACACTGGTTATTACATATAGGAACAATTAGGCTGATGTCGCGCTTTAGTGCGTCTCTTATGAAAGTGTGGAGTGTACTGTTGTTGTCAGAGTTGTGTTGTGCAATGGGTTTGATTCCAAGCTAACGCTTGGATCGTAGGGTTCACAGCAGGGTGCCGGCTGTAGCAGCCGCGTCGCCGAGGGGCGAGGTACTCGGAAGACGCCACAACGATACCAGGCAATCGCAGCTTCTAGCTGTCGTTTTCCGACGATGCTACAATTTCGGCGTCATGTGTGCATTGATCCTTAGCAATGAATCTAATGATAGTCGCAGTCGTCACGGAAGCGAATGTTTTATTACTAAGTATTCAACAACCGTCGTAAATCATTGTATCTACATAAACAAATAGGTAAATGTGATGTTTCTCCTAGGTTAATCCGAAGGCGACGCGGACGGTGCCTGATCTTTAATGAATTGTTGATGTACCTATATTGTTTCTAAATCTTGATTACTGGCGCATCAGGTAAGTACTAAAGGGAAGTCCTTTTAAGTTCCTTTAAGTTCCTTACGGTTAAGAATAAGTACTTAGTAGGTACCTAGTTAGTAGGTTAGGTTATCTGACTAACTACTGAAAAGTAGTACCTAGTTATTATCTAACTAGTGAAACGACATTGTTCTAAACTTTAGTACCTATCCTTTTAATCTTTTAGTAATTTTTTGCAACTAAAGATTCTGTGAACTATTCGTTAAAACGTTTTGAACAACGCAACGTTCGTTGAAACGTTTTGGTGTTCAGTTACTAAGTAGGTAGGTACCCACTTATAACGAGCGTACGACGCGTTTCTAAATTTTAAATGCTGTAGGTACATACGTACATTCAAATATTCACACAACCATGGACCGGCCCATGCAAACTAGCAAAAGTAATGCAATCGACTCATTGGTGCGTGAACGTCAACGTATGTTACTATAATAGGTTGCGAGTACTAGAGTAGGAGAGAGTAGGAGTGGAGTTTCTATTTATTTCTATGCAGCATACTTACGACGATTTCACGTAGGCATCAAATTAGTAGGGTTAGGGTTAGAGGTTATTGATTTTATCCACCCGTCGAATATCACTACATATTATGAAACAAAGTCGCGGCGGGGGCGTCTGTCTGTCTATCTGTTCGCGATAAACTCAAAACTACTGAACGGATTTTCATGCGGTTTTCACCAATAGATAGGGTGATTCACAAGGAAGGTTTCAGTGTATAATTTGTTAAGGTATAATTTGTGTAAATTGGTTGAAATATGACGATAATTGTTGACAATGTCGGAAAAATTCAAGCCGCCTGGGAGCTTTCATCGAAAACGCTGCCTAATCCCTTTGAGATAATATTATAACAAAACAATGTATGGTGCTGGTATGGTGGGATAAGTCTTTACAGAAAAGTCCGCGATGGCATAATATATCTATCTTTTAAGAATAGCTTACTATACCCATTTTAACTTCTAAAAAAAACCGGCCAAGTGCGAGTCGGACTCGCGCACCGAGGGTTCCGTACTCCAAAAGTAAAAGTAAAACGATAATATTATATTAATTTGCTTATTTATCGTTAACTTTGTTTGTAGAGGTTTATCTATCTTCTATCTATATATATAAAAGAAAGTGGTGTTAGTTACACTATTTATAACTCGAGAACGGATGAACCGATTTGGCTAAAAATTGGTGGAGAGGTAGCTTAGAACCAGGAGACGGACATAGGATACTTTTTATCCCGTTCGACCGCGTTTCCGTCAAGTCACTATAAAACGTGGTATAACAAAAACGCATCTGACATGGAATAACAAAACGCAAATGACAGTGGAATAACAAAACAAAAAAAAAACGTAAATGACAGCTAAACGTAATTTTGTCTTTGGTGGTAAAAAATTTGACAATTATAAAAAGTGTTATAATAAAGCATTACTGATATTATAAAAATGAGAAAGTGTGTTTGTTTGTTGGTTTGTCCTTCAATCACGTCGCAACACAACAGCGGATTGATGCGATTTTTTGCATGGGTATAGTAATGGATGTAGTAGTGGTGACTCAGACCGGGACAGATACTTTTTATCTCGGACAATGAAAGAGTTCCCGCGGGATTTTTAAAAACTAAATCCATGCGGACGAAGTCGCGGGCATCAGCTAGTTGTTAATATAAAAAACTAGTTAGAGCGTTGGTTTTATTTTTCCGGTAAAATATACATAAACCTCTATTGACCATAATTATTTCAGATTTTTCGATTGGTAAACTTCGGAGATAAGGGGGGGGGGGGGGGGGGACGGTATTTTTTTCGACATTTTGGCCGATTACTCAAAAACTATTATCGACCGAGCGAAGCGAAGGTCTTTGAGTTAACTAGGGCGATTTGTACTTGTCCGTCCGTCCGTCCGTCCGTCCGTCCGTCTGTCAGAGCCTTATAACTTTTGAATTACTGAACGTAATTACTTCAAATTTAGATATAATATGTAAACCGATGGCCTCCAGCCGAAAATGGCTTAAAAAGTTATAAAAATCTTTATTTCAGGGGGGCTCTCATAGAAGCGAATGCGAAGTAAAAAAAAAAAAATCGCGTTACATAAAATTGTTACGTATCATTTTAAAGATAATTTTGAACTGAGTACAAAAATATTTTTTTTTTAATTTTTCCCTTAAAATTGACGAAATGGGGGGCTTTCAAAGTGGCGATTTTATACGCTCGCTTGAAGACGCTCTCTAGAAAAATCCGCTATGGATTTTCAAACTGATTTTATGTTTTTAGGTCACTTATATCCTGTACTTGAACAACAAATACTAAAATTATATGAATATTATAAAGAAACGAGATTATTTAATTTTTAATGGGCGTCAGTAATTCATATAGCATCAACATAGCTTCACAATAATGCTAATAGATGGCGCAGTCAGTAACTATTCCCATGGAACTACGAGTTAAATTCAATGTTTGATAAATAATTCAATGTTTTCACTAACGTTCCCTAACCTTTACGGGCTACCTATAAGTTAGGTGATTGATGTTTTCTGTCAACTTATTTATCACGATCCTGTACGGGACACCTAAAAGGATATTGGGACGGATGTTAGGACTTAGGATTGTATTTAGGAGCTACCTACGTTAAGAGACTCCTACTTAGGGGATGATTTAGGTATGTTTGGTGAAAACGGGCATAATAATAATGTCAGTTTTGGTTATCATGTATCGATTGAATGAATAATCATGGGATACCGTTACCGCGAGGTCTCAGTTCGGGGCGAACCACTAGTATATATAGAAATAAATAAAAAACTGAAATTGAAATTGAAATTGAAATTATTTATTTCCTTTCTTTGTTACATTGGTGCTTAAAATCTATGAACGTTGACGGCTGGAAAAGTTAAAACTGCGTTCCAGCCGTCACGCCCACCTCCGAGACTTAAATTAGATACGGAAATATTAACAGGATTCAATTTATCCATTTATATAATATTAAATTAAATTTACAGCATGCAAGGAAGTGTGAGTGAGTGTGTGTGTGCGTGTGGGTGTGTGTGTGCGTATATGCGTGTGTGTGTGCGTGTGTGCGTGTGTGTGGGTGCGTTCGTGTGTGTATGTGAGTGTGAGTGAGTGAATGCGTTTGAGTATTATTGTTGTTGTACTATTTGAGTGTGTATAAAAGTCTTTCGGTCTCTTCATAGGAGAGCGATTGTAACCATTGGAAACACTTAGATTTACATAAATTACTTGTTAAATGGTAGATATTCAACAATTTATTGATTTTGTTGTACAGTAAACAGCTTAAAAATGGGTAATGGCGCCTTGAGATTGCCGTTCGAATCGATTCCATTGCACATACCATGTAGGACCTGCGTTTGGAGCAAATTTTTGGGTCATAGGGTAGCTCAAGGTGTTTACGTAAAATTGTGCACATAATAAACAATTGTCTCACTGTTAAGACCTTAGTGTATGTATAAAGATCGACAGTAGGAAAAAATATGGGTTTATTGCACATGACCTTTAATACTGATCTCTGCGCCCTTTCAATTCTCAACATTGCCGTTTTTCCTGAGCCACCCCAACAGGTGATGCAGTACGACAGAATCGATTGAGCCAAGGAGTAGTAAACTGTCTTTAAGCAAACCAAGTCAACCACATTCCTCAGTCGCTTAAAGACAAAGATAAGTTTCCTCAGTCGAGACACCAATGAATCTATATGTTGGTTCCACGTCATAGCACCGACCGTCCATAGTTACACCTAGGTATTTGGTGCTTAGTGAGCGCTCCAAGAGTGGACAGTTACAAGCATCGATATTGAGACAACAGTGGGCTCGTATGATAAAAGAGGGTGGAGCTTGTGAGGGTGAAGAAGATGCAAAAGTAATAAATTTTGTTTTAGCAACGTTAAGAGTTAGCAAATTCAGTTTTAGCCATATCAACACGGATCTTAAAGAAGATTCAGAGCGATTTTGCGCTTCTTGCCAGTTTTTCCCATGGGTAAGGAGTACTGTATCATCCGCATACATGATAATCTTACAGTTAGGTAGATTTATGGTACATAACTCGTTTATGTAAATGAGAAAAAGGGTAGGCCCAAGGACACTACCCTGTGGGACACCGTAATTGATTGGGGCCTCTTTGCTTAGGTAGTTACCTATTTTTACGCACTGGGTACGATCAGTTAAATAGCTTTCAAAGATATTAAAGGCAAAACCTCTAACACCTATCTTCTCGAGCTTGCTGAGCAACTTGGGAACAGAGACAGTGTCAAATGCTTTAGAAAGGTCAAGATAAATGGCAACAGATTTTAATTTATTATCAATATTTTTTAGAATGATTTGTGAAAGTTTTAAAACTGCATCTTCCGTTGATTTTTCACTGCGGAATCCAAATTGGTTTTCTGATAATATATCGTTATGATTGATGTAACTTAGAAGTCTCTTGTTAAGAATCTTTTCAAATATTTTTGACAGAGTTGTGAGTACGGAAATCGGTCTATAGTTTGTGACACTGCCTCTGTCTCCACTCTTATAAATAGGGTGCACAACAGCCTTTTTAAAGGCACGAGGAAAAATTCCTAGGGAAATACATAAATTAAATATGTGTTGCAATATAGGTATAATAACGTGTGCACCGGCTTTAACAACTGATGTGGGGATACCGTCCCAGCCAACGGCACAATTGTCTTTGAGATTACGGATTGCATCTTCAATTTCAATAGATTCAACCGTAAGTAAAGACATTGCATTCAAGCCACTACGAGTGGGAGAACAGAATTCATTTAGTGAGTCTTCAGGTGGTACAATGATACTCTGTGCAAGATTTTTTTCCTATACTGGAGAAAAAGCTATTTACTGTATCAACAGAATCAATTGGATGACTGCACAGATTTAGCAACTCAGAAGAGCTAGACTCTTTCTTTTTGAGATTAGCGACTTTCTTTATTAAGTCCCAAGTTTTTCTTGGGTTATTTTTGGCCTTCTGAAATTCACAACGCTCATACTCTTGTTTCACTTTCTTAAGGAGATTATTACAATAGTTGCGGTAGCGAATGAAAATAGCTTTAAGAATTAGATTATCCTGTTGTTTTTTTGACTTTCTGTACAAATTGTCTCTATGTCGAATGCACCTGAGGAGGCCAGGTGTAATCCACGGTTTAATAATTCTATTTCTATTTTAACTGTTTCAGAATGCACAAGTAAAGGCCTTTCATATGATACCCACTCGGTATAATTATCTTACTTTGAAATTTCAAACCCCTGATTTTCCCCCCTTTTTAATTAAACTAAAATAATTTTCGCGTTGATTTTATTTTTCCTGTAAAATATACATAAACCTCTATTGACCATAATTATTTCAGATTTTTCGATTGGTAAACTTCGGAGATAAGGGGGGGGGGGGGGGGGACGGTATTTTTTTCGACATTTTGGCCGATTACTCAAAAACTATTATATATCAAAATAACTAAAAAACTGTTTTAGAATGCACAAGTAAAGGCCTTTCATATGATACCCCACTCGGTATAATTATCTTACTTTGAAATTTCAAACCCCTGATTTTCCCCCTTTTTTAATTAAACTAAAATAATTAATAAAACTAAAATTAATTTTTGATTTTTCTTTATTCCAATGATGTTGGGCCACTATAATAGTGGCCCAACATCATTGGAATAAATATATGTGTATAATACACAACTATGCCAAATTTCATGTCGATAGCTTTAATAGTTACTGAAATAATCGACTGTGACAGACGGACGGACGGACGGACGGAGAAAGTCTCACCATAAGGGTTCCATTTTTACCATTTTGGTACGGAACCCTAAAAAATGGTCACGTATCTACTATGCGGTAATTGGAAATCTATTTAGACAGATACAGTATTAATCCTTATCAACATATATACGTTAGTTACCATAAGCATTTCATACACATTATGATAATCCTTTATGCCATATGATGGATGGATGGAGTTATCGCAAAATAAAAGCGAACGCGAGCCAAAATAAATACGCGAGTTTGAACTTTTTGAAGTTCTCAACCGCGACGCGGACGCGCCGCGCTGTTGTTATGCTGTTATTATTATGCTGTTCAAGATATAACTTAGGGAACATTCCAAGTAATTTGAAAAGCATAGGCGTAATATGCCTACTACCCGTGCGAAGCCGGGGCAAAAATTTTTCTTTTATCTATTATACTAATGTTATATAAAGGGAGAAGATAATTTTATCCCTTATCAGTGGATAAAATCGGGGGATATAATTTTTGTCCCCTACCCATGCCAGCCCTGCAGGTAGATTACGGCGCTGCGCATACGTGAGTTCTGTGTCGGACTCGGATACAAGCTTCCATTGAATATTTTATTTTCATACAATAAAATATAAATATGAAATCACGCTGCTTCCACTCCATATTTACCTATTGTAACTTCATATTTACCTGTTGTATTGTTGTGTAGCCACGTATTTTCATACAATAAGACGTGGCTTATATCCGACACAGGTCACAAAAAGTGTCTCTAGGTACGTTTGCGCAGTTTCTGGTTGATTTCATATTTATTGTATGAAAATAAATAAAAATAAACTAAGTGGCACTCGGGGACTGCCGCGGTAAAGCTATTGCATTGCATTTTTTATCAACTTATGCAATAATATTTATGCAATATTTTTTTTGCATAGTAAAAATTATGCAAAAAAATAATTAAAAACCAAACAAACAAAAAAAGCGCACTGTCACTACTTCGCGAGTGAGATTCGAACCTGTGACATCATACACCATACGGTAAAGAAAGCGGCCACTCGCCCACTGCGCCAAACAGAGCTACTTGTGAACCTCTAAAGTCTAAAATGTTAAACGCTTACTGAACGTCGGTGTTAGGTTTATTTTCGTTACGGAATTTCTTGATTCGGTCGTCGCGCTCAAACTGTTTGTCCTAGTTCAAAGCCCGCGATAAAAGCTATGCAATAGCTTAAAAATATTCAATGGTTTCTTGCATCCGACACAGGACACGCGTTCTGTGTAATGTAACTGAAGTTACTGTGTTTTCAATTACGAGGGCAGCGTTTGCGCAGCGCCTTAGCATCCATGTCAAAAGAAACTTTTTGCGCTCACTAGGGTTCAGTCAAGGTTCAGTCAAGCTTATTCATTAAGAATGGCGTGTGCCCAGGTACCTACTCCAACTGTGTTACAAAGGAAACCAGTTTAAAACAAGTTACAATGATAACAGGCACAGCTATACTACGTCAGTATTATAAGGTCTGTGGCTATACCTATCTAAATACTTATAGCCGAATTCGTAAAAAATGAGAGCAGATTCGAGGAATTAACCGACATCGACACCGAAAACTTACAAGTACACTTTGATACCGTAAGCAAAAACTTAACCTAATTACAACTAGGTGGGTACCGTGTTTACACAAGAAGCTATAAGCTAGCTTATACTTAGCTTTTTTTTTTTATCTATTCCACGTAGGTATATTGTTAATGTGTAGTTATAAAAAATGTGTGTGTTGGTAGCCTTATAGTTATTAGGTAAGTTTTAGTCATCTGCGCGTGAGATATTATAGTGCACAAATGTGTGTGCAAACCCAGGTGAACTCTCTATTCTCTCACTCTCAGAGTCCGACTCCGATGGGATGGAAATCCGATACGACCAGAGAAAGATCAGGCGTAGGACTGACAGCTTTGCGTGATCTCCGAGGCACGCGGGTCACGGGTGACACACCACCTTCTTACTAACTCCGGGCTTGTACAGAGAAATTCTTGACAGAGTTTTTTTTTTGTCCCGGCCCGGGAATCGAACCCGAGACCTAGTCATCCGTAGTCCAACATACTAACCACTAGAACAACAAGACAATTAAACAGGTAGGTAACTTTTACGTTAACTGTAGGTAGGTACTTACCCCAAAAACCACAAAAACGAGCACGAATCCGAGGAAGAATTCGATACCGACGCCTTGCAGTACGGTCACATTCTTGCCCAATCCTGTGGCACTCAAGGTCCCGGCCACTGCGTCGGGAGTGAAGGCTTTCAAGAGGCCGGAGCCGGCGGCCGCGCCTGCGCACTGGACGATCACGTACAGAAGGGCTCTCAGAGGCTTTACTTTGCCGGTTGCGGCCATTCCTGCGGTGACCGCCGGGTTCACGTGACCACCTGACACATGCCCGATTGCCTGGAAAGAAGTTTTAAGTTAAGATACCATATCAGTTTCGATTCAGTAGTGTAAGGTAGGTTACTGCACTACTTGAGGCTCTATTATTACGTATTAGTGAACCCGCCCCGGCTTCGCACAGCGCTACAAAACAAACGCAACGGTACTTACAGCTGGAGCCTAGAGTCCAATGACATACCTAGTACATATTTGGTACCTACAATATCAATAAATAATAATCGACAATTCCTCAATATCCACTGTTCTAGGTGGGCAGTACCCAGCAGCATCAGGATTGAGGAACTGGAGTTCAATGGTGTAATCTATCTAATAATTATAAATAGTCAAGAGTCAAAACTCTCTATAAAATATAATATGCACCTATCATATGCATTTAATAAGATCGTTAACTCATAAGCGAGTGAATTGCTGTTATCCGTAAGGAGTTAATCCGTCCTCTATTTCCGATAGTATTTATCAGATCTTTACCAAAATTAGGCAAAATATATATGATTGTATAAACTTTCAATTAAAAAAGAATTATAAAAATCGATTTAGATTGGAGAAAAATGGACAAAAACTTTCACCCTCCATCCCGGAGGAACCTTATTGTTTATAAGGATAAAAACTATATGTAGTTTTTATCCTATCAGAGACCAGAGTATCAGCTACTACAATACCAATTTTCTTTCATTTGAATGAAATTTGGTATATATTTGTATATTTGAATTGGTATTGGCACAGAATATAATTATAATATACAACGTAGTATTATACGTATATTATATAGGTATATTAAATATATTATTATATATATTAAACGTATATCCCCTACATGTAAAGTGGGGATGAATTTTTTTTTCTCGTCTATCCCATAGTGTGGGGTGTCGTTGAATAGGTCTTACAAAAATACGTAGTACCTATTGGTAACGGATTTCCGTTCAATAGTTTTCGCGTGATGCCCGGGCATAATAACAGACAGACGGACAAAAATTAAATAATAAAAATCTGTTTTGGGCTCAGTAATCGATGGGTATGGGTATTATAGCATCCCCCGGTTAAAACTTTCAAAATATATTAAATGTACAGAAATCTTCCAGTTACAGTTTTATTATAAGTATAGATGTAGGTAAGTATAATTTTAATCCGTGCTTTCATATGGAGATGTCAAATACTAAACCGAAATTAGAACAAGGATAGAGTTCCCA
This sequence comes from Oeneis ivallda, assembly GCA_029955525.1. NCBI lineage: Eukaryota > Metazoa > Arthropoda > Insecta > Lepidoptera > Nymphalidae > Oeneis > Oeneis ivallda. Next base: position 14,639,090 of record JARPMR010000005.1, read on the forward strand.
AGTTGCCTACTTAATAATACCTATGTATTTATATCGAATAATAGAGCTACGCTACACTACATAGTAGGACCTATAGGAATTACGACTACGAACTTGACCTAGAAGGTATATTACTAGGCACTAGGTAGGTAGGAACGTAGTACATTGGTATGGAATTATGATTATTTATGAATGCTTAGATGGATGAACTCAGTTAGAAATAATCTAAGAATGGTAATTGCAGAGCAGAACCAGTTGCAGAAAGTTTTTCATTCAAATAGGTACATAAACGTTTACAAAGTACTTCAGAATCGTCGAGTGTATCTACCATTGATTTGGAATGCCGTTCGGCGTTCCAACTTCCGACCAACAGGAACCAGCAAGAAACTCGGCGGTTGTGCTTATAAAATACTTTTATAATATAAATAGAGTACATATTATATAAACAAAAAACACAGCTTTTTTCTAACTCTTGCTCTTTGTAAAGTAGGAACATGTCAAGCGAATAACAAGGAAAAAACCTACCCAAACCACAGAATATGTTATAATAGTACTAAGTAAACCTACTTATTTCGTGTCTTGCGTCTTCACGTAGGTAGGTAGGTAGGTATGTAGATATTATAATAATTATTATTATTTTTGCTGTCCTGTGTACATTGAACTTACAGTAACAATAATAATATATATTTCATGAGTCGGATTCAGTCGGATTCAATAATAAAAATAACAAAATATGATAATATTGGACTGATAAACATACGATATTATAACTATTATTAAAATTAAATGCTAGTTTTCTGCTGAGTCATAGAAGAAGTAAGAAGAAAGTATGTAGTAAGAAGTACTGCGTTCGTGCAAAGCTGCACTAAGTAAATAAATACGTATTGGAGTTTTATTATTTGAATTAACGCTTAATTATTATTAATACATTCAATACCTTCATAATAATCTTTTTCCTAAGAGGGTTGATTCAAAAATAAATAAGTAAAGTACCTACTTATAATAAATAGGCGGTTAATTTTTGCTTCAGTTTTCGATCGTTTATCGATGAAGTGTTTCGATGAACGATGAATGCTGGTGCTAAGAATTTTACGTTGACCTTTTATCATTTCTGAGTAATTTCGTTCATTAAAAAATGTGCTTTTATATAAACCCTACGAGGTATTTTTGGCTTTATGAAAATCTAATTAAGGATTTCCTGATACAGTAATATTTTATGCTAAGTACAGGAAGACAGAGGAAGACATTGAATTTGAATAGCTTTAGGTATAGGTACCTCTCATTAGGTACTTACGGCCTTTGTTGTTTACGATTTAGCTAAATAATATGATGCCCATTGAAATTGGGTTACAATAAGGACCAAAATAGCTGTCAACAATCAATTTGGTTATCAAACGCTAGGCTTCAACAAGTGGTTATTATCTACTTTATGCCCTATTAACTTTAGCCGCAGTAGCTCATCTGAAGTTTGTTGAGGATGAGTTATTTTAATCTGATAATAACGCTGAGCTATTTATGTAATTAATGTAATCTTCATTATGCTGTCTTACGATAATTATGCAATAAATTTTTGCGTTATCATCATCGTCGGAGTTGTCGGAAGATATCGGAAATAGCGGTGCTCTAAAAACAGGTTTTTATGTTGAAGAATTTTGTTCGATTTTTGGTAGGTGTGTATTAGGTACAGCTATATTATATTATGTAAATACTAAATAGTGACGCAGAGCTATTTCAGTCCGAATAGACAAAACACAACACTCATCAAGACAAAACACTCTTGTTTTCGCAAATTTTCCGAAGAATAACAATAAATTACATAATGCACTCACAAATTTGGTAGGCACCGGTTTCAATAAATGTTATTCAATCTGGTTTAAAATGTTATCTTCTATACTTTTAAATTAATAAAAAATTTAATCTAGGCTCAGGATCGCTCAGCGCTATGCTGATGGACAGTCCGGAGTATCGGAGTGTCCGAGAATAGCTCTTTTCAAAAATTCCAAACCTAGAGGGGTAAAATAGGGGTTGGAAGTTTGTATGAAAGTCCTATATTTTTGAAGTTAGAGAAACCAAAATTAGCATTTAGGCTAATAATTATAAATAAAAATACGTAAGTATATCAACTTTTTTGAATATTTAAGGGTGGCAAAATAGGGGATGTAAGTTTTTGTTGATTTTTTTTGGAACGAAGTTCCTTATGGCTTTGCGGAGGGGTACCCTAGCCGGCAAAAAACGTCCGTAACGTTAAAAAATAAAAGCGTAAGATTTCGTCACAGTCCTTGTTGTCCTCGTTTTTTTACACATTCCATCAATGCTTCGATGGCGCAACGGTAAAAAGAAGGAGTGTTACTATCGTTTCAGAGGTTCGAATCCCGATTTCAGATAATTATTATTTATTTTATTTTTATTATTAATTTATTATTTATAATTTAATAATATTTGGTAAAAAATTAAAAACAAATTACACTTGCTATTATATATTTTTATAAATCATTGTAAACAAAATAAAGGTGTTAAGATAATTTTGTAAAGTAGTTTTTTTGATTTTTATCGATAAAAAATTATGATAAAAAATGTATACCCGAATAATTATTTTCTTTATATCTCGAATAGAACTTGAAATTAATATTTTTATAATAAGGAACTTCATTCCGATCTGTGTCCCACGACACCGCACGACTTTTTATTAAGTTAGGTAATTGTAAACATCAGTTGAGAAAGGATTTTATCCATATCTCTCTAAAGGGGTAAAATAGGGGTTGGAAGTTAATATGAAAGTCCTATGTTTCTGAGGTTAGACACCCGCATTTAGGTTAATCTAAATCTCGGGTCACGAATTCACGATGTATGTTCGGGATAAACTACTGAAGCGATTCTGATCAAACTTCGTAACTATTGTTATTGTTCGTAATTTGGTCCAACTTAAAAGATAGGATAGTTTTTATCTTAATTATTGACATCAATATTTGTTATTGCAAATAAAAATATGTTAATTACACGACAGTCTATACAGTTCGAGATTTAGGTTGCTAGGCAACCTAGCAACCTAAATCTCGAACGATGTTAGATTGCGATTGTCTAGATTGTGTTATAATTTTGCATTACTGATATTATAAATGCGAAAGTGTGTTTGTTTGTTGGTTTGTCCTTCAATCAAGTCGCAACAGAGCAACGGATTGATGCGATTTTTTACATGGGTATAGTAATGGATGTAGTATAGTGTGTCCTCAGACCGGGAGAGCTACTTTTTATCTCGGATAATCAAAGAGTTCCCACGGGATTTTTAAGATCTAAATCCATGCGGACGAAGTCGCGGGCATCAGCTAGTAATTATTATAAATAAAAAATAAGTGTATAAGAATGCATTTCGCGAAAGATAAAGTTACTTAGTTTTCGTAAGTTTCTATGAAAGTCCTATGTTTTTGCTGCTAGAGACAAAGATGAGTTAAAATGAAGTGTCAATCGATTCATTATTATAGTACGTAGTAGGTACTATTATATTATATTTAGGACTTGACAGCTGGCGCGCGGAGTGTACTTACCTACCTACAGTGCAATTAGTATTTTAATTATAAAAACAGCATAAAAGTGCCTCAAGAAGTGACGAACTAATCGTTTTTAATGCCGAAGTCAATATCAATATATAAAATTGTAAAATAGTGGCTTGGTCACAGTGAAATAAGTGATATATTATTCATACTCGAAATCAGCTGTTACCGGCTAGTAATAATTGTCAAAACCACTCACTGGCTCGTCACAAAGTTTAAGCGTTCTGCGACCTAATCACTTGGGTGGGACGGGTGAGATTAGCATGAACGGTAACGTCTTCAATCCATGACAACTTGCGTTCGGTGCATAAGATTTTGTATGCATTTCTGCAGTTTTAAAATATTAATCACTCATCATCAAGAAAAGGGGAGCTGTTAATTACTAGAAACGTAAGCAGTTTGGAGTCGTGATAGTCTCATAAGTAGTGTGACTGTTAACCTTGAAAGTTTAACAAGAAAAATACCTAGGTATCACCGCGTCTCGCCGCGGTCCGAAATTTCTTGGATCAGGGTAGGTACTAAGACATTCAAAGTATTACCTATTAGTATGGCCTCCAAGCCCACGACCGTCTGTGCAGGATGCCCAAATGTTATTAAGGGTCGAGAATTTCTTCTCTGTTCAAAGTGCAAGCAACCATTTGACCTCCTCTGTGCAAATGTTTCCGAAAGAAAATTCAGTTCAATGACAAAGGAGGACAAGAGATGCTGGACATGTCACATATGTCGTAGCCAGCAACCTAAAACTGACAACTCTAATACACCCATAAGGCCCCATAACTCTGCTCAAACAGTTATCCCTGACAACGACTTAACCAGCCCCGATACCCAAAATATAACTCTTCGCAAAAGACCTGATCCTTCTTCCGACATGATAGACCTCTCTGATAGTTCTAACGCAAGAAGCCTTCTGGAAGAGGTTAGACAGCTCACACAAGTGATATCTTCTCTTAAGAATAAGTTAGAGGAGGCTACAACGTCGCTTAATCGCTGTCACGAGAGGCTCGATGCTATGGGGGCCGCCATATCTTCAAATGAATCCCGCATCTGTGCCCTTGAGAGCCGCAATGGCGAAATAGACCTATTGAAGTGCAAAGTCAGTGAGCTTCAGGCGGAAGTAGATGTCCAGGCAAAAAATTGTCTAAAAAATGAAGTTGAGATCTGCGGCGTGCCGGAGTGCTCCGGTGAGAATACAAACCACATAGTCTTGCTGTTAGTGAAAAAAGTCGGAGTAGACCTCTCAGAACTTGACATAGACTGGACTATGCGCGCAGGACCACGTATCCTTACTGCTGTGAACGCAACGGGCAATGCAAGGAAACAACCTCGCCCTGTTGTTGTGCGGCTTCTGCGTCGTGCTAAAAGAGATGAAATCCTAAAAGCTTTTAAAGCTCGAAGAAATGTAACAAGCACAGACTTAAACTTACAAGAACCCGCACAAAAAGTCTACGTAAATGAGAGACTCACGCCGTAAAACAGGGTGTTATTTCGCGAGAGCAGAGCCAAAGCGAAGGAAATGGGTTATACTTTCTGTTGGTGCAAAAACGGCACAATATACGTACGGCAATGTGAAGGAAAATCCGCTATTGCCATCAGGAGTAATGAAGACCTCAAACGTCTTGTTAGTCAAAAACATGGAATTCCGCCAAATGATGCAACCCTACAATAGATTTTACCGAATAAATTCTGAAACAAAGTTGAGCCTTTACTTAATGAATAGGGCAGTTTTAGTTTTAATTTTAATTTTTTATACTAATCACAGAATGAATGAACTCTGGTCTGCTGCGTCAGATAATTGTTATGTCTTATCATTATCACAAATATTAATTTATAAATTTTGTTTAATAAATCGATTTTTGAGTGTTGACAGCTATTGTAAAGGGATGTTACTGCACGATTTTTATCTATTGGTGTCCAGCTACTTTTTACTTTATGCACTAAACATAATATATACTACCATACTCCTTCATACACAGAAAAAGACATTAAACTTTGCTAATACATTACACACCAAACACTATACACCTAAACTATCCTTTTTACTATATTACAATCTTGCCAGACTATGCCCTACTATTGAAAGTTTCAAACATAATAACTATTTCATACTTATTTTTAATAAAAATAAACTAGACTTAGTACTACAGAACTTGCCCTCTTATACCCATATTCATACTATAATATACTCATATTTATATTATACTCATATTTTTTATTATAGTAATATTTGTATTAAAAAACCTAAGCATTTTTTTGTATTACAATGGCTCTTAATTTTTTGTTCTGAAGAAATTAGGAATACATTAGTTAAGTATATTGATAATAGATATAAGCTACTAATAGGGTACACTTACATGCTAATCTACATACTATACGGAAACAATACCTTAAGACTAATACCTATGTATATTTCAATATCCAAATACACAGTTTATATAATATCCTATGCAATTAAAACTAATACAGTCACAAACTTATATTACATCATTCTCTTTCCACTCAACTGGATATGCACTATAAAATCAATAGGTCACCTTTTAGGACAAAACACTTATATAGCATAATATGGACCCAGACGGCCTAGGCAGAGACTTAGACGAAATACAAATTGATTGCCTCTCAGTAAGCAATCCAGAACTGTGTAAGAATATACTCCCTACGGATTGTAACTTTAAAGTGTTAACATTTAACATAAGAAGTGTAGATAAAAATTTTGACAATTTTTATATAACGTTTAAACGTCTCGGTTCAAAAATCGACGTCATAGTTCTCTGTGAATGTTGGCTAAATGAAAACTCGATTATACCTGAAATTCCAGGTTATTCATCATATAAAACTACGAAAATCAGAAATCAAAATGGAGGCGTAGTCATATATGTAGAAAACTCCTATAGTGCCATTTCAAAAGAACCTAGCCTTCAGGACTCGGACTGCATTTTGATTGAAATAAATAAGTTAATAACAATAGTAAGTATTTACCGGTCGCCTTCTGAAAGAAATACGGATTCTTTTCTTATATCACTTGACCATCTACTTAACGGTTTAAAAAAGTACCCTAACTTAATTGTCTGTGGAGATATAAACATAAATATACTTCCATCTACAAATAATACCAGCTGTAATGAATATCTCTGCCTAAACGCTGAGCATGGACTACTGCCGTGCATAACCTTACCTACTAGAGGTGACTCCTGTCTGGACCACATTATGATACGATCAACTGGTAAGGCAACTGGCGCAGTTTGCATTTCGGACATAACCGATCATGACATAGCCATCGCTGGACTGTCAATAAAAGTAAAATCCGACAGGTTACCACGCAAGAGATTAAAACGAAATATTGAAGCTATTAAGTTGGACTTGGAAAATGAAGACTGGTCATCTATCACTAATGAATATGTAGATGTGAATGTAGCAGTGAACTCCTTTATGTCACGTCTGCTGGATATTATAAACCAGCATACAAAAACAGTTACTCTGAGTCGCTCGAAGTACAATCTAAAGCCTTGGATAACTCATGGCCTACTTAAGTGCATGAGACACCGTGACAAGTTACACATGCGGTATAGAGCAGATACAGACAACGAAATATTAAAAATTACATACATCAGATATCGTAACTTTTGTAACAACCTACTACGGAAACTTAAACATGAATACGAAAAAACACAATTAGAAGAAAGCTTTAAAAACTCGAAAAAACTTTGGAAAGCAATAAAAAACATATGCCATCTTCAAAATTCCTCCCCTAAAACAAACGACTTACTTGGAACCACCCAAAAGGCACAAAATCTAAACTCATGTAATAACTATTTCTCGACATTAGGTCAAAATCTAGCAAACCATATTCTATCAAACATTGGCGAAACTGAAAAATCAATTGCAGCTAGTGTAAAATTGGGTCGTTCAACGTGTAATTCTTTTTTTATGAATCCCACGGACCATTATGAAGTGGAAGTACTTATTTCACAACTCCAGAATGGGAAGTCATCAGGCATTGATGAAATAGGTAACGAACTTATCAAACAAATAGGAAAAGAATTAATTCAACCACTAACTGCTATCTTTAATTTAAGTCTAAGTACAGGTGTATTTCCCGACCAGTGGAAAATAGCATTAATAAGTCCAATATATAAAGCAGGTCCAAAGGACAAACCTGAAAACTACCGCCCCATATCTTTACTTGGAACTTTCTCTAAGTTGCTGGAAAAAATAGTTAATAGGAGACTAGTGTCCTATTTGGAGTCCCATAACATTTTATCAGAGAGGCAATTTGGTTTCATACAAAATAAATCAGCTGAAGACGCGGTCTGTCTCTTAACATCTATAGTGTCAACCCACCTGGACCAGAAAAAAGGTTGCATAGGTATATTCCTGGACCTTGCAAAGGCTTTCGATACCGTCTCCACCGCAGTACTCCTTAGGAAACTTGAGTGCACTGGTATCAGAGGCACACCACTTCAGTGGTTCAGAAGTTATTTGTCCAACAGAAAGCAGTGTACTAAAGTATCAAACTTAAAAAGTGAGATGCAGAATATTAACTTCGGTGTTCCACAAGGCAGCATCATTGGTCCTACACTATTTATATTATACGTTAACGACACACATAATTTACCACTCAAAAACGCTGACCTCATCTGTTACGCCGATGATACCGCCTTAATTTTCCATGGCCTGACTTGGGATGAAACTTACCAAAACGCTCAGCAGGGAATCTCAGTGTTAGAGAAATGGCTTAACAACAATTTGCTGACGCTGAACATAGCCAAAACAAAATACCTATGTTTTCATAAAACTGCTACGTCCGCTCCTAAATGCTCCCATAGCCTTAAGATTCACAGGTGTGGCATGACAAGTATAAATGGATCTACAATATCTCAGTGCAGTTGTGATGAAATCGGCATGGTCAACGCTATTAAATACCTAGGGATACAGGTTGATCACAAGCTCTCCTTTAGGTCCCACATTGCTTTCCTCTCAGGCCGCGTGCGAAAAGTCATTGGTGTAATGAAAAAGTTACGTGATGTAGCGAACATATCAACATTAAAATTAATATATACATCATTATGCCAGTCGCTACTCAACTATGGTATTCTGACCTGGGGAAGTGCAGCCAAGACAATCTTAATAGAATTAGAGAGAGCCCAACGCTCAGTCCTAAAAGTAATGCTAAAAAAACCCTTCAGATACTCAACTGCTCTGCTTTACAAAGATAGTGGAGTGCTTACAGTTCGTCAGCTTTTTATACTGAAAGCAGCCTTACTGAGACATAGACAGCTACTCCAATCTCCAAATGTGGACGAAACCTTTAGTCGAAGAGTAGTTAAAGTCAATTATCCAGTCGCCAGAACAGCCTTTGCTAGACGTTTCTCACCATATGTTGAGGCTAAAATCTACAATCTGGTTGCGAAGTATTGTAACCTTAAACACCTCACAATAAAACAGGCAACTCGTACCATTACAAACTGGCTAAAAACGCTATCATATAAGGACACAGAGGAATTACTTACAGCAAAGATGTATCAAACTAAATTAAATAAATGACAAATAATATGTAACACATAATTATATTATAATATATATATATATATATATATATATATATATATATATATATATATATATATATATATATATATAATATATACATTATACATAATACAAAATACACAAAGACACATTACAAAATATATATAATTATATAATATACACTTTAGTCTTTAATCTCAACTGAAATATTTATTTATATTCCCGTAGCTTTATCATTACTTTTTAAAATAATTCTGTTTGTAAATGTACACTCCGTCCTCTGTAAAACTTACTAGGAAGTCTAACTTGGTCTCCACGATACAGGTTACCTAGTGTGGAGACCACAAGCAAACGAGACGATGTAAAAATGCATTTTGAAAATAAAGATATTTTATTATTTATTTATTTTTATTATATTCTGTGACTTGTGTTGTGTGGTTGTGTGTGCGTTTAGTCTTCGTAACATAGGCGTTAGGTACAGACGTTTCATAGATACGAAATCTAACAATTTAACAATACGTTTAACAACTCTAACATTAGAGTTGTTAAACTTTTTTCTTGATATACCTATTATATTATCTTACCTATAAAACAGTCCAACGACTGATTAATTACTGATAGTAGAAAATAGGTACTTACAGAAACGATGGCGAATACCGAGAGACCGAAAGCGAGCGCGATAAGGACGATGTCAGCCGGAGCCTCCACGCCCTGAGAGACGTTGATGCAGGCGCCGCAGCCGAAGAGATTCAGGAGCAGGTTGCCTGGGTCATAGAATAGAATAGAAATATTTTATAATCAAATTATTACAAGTAATTTTGAACAGTCGATGAATCTACCACTGGTTCGGAATGCCCTTCCAGCCGAGAAGAACCACCAAGAAACTTAGCGGTTGCTCTTTTCAAAATAGTTTACAATTGGCACTATGATATTATGTAGGCGGTGTTTCCACAATGAGGGGAAGTTCCAAAAATGCATACCTACTTACAATTCAATACTTGTTAAGACGGGCAGACAGAAAGTAGCCCCATTCCCGCCGGCGACACCCGTTCATGAGCATGACGCATGACCCAGCCGTTGCATCGCTCAACAGTCAACCTTATTTGAGGGAACGTAACCACAGAAATGTTTAAAGAGAGCGTGACATACTTAGGCAGAGGCTTGAACATAATAACATAAGTTATTAATACTGAGTTGACTTAATAAGTCAACTCAGTATTAACAACTTATGTTATTATGTTATAACTTTATAAGTTATAAAGTTATAACCGTTTGCACCAACGTTTCCTACGTTTTAGGGACTTTCTAAGCTACGTTAGGTTAGGTTAGGGAACACCTAAAGGTGAAAATGACACTAGGCAAGGGGTAACATTTGGGGTATACCTACGTCCGGCGACTCCCTATATATAATAGAAGATTTAGGTATATGGTTGGTTGGCATTAGGTAGTCTCCCTACCTACCTGAGTGCCAATTCCACTATTGCCGAGTACTTAATGTTTAACCGAGAAAAGACGTTGCACCAAAGAGTACATTAATTATATCAGTGGATTGCACTATATTGTCTCTAATGCCAAAGGTATTTTTTTTTTACAAGGAAACCCTTATTTTTTATGTTCTGAAGTGTAGCATAAGTTACTTCTTTTTTAACATCTATCTGCCTGTGAAAATCCCGCAATACCAAACCCAAATAAAACCCGCAATATAAAACCCAAAAACGTTATTTTTTGGGTTATAAAATAGATACTATAAAAGTATCTATTATACTAGAGGGCTCTATTTACGAGTAGGTAAAGTTCTCAATTAACAGTAGAGATATTTAGAACTAAAATGACGAATGCAAAGTCCTAGAACCATATAAAATAACAGTAGGTATTATTCATTGTTTATACAACTAGGTCAATCTTCCTTAATTAATACTTAGAATATAGAACTTATAAGGATAAATAAATAAAATGGTCTTCGAGTAATATGTGGGTAGTGGTTAGATTTATTAAAATAAAATAAATGTTGCAATTATGAGTACCTACTAAGAACTTAGTAGAACATCTAAGCTCAAGTTTCAAGGTAATTAGATACCATTCACAAACGTGATTCATCAAACAATAACTTAAATGCATTTATGTACTTACCTATCTAGATATTATAGAGAGCTTTCAATCTAAGTTAGGTATTTATAAGCTCCCTGTAAAAATTTATCAGGTAAGTATGTTTTCCTAATTAATAATACTTGATACAATTTTATTAAATAGTATCTACAGTTATTTAGCACAGCCCACAGTCCTAAAATTGGGGTTGGTAGTTGACGACGGAGATAATATCATAACTTCGTATTCCTTTCCCTGTCTAGTAATCAAACTTGAAAGATTTTGTCATACTGTGTATTAGTGTTTAGAGATTATTTTTTTGAGCAGTTCTTGCACTTATTGAAAAGGAATTGTTAAATGTAGGTATTTGAATATCTACGACTTTTAATCTACGACTGTGCCCAAGCATTGGGTCGGCGGCAATGGATATATTTATAATAGGTACCTTTGCCTAGTGATAGTTTCAAAAGAACTCAATTTTCATAAAATAATCTGCCCAATGAATTATTTATTAAGTTTATCTCACCTACAAACTCAGCCAGTAGAGCTTTGCTGATTGCTTTCGCTCCTCCGGAAAGTTCATCCAGGCCAAGCTTGTTACTAATTTCACCCATCGTTCTGAAACAATTAAATACATAATCAATAATAATTATTAAAAAAGAAATTGAGAAAACCTAATTCCGCGACGCGACGGGCGACTTTTAAACCTACATGAGCCTTATGAATATACATCGAGTAATATTTTTAAGTTTTTGGTTTACGAGTACAATATATTAACGCGTTTTAGTATTTTAGATTTTAACATGTGACGTACTATACCCACATACATCGGTGGCTACGGAATTAACTTGGTATTAAGTATAAAGACATGACTTAGTAGATGTTATCTACCTAGTACCTACCTAGTCTAAGTACTCGAAAGTCGAAGACTTGCGATGTAAGTTGGGATGCGATTTTGTGAAGTTTTATTTAGATAGTTGTACCAAGTTGGTAGGTAAGTAAGTACTATTAGGTAATATTATAAGTTTGTACTTAAGTATGTATTCCAACGTGTCCGATAGCCTAAACAAGGATATGAACATGATAAAAACTTTGTACTGACGCATTGCAACCTTGTTAGAATAATTAAAAAAGCAAGCTTTTATTTTACATTTGTCGGCGTTTTTATTGCTTATCAGTTACAGCGATTTATCACGACCGCGACGCGGTACACAGAATCCTTAAATTTCACGGAATTCAACATAAACCTACTCGGTGTTAATGTATGTAGCTTATGTAGTATGTAGGTACCTATTCTTATTTTAGCAGTCGACTGCATGTATGTAACCAGTTTTTAAGGGTGAGGCTAAACTGCGAATTTTAGCGGCAGCGATCGAATCGAAGCGTTTTTATTGCCTTTTGCGTATTTGCACCCTTCTGTTGCGCGATTCGCGCGTTTTTGCGTTTTTATAGCCTCTTGCGTCTGTTGCGAGATTTCACAATCGAACGCTGCGATCGAGTTGCGTTTTTCGGCTACATTTATATCGGTGGTTTTCGGCGTTCCGCAAGTGAATTTGAATGCCATTATATAAATATAATGGCTATAATACTATCGCATTATAATGCGGTTATAATGCGGTTTGTAAGTTGTGACCAAAACAAACGAGCATTTTTCCCCATCTGCTAATTTAGTCTACTATCTAAGAACTAAGATATCTAAATATGTATCTAGTTTTAGAAAAAGTGATTTGATCATATTATGTACGGAACCCTAAAAGAGCGAGGCCCATCTCACACTTGGCCGATTTTTTTCTTATTGTTTTTATTACGCAGTCCATAGCGCCACCCCTTTTACATAGTTTGACAATTAAGTGAAAAAAAATAAAAACCTAAAAATATGTGCCACGCGGTGAAACAACTTTTTTGCTTTTTTTGTGTTAGCCTAGTCAACAAGTTCAAAAACGTGTTAATTCTTGATCAAGCTCCTAAAAATATGTGCGATAGCTCATTCGATTTGGAATGACGTCTAGAAAATGTATGTATGTATCTCGAGGATTTATTATCACATAAAAAATTGCAATTGTTATTAACAAAATAAGTTGAAAAAATAAAGATATTTAGTTTTTCTTTAATAACTCACAAACTTTTAATATTTAAGAACTTTTGAAAAAAGATCCTTAAAGAGGAGGAAATTTCCAATAAAAAAGTCCTCACTCTATCTATCAATTCTATCTCTATTATTTATTGTTTTTATTTAACGCCGAAAATTGGGCTCCGCGCGACCGTTACAGCATGAGCGCATCGCCGCTGAAGTATATCACAAAAAAATATTTTTATAGAATTCTATATTAATGTAAAAATTTGAAAAAAATACGGTGTCATCAAAATACTTGAATAAATAAATCCCCGCTAGAAAAAAAACTTTGTCAATTTTCCAAAAAGTTATACGATTGTTAATTATCTACATTTTTCCAATCTCTGTTTTACAAAAGTCGACATAAAAGTTTAAATAATTGACCTAAAAATGAACAAAAAGTGAAATACTCAAAAAATGTTGTTAAAACATTTTTTCTGACAAATGTAATTTGTATTTCTGTTTTTGTATCTAACAATGACATTAATTAACAAGAAAAAGATTTTTTACGTTATTTTTAAGAAATTGTTTATAAAAAAATAGACAAGTTTAATGTCTTTTAATTTTTTTTTCTACCATTTTATGGCCATGAAAAATAATGACTAAAAAAATTTTTCCTTAAATTAATTTTTTTTATTGTTAGAATCGTTTTTCTATATTTCGATTGTGTAAATAAATGGTTAAGATTTTTTTTCTTTAGAAATCATAATAATTGGCACTTCTCTATAGGTTAACAAAATATATTTTTTTTATATAAATAATTTCGTTGTTTAATAAGGTAACAATTTTTTATAAACAATTTTTAACCTCCGGTTTATTTTTATCCTGAAAGCAAAAAAATTGCAAATATAACCATATAATAAATATAACTAAGCACTGAAAAAAATTGTCTTTCATTTTTTATACAACTATGATAGGTAGGTACCGAAATAAAAGCGGCTATGGTTATAATTGTAATTTTTTGAATGTGTTCTTTCTTATAGGAAGTTAGACTAGTTTATTTTAGGTAATATTGTTTAGTTTCTATTGGTGTCTTTTTTATTCATTATGAGATATTCCTTGAATGTGATCTGAGATCTCTCATCTCACATGGTGAATGACGATCCAGTCTAAAATGGTATCTGCCGGCGCGCGGCGGGTTAACTTGGAAGAGGGTATGGCAGTTTTAATTAAACTCATACCTACCACTAGTCGGTTCCTACTTCCTACACATCATCGTGCCGGAACGCTAAATCGGTTGGCAGTACGTTTTTTGACGGTAGGGTGGTACGTAGTCAAGGCCTAAGCCCCTCCAGTCAAAGAAAAGTGATAATGCTACGCTGCCTAATGAAATTTTCCAGTGTCACTCAGGATGAGAATCCATAGATTCTAGCGATACCCCAATCCCCATACATCTAAATCTATTCAGGCATTTAGAAGTTATGGTGGAATAAAGAAACTCACATACAAGACCCCTAAATACGTTACACTCCTTTTTTTTCGTGTAAAAAGTATCGTCTGCAATAGCTAGCAAGTCATTCCCTCTTTGACCAAAATCAAAACCCACTTTAGGATGACGAAGCGGTCTTACCATAAAAGAATCTACCTATCCAAACTATAAACGACGTTGTGACTCGTGCACCAGTCTGGTATAGAAGACGCCTATTCACAATATCCCGAAGATACATTTGGAAGTATGTAAATGCCAATTAATTTTAATTTTAACAAGGTTATTTAGTAACCAATTTTTAATGAAAAATAATCCTTACTAATATTATAAAACAAAGCCCCCCGTCGCGTCTGTCTGTCTGTCTGTTCGCGATAAACTCAAAAAAAGCCGGTCAAGTGCGAGTCGGACTCGCGCACCGAGGGTTCCGTACTCCAAAAGTAAAAGTAAAACGATAATATTATATTAATTTGCTTATTTATCGTAACTTTGTTTGTAGAGGTTTATTGTTAATATAAAAAAAAACTATGCTAGTTAGAGCGTTGGTTTTATTTTTCCTGTAAAATATACATAAACTTCTATTGACCATAATTATTTCAGATTTTTCGATTGGTAAACTTCGGAGATAAGGGGGGTGGGGGGGGGGGGAACGGTATTTTTTTCGACATTTTGGCCGATTACTCAAAAACTATTATATATAGAAATAAATAAAAAACTGTTTTAGAATGCACAAGTAAAGGCCTTTCATATGATATCCCACTCGGTATAATTATCTTACTTTGAAATTTCAAACCCCTGATTTTCCCCCTTTTTTAATTAAACTAAAATAATTTTCGCGTTGATTTTATTTTTCCTGTAAAATATACATAAACTTCTATTGACCATAAAAAATTGTTTTAGAATGCACAAGTAAAGGCCTTTCATATGATACCCCACTCGGTATAGTTATCTTACTTTGAAATTTCAAACCGCCGATTTTCCCCCTTTTTTAATAAAACTAAAATAATTTTCGCGTTCCTTTTATTTTTACTGTAAAATATACATAAACCTCTATTGACCATAATTATTTCAGATTTTTCGATTGGTAAACTTCGGAGATAAGGGGGGGGGAACGGTATCTTTTTCGACATTTTGGCCGATTACTCAAAAACTATTATATATAGAAATATATAAAAAACTGTTTTAGAATGCACAAGTAAAGGCCTTTCATATGATACCCCACTCGGTATAGTTATTTTACTTTGAAATTTCAAACCCCCGATTTTCCCCCCTTTTTTAATAAAACTAAAAATAATTTTCGATTTTTCTTTATTCCAATGATGTTGGGTCACTATTATACACAACTATGCCAAATTACATGTCTATAGCTTTAATAGTTACTGAAATAATCGACTGTGACAGACGGACGGACGGACGGAGAAAGTCTCACCATAAGGGTTCCATTTTTACCATTTTGGTAAGG
This sequence comes from Oeneis ivallda, assembly GCA_029955525.1. Lineage (NCBI taxonomy): Eukaryota > Metazoa > Arthropoda > Insecta > Lepidoptera > Nymphalidae > Oeneis > Oeneis ivallda. The sequence goes on from JARPMR010000005.1 coordinate 14,655,229, forward strand.
AACCCTAAAAAAAAGGATTTTCATGCGGTTTTCACCAATAGACAGGATGATTCATAAGGAAGGTTTAGGTGTATAATTAGATTAGGTTTTGTGTAATTTGGTTGAAATATGAAGATATGTGTTGAAAATGTCGGAGAAAGTCAAGCGCGCCGAGCCTGGGAGCTTTCATCGAAAACGCTGCCTAATTCTTTTGAGATGTAACAAAAAATATTATGGTGGTGGTATGATGGGATAGGTCTATACAGAAAAGTCCACGATGACATAAAATATATCTATAATTTAAGAATAGCTTACTATACCGATTATAACTTCTAAAAAAATGGTCAACCAAGCGGTAATTGGAAATCTATTTAGACGGATATAGTAATCCTTATCAGTATCACCATATAAATTAGTTACCATAAACATTTCACGCACATAATGATAATCCTTTCTTTACACCATATAATTTAAATTAATATTTAAGGAGTTATCGCAAAATAAAAATGAACGCGCGCGAGTATAAACTATAAATAAATGCACATTGCACATATTCGACGCAACAAGTTGATGCGACCCTGCGTACTACGACTCCTACGACAGAAAAACATGTAGGCATAAGCTCTTCTACCCTTGCGAAGCCGGGGCGGGCCGCTAGTACTAGTATAAATGATAGGTACAAGAATAGATAGTACTATACTATACTAGTAGATTGTTCTTCAATCACGAAGCAACCCCTCAATGTATACAGGTGAGTCGAGGACCTGGTGAGTGGCATAGGCTACCTACCTATTTGTTATAAAATAATATTCTGCTAATAGCAGCTCTTTCCTTCGAACCGGATCTAAAAAGACTGATTGAAAGATTGCGATAATCGAAATAATTATTGCAGTCATTTAGTAAGGTATGTACGTATTCTATGGAAGCAGGAAGTTCATAATTCTATGGTTAACTCGTATTTAATGTCATGTCATTCACTGCCGATCTCGGTAGCGATGCGGGTCGTTGCTTTGGTAAATCTGATAACATATTTTCGCCTATAACATTTTTTCACGGAAGCAGCAAGGCTTTTTACAGTTATTTAGCGTAGCGGTACAAAAAGGGCGCCAATTACTGTAGGTATGGGGAAAAATACTCCGAGTACCTACCTAACTCAGTTGGCCTAATTTTTTTATTTATATTGATCTCAACCCATCGCCGCCGCCGGCCCGCTTCTGAGCACACACAGATCTTCTCACGAATGTGAAAGGTTTGGTCCACCACGCTGGCCAAATAAGGATTGGCAGACTTTACAGTCACACACCTTTGAGAAGATTAAATGCGTAACATAACCATACGTTAACAACCGTTAAAGCAAGTGACAGTAGCTTAAAACGCTACACAATAGCGAATAGCCGTCCATTAATCACGTGATGTTTTTTAGCAACTTACCCAAAATGACGTGTATTCCTATGGTAGTACAATTTACAAAGTTTCTTATAAAATTTTAGAATATTCTTCTTCAGAATATTTTTCTTGAAATACAGGTTTTGTGTACTTAATCTAATTTGATTCTGGAAAATTAAGCACCGTGATAACACGTGGAAAACAAGTGGAAAGCATCAAGTTGCTGTTTGCTGCTGGCACAACGTTAGCACTACGCTTCGTTCAAGATCAACGTCGGTCTCATAAAGCCTCTCAGCGCAGCGTCATCATTTTCGCGCACTACGCGAACGCACGCGGAGCATCTCTCTCCGCGGTGTAGCGATCGATCGTTGCGTAAGGATGCGTGAAGGACGAACACTGTGCATCTCTCTCTGGACTATTAGGATCATTGGGTTGCTTATGGGAAACGAGAGGGGAAATGGTTGCCTAGCAACGGCGGGTCAAGGTCACGCGCTGGTTTCCGTGATATTCCATGATTTTCCAAACCGAACCCAAACTGAAGATAATGAGTGTGTTCCGAAATACACTGAAGCACTGTACGGTCTGACGTTAATGCAGTAGTACTCTGAAGTGCCGTTCCTTTTTAGTTTGCTCTATTAGTCACTGTTTAAAACGGAACGCAATCCAGTATATTGTCATACCCATTTTTTCAGATCTCTAGGCGCTGCGCTGTTCAATTTTTTGATCACGCGATCAAAGCCCTGAGAGCACCTTACCTCGAAAGCGCCAGTGCTCACAGTACAAACATGGCGGTGACGTCATACATTTGGCAGTCTACATAATAACGGAAAGAATTTTTCACCACTGAGAACACTAAGCTGTGCTCGCAGTGTATTTTGGAAAACACCCAATATAATATTTTTTAAATTCTTCTACAAGTTAGGTGAGCCCTCGATCACCCGCAGTCGTGACTGCGAATTTACATGTTGTGGCAAATTCGAAGATGCATTCTAATTTGTATTTTTAAATAAGTACCTTGATAACGTTTCTATTAATTTTAAAATTTCAAATTCTACCGCCGAAGACACTGCCAAGCGTTTACGGAAGAATCTTAAAGGGTTTTTTTTTTATTCTGCCTCCTTAGTATTTTATTAAGTAGTGTCGGAAGTTATGTTATGATGCGTACAACTTTAATGATTTACTGCAGCTGACTGTTTATCTAAATTAATAGTGGGTAGGGAAATGAGCCAGCGATTTGAAGCGGAAGCAAATGATTGTAATCAGAAAGTGGGATGATTGAAAAATACCACTGAGTTCCTGTGGCCATCCATCAGTGGGCCCCATCCGGCCGTTTTAGATTTCCTACTAGGACGATGATTCATTAGGCGTGGCTTCGAGTATATTTCAGGAAAGACTGAATATATTGAGCAATGGCCCCCTTGTATGTAAGACATCATCACTAAAAATATGACAAACAAACTTTATACTTAATTCATTTTTCCTTAGATGTCTTAAAGGTAAGCAGTTTCTTGCAGAGAGGCGTAAGTGACACGCTAAGCACAGGGAATAGGATTTTATTACCGCACTTAAAATAAACTGTGCTACGAGTGAGTATTTTCAAACACAAACGTCGGAATGGCCCGGCTACGTTCGTCGCGTTTCTCTGAAACGTTTTCTACGATTTGTTTACCTTTTCTTTTAAGACAGCTTACACACCGTAAGAACACTTTGAACTTTCAAGATAAAAAGTAGCCTTTAGCACTCACCGGGTGGAAAAGGGAGAGAGAACATTCCCATGGAAAAAATCATATCGATCCGTAGCTCTGTTGCGGCTTGAGTGGAGGACAAACCAACAAACCAAAAAAAACAAACACACTTTTGCATTTACGAGTATAATAATATATGTAAGGATAGTAAGTAAAATGGGTAAAATATTAACATTTACAAACGAGGTGAGCTGAATGTCAATGTACCAGTTGGCAGCGATCCATATTTGACTGTATGCACCGAGGGTATGCAGTTTATGCACATCGCAAGGCTTTCGTGGATCACCCTGACCGGGCCTTGGCAGACCTACACCATTGACCATAAACGAACCAACTTTATACCTTTTCCGAGTGTTAATTAACCTTTTGGTTAATTTAAAATTTTTCCTCGTAACGAATTCGCAGAAAACGAAAACTTTACTTTTTTCGGTAAATAGGAAATAATAGATAGTAGCTTGTACGAGCAGTGATAGTAGAATTTTAAGGACTGAGATCTCCTATTCAGGGGGTCGCGAATTGAACTTCATGGAATACAGGTAATGGATAGGTATTCAAAAATTCAAAATTCAAAATTATTTATTTCATGTAGGCCAACCTGTGGCTCTTATGACACGTCAAGATTCTACCACCGGTTCGGAAAGCGGATTCTGCTGAGAAGAGCCGGCAAGAAACTCAGCAGTTGCTCTTTTCAAAATTATCATTTTACAATATTAATAAGTAGCTATTACATTGTAATAAGTTTTTATACTATCTTGTGGACAGCTGGATGCCAAGCTGATTTAACCCGTGCATCTTTGTTAGATAAGAATATGACATTTCAACAAAACGTACTACAATTCAATTCATGTCAAAGACGGGCAGACAGAAAGTACCCCCCATTCCCGCCGGCGGCACCCGTTCACGAGCATGACGCATGATCCAGCCATTGCTTCGCTCGACCATATTTGAGGGAACGTAACAACCCGCACCACACGACACCACCACAGAAATGTTTAAAGAGAGCGTGACATACTTAGTCTATCCGTATTAAAGCATCGAATTGAATAATATTATTCAAACACTAATTTTAAGATCCCATGCAACTTTGTCATTAAGAAAGTCATTAACTTTGTAATAAGCGCGACTCAGTAAGTGAGTTTTTACGCATTGTTTAAATTTGTGCAGTGGCAAATCTAGCAATTCCTTCGGAATCATATTATATAAGCGTACGCTCAACCCCACAAAGGATTTTTGCACTTTGCGCAGGCGACATGATGGAATTTCTAGTTTATGACGATTTCTAATGAGTGGATTGTGTGTATTGCCTCTTTGTTTATGCAGATGAATATTTTGTCTCACAAAGACTATATTATTATAAATGTACTGTGAAGCTACCGTAAGAATACCAATCTCTTTAAACTTTTCACGAAGAGATACGCGCGAACCGAGTTTATAGATAAATCGAATGGCTCTTTTCTGTAATATAAAAATAGTTTCAATATGAGCTGCTCCGCCCCACAATAAGATTCCATAGGACATTACACTATGGAAGTAGGCAAAGTAGACCAGCCTAGCCGTTTCTACATCGGTAAACTGTCTGATTTTTCCGACAGCATAGGCAGCTGAGCTGAGTTAACCCGCTAATGTCTCTATGTGAGCGTCCCACTGAAGCTTACTATCCAAGGTCACCCCCAGAAAAACTGTGGAGTTCTCAATTATAAGGTTTTCCCCGTTTATTTTTATTGTTTTGTCAATTTTCTTAACATTTGGTACAATAAATTCTAAACACTTAGTTTTTTATTTCCTATTTATTTCCTTAGAGCATTTAAGTTGATTAATATATTCTAAGGTTATTTTTAAAAACCTTACTCCACGCAGACGAAGTTTAAACTTGGCAAAAATAACAAAAAGTAAATAACTGTGCCTCCCTAGGTATTAATTTTAGATTATTAATTACCTAATAATCAAAATATGATTTCTATAGTAATATAGTTAAGCTGAGGAGTGCGTGCCCATAATATATAATTACGTAATCAATACAATATCATGGAGTAGTCAATAGTCAAGCTGTCACTATGGCTGTCACTATTTGCCTTTGATTTAAGAGACTTGTAAATGTTAATAAGTTGGGACAACAAAGGAAGATACGTGCAGGTATTTCACGACAGCGAAACTTGAGTCGAGTTAGATGTTGCTTGTAAATTGTATTAAAATAACTATAAGGAATGATCCTTAGTGTAGTGGCGAAAATTGATTTGATTTTTCTATACAAACTCCTATAGTTAGATCTACTCAAATGATCTACCGATATATCCCAAAAGTATCCCAATTATGCTGATTTCATGATTTGTTTATTGAGAATTTAATTTGGTGTTATACTTTTTAATTTTGGTATTTTCTTTGATCGTATATTTCTTAGTTTTCTTAATTTGTTTGTGTATCTACCAATAATTATAATTAATATCTTCAAATTATAGTAGACCAAGCTTTATAAGCAGTGATAGCCTAGTGGTTAGGACTGTGGTCTCTCAGGGTCGCAGGTTCGATCCCGGGTAGGTACGCACCTCTGACTTTTCGGAGTCAAGTGCGTTTAAGCAATTAAATATCACTTGCTTCAACGGTGAAGGAAAACATCGTGAGGAAACCTGCACATCTGAGAGTTCTTCATAATGTTCTCGAAGATGTGTGAAGTCCGCCAATTCGCATTGGGCCAGCGTGGTGGACTATGGCCTATAACCCTTCTCTGACAAGAGACCTGCGCTCAGTAGTGAGCCGTTGATGGGTTGTTAATGATGATGATGATGAAGCTATAAAAGCCCCTAAATAAATAAAGAAAAAAATCCTAATACTTTTGATATTGATATTGTTACAAGTAAAGGTGAGTCTCTTGCCCCCATTGGTATTCCTCCTGCTCTCAACAGGCTAGGAGGGAAAGTCGAGATGACGGCAAGAGAGCTATCATCAAGATCCTTTCAGTTTCGGTTCCGCAACTGAAATGGCTGCATCATGCATCGAAAGCGGCGCTTAAATATACTAGATGATGCCCGCGACATCCTCCGCCGATTTTGATTCCCGCGGGAACCCTTTACATTACCCAAACTTTCGCCTTTATGATATTAGTCTCTCGGTAGCTCATTTTTTATTATGAAAAGAATCAGCCTCTGTCCTCTCCTCTTCAGCGCTGATGCTGATTAATGAGCAACCGAGTTTTATTTACAATATAAGGTAAGTAATTACATTACATTACATTACATTTTACCTAATTTGATAAATAAGAAATATATCACCGAAAAATAAAAATAATGATAGGTCGTAACTTCGTAAGGTTTCACGGGTAATTCAAACATCACTTATCATTATGACAGGATTTTCCAGAAAGCGCCCTAATGGATTACTCGAATAAAATATTCAAACCTTTATCTTTATAAAAAGTGTTTCTATCTAGAAATACCGAATGAAACCTGTGATTATAACGATGGTTTGACGTGTTTAGTTGTGTCTAATAACAAGGCTACCAAAAAGCAACTATAAAAACCAGGATAGATACCTACTGAAAATTCTTTCTTTGTATGCGATGCGATGATTTACTCGGTTCTGAGATGTTTTGTTCAATTACCGTCTTATATTACCAATTTGTCCCAAATCCCTACTCTTTAAAGTGTTTGTTTGTTAGTTTTTCCTTCAATTACGTAGCAAGTAGCAACGGAACAACGGTCCAGGACGTGATGGACGTTCGGCATATTGTGTGTATAGTTATGAAATTGGAGAGTGATATTGCATTGGCTTCCAAGGCATTTAAAAAAATCTAACTCCACTCCGATGAAGTTGCGGGCAAAAGATTATTATTATTATTACGCACAGAAAAAACTTTGAAAATTTAATGAGGATTACAAAGGGATTACATGTACAAGCAGCCTTTAATTTTTCCAAGTTATTTTTTCCGTCATAGTTTACACGTTTACAAATTACAATACGACAAAATAGAAAAGCTCCAAGAAACACGAAAAAAGTATGGAAATTACGTGACGATTAAAATGCATTATTTGACATCAAAAATTGTTTTTTTTTATTTTGTTTGTTTCATTTTACATCAAAATATGAATAGTAAAAATAAAAAAAATCTAAGTTATAGTAAAAAGTTAGTACGTTGGTATTTTTAAAAATTGGAAGGGTTTAAATTATAAGTAAGTTTTACTTTTTTTGTTTCGTACTTGTTTTATTCTCATCAAATTGACGTCGTATTAAATTCAATAGGTCCTATTATAATATTCCTGCTATCCTCATTTAGTTACTTTCTAAGACACAGTCGTCCTTACCACTTGCACATTCCTCCAGATAACTTTTATTCATTTCATAGGTTAACATGTATTATTTACCTACTCAAATTAAGACAATTTTAGATAAAAACGAAACATGGTGTCATTAACTACTAGCGACTGATTACTTAACACAAAGTACATTTTTAAGTAGACACTAATGGGTCTTAGTTTAGGTCGCGGCTCGTCGATCTTCGATGCCACTTCGATGCCAAGTCAATTGACAAGTTCAAGGTAGATCACTGATAAGTGATAATCACAATAATGATGGCCTCCCCCAACCGAATTTCGGCCATGCCAGCCATGGCTTTCCGTTGAGAGTAGAAATATGATAAAGAATGCTGCTAAAATTAAAATTTTCTCTAACGTTCCCAAAGAATGCCTATTAAAAAAATTATTTCACATAGGCCAACCTGTGGCTCTTATGACAAGTCATGACTCTACCACCGGATCGGAAAGCGGATTCTGCTGAGAAGAGCCAGCAAGAAACTCAGCTTATAATATCCAAAAATAAAACAACTGATCCTACTGGAACTTAAACTTAACGTATAGGTCAATACTCAATGAAGATAGAAAATGGATTCAGCTCACGATGAAAGGCAAAATACTCGAGGGATGTCATTATCTGAATGTAACACTCATTGATTACCAAACCACTGCGCACGCACTATTGAATGCTTGATTAAAATTTTAAACAGTTGTCCTTATTAATATTATAATAGTTATTGACTATTGAAAACGAAATAATCTTGAAACAATGAAGGGTCAAAATTGGCAAAATTAATAGGTAGTACAACGACATAAAAGAATCAAATTCGAAAGCGCTTTGCAAAATTTTATTAGAATAAAAAAATATTTTATTCTGTTCTATTCTATTCCATTCTATTCTACTCTATTCTAAAATATGCTATTAATAATATTCTATTCTATTCTAAAATACTCTTTTCCGGAGCTGCTAAAATATAACGTCCTCCTCCCGACCGAATCCGGTGACGGCGTCCAACCTCTCAGGGCTCGTTTCTGGAGACGCGGCGCGTTGCGCGGCGCGTGGTGCGTCGCGTTGTGCGCTTAACTCAAACAAGGTATGTAAAGTATGAGAGCGATCTTGCAGAAGCGTTCTGGCGTAGTACGCGGCGAAGGCCCTCGGGCCGCTAACAAAGAAGAAACTAGCCCTCAGAGCCATTAGCAGCGGCATTAACCATGTGCGCGGGAGATATTATAGTGTACAAGTGTGTGCGCAAACCAGGTGCACTCTCTATTCCCTCACTCTCATAGTCCAATGGGACGGAAATCCGACATGACCGGAGAGAGATCAGCGCAGGACCGACAGCTTTACGTGCTCTCCGAGGCACGGGGTGACTCACCGCCAACTTCCTAACTCCGGGCTGGTACTGCGAATTTCTTGAAAGAAAAACTCAATACATTTTTTGGCTCGACCCGGGAATCGAACCCGGGTCATCGGTAGTCGAACTTGCTGACCACTAGACCAACGAGGCAGTTAATAATAACTACGTGCTATTTAACAAATGCATTCAGTTCAGGACGAGATGCACCACCCAGCTTTGAATAAGGTGAACGACGTAGGTGAATAACTAAAATAAACGGATTTCTTCAAAAGAAGAACTATAGCAATACATTGGAAGCCTTCAAGTCATAACCAGTAAGATCCTTCGAGTATGCAGATTCTGCTTCTGCATTGACACTTGACAACCGGCAATGTGTAACGTAGGTACCTCTCCTACTTTAATATTATTATTCGTACCTATTCATAAAATAAAATAGTAATGCAACCAAAATTATACATTGTATTTTCTTGAAAAAATAAAATAGATTCTAGGCGGCCGATGCGCCCGATGCTGACGCTAGATTTTATTAAAGGATACTTTAGATTCTCATAAGATCTGAGGTAAGCAATTACGGCGAAAAAAAATTAAGACTGTCGCAGACACGCAGGCCACTAGTTATTACGTATTATTTTATCGTCCTGAACCTTTACTACTTAGTCATTAAAATCATGTAGACTGAATAATAGATATTATATATATATTGGATGCATGAAAAATCCATCAGTATTAGGGCTTTTGTTTTTACTAGTTTAAATACGAGTTAGTTTATGGTTTATGTCTACTGCTACAAGCAATCACATAATATTATGCACAAAGCGTTTTGGATATCCGGATTCTAATTTTACTAATGCGTCATAAATATTTCAAAGATTTTATATTATGGATGTTCCATAGCTTGATAATGACGTAATAATAACTTAGAAAAAAGTTCACGAAGACAATGAGAATACATTATTATCTATACAATACAGTTATTTCCGCTAAGTCGCTACCCAAATAAGTATTAATACATTAATATCTTATATATATAAAAGAAAGTGGTGTTAGTGACACTATTTATAACTCAAGAACGGATGAACCGATTTGGCTGAAAATTGGTGGAGAGGTAGCTTAGGACCAGGAGACGGACATAGGATACTTTTTATCCCGTTCGACCGGGTTTCCGTCATGTCACTATAAAACGTGGTATAAGAAAAACGCATCTGACATTTAATAACAAAACGCAAATGACAATACAAATATTTGGGTACTATAGTCAATGATCAAGTAGATTACAGCATAGAGATCAAATGCAGAATTGAACAAGCCCGGGCAGCTTTCCGTAAAATGGACAAGATACTTTGCGATCGTAATCTCAGCCTCCCATTGCGTATAAGAGTCGCACGCTGTTACGTTTTCTCCGTTCTTCTATATGGAGTCGAAGCCTGGACACTTACGGAAACTTTGTGTAAAAAGATCGAAGCTTTCGAAATGTGGGTTTACAGAAGAATGTTGAGAATTTCGTGGGTTCAGCGTGTCAAAAACACGACTGTGCTGCAGAGGCTAGGCAAAGATCTTGAAATTATTAAGACCATAAAAGTGCGGAAGCTTGAGTATTTTGGCCATATCCTCAGAAATAACAAATACGACCTCCTGCAGCTCATTATACAAGGGAAAATAGCTGGCCGAAGACCACCGGGTCGCAGAAGAACATCGTGGCTTAGAAACCTACGCCAATGGTATGGCAAAAGTACCCGATCCTTGTTCCGAGCAGCAGCGTCCAAGGTGCAGATAGCCGTCATGATTGCCAACCTCCGATAGGAGTCGGCACTTGAAGAAGAAGAAATGACAGTGGAATAACAAAACGTAAATGACAGCTAAACGTAATTTTGTCTTTGGTTAAGTATGGTAAAAAATTTGACAATTATAAAAATGATAGCTAAACGTAATTGATATTATCATCAGTAATATGTTTTCTCTTTGAATGCCGCGTGCAAGACGATCAAAATATGTTTCCTGCTACAAAGCTACGGATTGACGTGATTTATTGGATAGGTATAGTTGAGAACCTGGAGGGTGACAAAGATTTCCCGCGGTATGTAATGAACTAAATCCACGCAGACGAAGTCGCGGGGATCAGCTAGTTTTTAAAATAAAATACGTACATTATTATACGTTTGTGCCTTTCACTTGATTATAAAAGCTTTTCATGGAAGCAATTTTAATGGAAACTGTTTTTGATTATAATAGTATAACCTTTAAATGTATTTTAAAAAAAAAGCAACCGCCGAGTTCCTTGCTGTTTCTTCTCGGTTGGAAGTTGGAACCGCATTCCAAAGCAGTGGTAGACTTGGCATTTGAAAATAACTTTTTTAAAAGTTTTTTTAAATAAAAAACTTTGCCTAGATATTATTAAATGTACATTGTACATACTCACTGTTGGTAGATTTATACAAGTTCATGTGTACGCTGTTGGACGTCAGCGGTTAATAGGTTCACGCGAAGATAGTAATTTAGTAATAATATTGTAATTTGTATAGCATGTGCGTGTGTTAAGATAAAGTCTGATGTAACAGCATTAGTGATTGAAAATGGACTATTGTTTACGATTCATTCGATTTTTTTATGCATAAATAAATCTACAATTGTACACGCAATAATTTCAGATAGACGTAGATTGAATAGCCTGGCTTGGGCTTAACTAGATATAGGTACCAAAGAGGTACTATTAATATTTTCTATGCAGAGCTTTGCATTTGGTTCAGATAGACGTCCACCGTCTCTTGTAGGGACGTCTACAAATAAATATTATTTATTCGTAGAGCGACGTCTACACGCCTCCCTAGGTGACTGGTCTGATGTCATGGGTCCACCTAGTCGGAGTCTCCCAGTCCCAACGATCCAGTTTCCGATGAAAGGGCACCACTCCAGCACCTAGGGACTCCAACAACCATCGGTTCTTTTAGCTTTGTGGCCCGCCCGTTGAGCTTCGCTTTTTCCGTCCCCAGCTTCGCGACTAGAATAATATTATGAGCTATAATGTCGGACTCTGGTTCTCCTATGGATCTCATTTTATTTGGGCTATACTTATTTTTCACAGCTCTTAATCTAGATATACAGTTCTCAAATCTGTGAATACAATATTTATTTATTTATTTATTTCAATGACATACCCGGGCAGACATCACAGTTTCCCAACTCGTCTTCGCGGGCTACAGTATAAATAATATTATAGATAATAATGATAATAAAAGAAACAAACTAGTTCTTCAGACATTCAGATCGACAACGCCCGCTATAACGCCGCGTCCGCTGTTTCATTTTGTCTTTTAGGACGTAAATCCACAGCTAATTATGTGGGTACTCATTATGCTTATAATAAGTTAGAATTTTTGTACATACAGCTCCCGTCCCATCACTACAACGTTGCACTGCCACTGGCATCAAAAGCGGTCGTAACCCGTAACACACGCATTAGCACGGCTTTACGATTTGTGTACTGTTTGTGTGCCGTTGCAGCGAGCCTTGGGCTGGTCGTAACCGTAACGTGGAAATATTCAGCTGTCGTGCCAACTCTTTAACGAGATGAACATTGAACGTTCACATGATACATGATACAGCATCTCATATTTAGTCGTCGATTTAAGCGATAGATGTTTGCTGCTGCCTCTTACAAGGATCGTTACAGATGATCCTCAATATTGCGAAATGCATTTCGTAGGTAACCTTTTTTAACGAATATTAAGCTTTCATAAACTTGAATAATATTCGTCCTCCCCTCAAAATAAGCATAAGATTGTGCTAGGAGTGGGTACGACAATAGTGAGGATTGGATCGTCGATCTTTCAGCTTTCAGTCCGCACCTTTAACCGTTAGGCTATTGAGGTTAAAATAACAAGAACTTTTTAGTTCTTCTTCTTTACGTGCCTAGAAATGAAAGGTTGACTGAGCGTTTGGAGGAGCAGGGTCAGGAGGAAAGAAAAGGAGCTAAAGGACGTTCATCAACAATTGTCAGATTTAGTCAAAGCGTTACCCAGACAACTGCGGCGGAAAGCTCATGCTAGTAGTTACAAGCGGAGGACTATTGCACGGAAAGCAGTGCGACCCAGAAACACGGAGGTTGGTGTAGATCTGTAGACAGTCGTCACATATATTTATGTCTGACAGTGACATTTCAAAACAATAAACAATAGTTGCGTTTCGTTATGCGCACATTTTTTTGTGAGCAAAATTGATGAAGTTATCGGGTGTGTCTCCATTTACCTCTGTTTACATTTACCCACATTGACTATAGTCGATCAATTGAAAAGAGATTACAAGAATAATAGTTCTGTGGACGCAATTGCTTGGAGAAAACCAATAATATACGAGAGGCAGACTGAAATTCGTAAAAACTCCGCTCGTAAAGCTGTTTTCGTTTAATTTTTCATAGACATAAATGCATGGTTAGGTAGTCTACATCTGCACGGCTGCACTAATGCGCTTGCACTCACCTAATCACCTTTGATGATGTTTGTTAGATAAACATTATATGCTGTGATGGATGATTTTCGATAAGAAAACCCAACTATATCTCAGGTTACTGAACTGACTGTGACATTGAAAGTTTCCGTTTGCTAATGGTTGACGTCATAGAATTATTTTCCCTTTTTTTAAAGTACATACTTTAAATAAGTAAGTTCATATTAATTAAATTTTATAATTAATTATTATTACATAAATAATCTGGACTTCGTCCGCGTGGTTTGATTTACATATTTCGAAATCACAAAAATCACAGAATGATAAACATTTATTCATGTAGGTGTATAGATAAGCATGCACGCCTTAATTTATATTGGCTAATTTTTCTTATCACGACAAATTGTTATCATAAAGAAAATTGTTTGGGGAAAAGTTAATTTTATAATCTCTTTGAAGTTTAGCGCGGTGGCGTCACGGCATCTTTACACAAAATAAATGAGCGGATTACATGTAGGTACAACCCGTATAACATGGGTACAACACTGATAAAGATTTTTATTTTGTAATACTTAGGTACATTACTTGTAAATTGTAATACCTATGATAATATGAATTTTTTAAAGTCCACCTTGGCTTAGTGAAAGCTGTGTGAGTGTGTGTCTAAAAGAATTCCGTGTTCGATATCTAGCTGGGTTTAGAAGTTGGCAGTTTTCGTATCATTTTTGGCTCATGTCTGATGAATTGGTGATGTTTTTTGGTCATCTCGACATATTTTATTTTACCACCGTTCAGTTTTGTGCTGTATTTCGTGAGAGGTAATAATATTACTACAGGGTTGACTCATACTAATATTATAAATGCGAAAGTGTGTTTGTCGGTTTGTCCTTCAATCACGCTGCAACAGAGCTATGGATCGACGTGATTTTTTACATGGGTATTGTTGAGGACCTTGAGAGTGACATAGGCTTCTTTTTATCCCGGAAAATTAAAGAGTTCCCGAGGAATTTTAAAACTAAATCCTCGCGGACGAAGTCGCGGGCATCAGCAATCAAGCAGCAAAAATAATAATAATGGGTCAGAGAATACTAACTGCTCGTTTTATTCTTATAATGAGATAAAAGCGCTCATAGTATAAACTACTGATTAGGTACAAGTATCTACTAACAGTTAGGTGGTAGATGCCTATTAAAGAGAAAGTTATTGCCCGCATTAATAAAACAATCACAACTAGGTACAGTAAAATATAAATTAGCAATACTTTAACCTCTTTTTCTAATGAGGAATATCCGTGCAACACTCTAGGGGACTCTACTAAGAAATACGCCCTTAGGGACTATGACCATAATTTTTCCACAATAGCCTTCGTCACTCTATAATGAGCATGATGACCTTATTTGCAAGTACGGATTAGGTATAAGAAAACGTTTATGAAATCATTAAACTCTTAGATAATTATAGGTTCTCACCATATTTAAACAAAAAATGCTGTACCTATGGTCAGTCTCAGATACGTACATAATACTTATTTCCTACGCACCTTTGTGTATGATTTATCGAATTCGTGTAAATTTATACGGGCTGTGATTCGATTAAGAGTCCCTACCTACTAGTATCCTGTACTTCTATGAGTAGGTATGTATATAAATGCGAAGGTTTGTTTGTTATTTTGTTCTTCAACCACACAGCAATGGAGTGACGGATCGACCCTGGCGAGTGACTTTATAAAGGCTACTTTATATTCCGGAAAAGCAAAGGGTTCCGCAGGTATTTAAAAAACTAACTCCACGAGCCCGTAGGCTTTGTCTAGGCAAAAGCTACCTAGTGTACAACATAATTAAATAAGCATAATATGCAGTCCCATGCAACATCTACTTTAAAAAGTGACTAAAAAAGTTCTCATCTTATAATTACGTATAATAAGAACTTATTTTCCTATAATTAATACTGCACTTAAGTGTAGTTTTATGTTAGTATTATTTTTTACAACTTCTTTGTGGGATGTGTTCAAAATTGGCTTCCTCAGTCCTCACTGTAAATATAAGTTCACAATCGTGGATGAGAACTTGTTATTCATGCACACTATTTGTTGATCGGCAGTATAATATTATTAATTTATTACATGACTGATCGAAGGGTTCCAAACTTCCGGTATTGTTTACAAAATTCCTGCAAATGATGTGTTTGAAGGAATTTTGTAAACAATAATAATAGACACTAATGCTGATGCTGACTAAAGTTGGCTAAACTGCGAGGTTGAAACGGACAGCGTAGCAAGGTGACGCTTCACGCTACGCTTTGAGTTAGCGACTTTACTTTCGATTTTAACCGACACGAGGCAGAAACGTTCTAAAATAAAGAACTCTAACTGTAAAATGTTTCGTTTTTACTCGATATATTGCTATGTCATCTACTTAAACCTATTACATAGGTACCTATCATTATTAATAAGAATTGCGTGATGATACAGATAACAGAACCCTTGTTCATAAGTCCTGCTCGCATTTGGATAATCTTCTATAGTTTTGTGTAGGTACGAAACGATCAAAAATAGGTGAAAAAACGCGAGCAGTTAAACTAATTTATATTTTGTTGTTCATTCAGGCCAAGTCAAAAGTGAATTTGATAGGACATTTTAGATTGCTTGCTCTTGAAAAGGATCTAGTCTGATCTAGTCAAAATACAGACTATACCACTACTACTACTACTACTACTACACTACTATACTACTGTACTGTACTAACTACTATCAGTGGATCTAGTGATATCGTGACTCCGCGGAATGCTAACGGAATATTTTAACAAAAGGTATATTTAGGCAATATTATTGTCAAAATATGTAACCTAATATTCATTTCCTAATTGCGTTTGTAACAAGTTCGTACGAAGCCGTATTACCGCTCTTATTATAGTGCGACGTAAATACGAATAGGTATCAAGGCCTTTAAATATTTATAAAAAGCCTGGCTCTTTATGAGCCTTCTGTATTTAAAACCTGGCATTGCAACAAAAACGCCACAAATTCAGCCAGCCTCAATGAAAGAAGGCCTCAATAGCCCAACAGCTAAAGGTGCGGACTGAAAAAACGAAAGGTCGCAGCTTCGATCCCCACCCATTGTATTATTGTTCTACCCACTCCTAGCACAAGCTTTCCGCTTATTTGGAGTAGATAGGCGGACATTAGTCAACTTCACCTTGGCTGATATTCTTTTTTAAAAAAATCATCACAATTGAGACTGTAGCAGTAATTGTTGCAGCTTTCCCGCAATCAACCAACAGGGCATTTAGCGTGGGAAGTATTGGGATTCAAATTTCTAAAAACGTAAAATAAACTTAAAAATACGACACAACAGAGTTTTCATCATACCTATTCGAAAAACGAATATTGGCTTCAGAGTATAGCGGGAGCAAAATTTAATTTTAACCCCATGGGACTTTTCATTTCTCTCTTCTGATTGGTCCGCCTTCGTGCCTTAGTATGTGTTTATTACTACTGCGTTCGTTGCAGAAACCTGTCAATCGCTCATTCCGTTCGAAATTCAAAAATGTTTCAGAAGCTGTTGTCTTCGATAAATCACATGATCAATTTGTCGATCGGATATACGTCCATACTGTATCCAACATAAATATTAATGTTTAATTATTTCATAGTTTTATTTGTGTTTTGAAACTTTCAAGTTTCAATATACGTATAGGTAATGTCTATACATAGTAGGTTGATACTCCTTCTCATAGGTAATGACTAATGAGTAATGAGGAAAAATAGTGTGTGCCATTCGGGGCCAAAATATTTTGTTCTCGGGCGGCGTAGGTATATTGAATTCCTCGCTACGCTCAGAATTCCCCTTAAGAACCCTTCACTTCGCTCTGAATTCAAAATAACGCCCTCGGGGAACAAAGAATTTCTTTGGCCCCATATAACACAAATAACTATTTTAGAAACGAGCAGCTGCCGGGCCAATGCGCGTATTTACGTGGCAGCTGCTGTTCGTTGCGGCCCTTAACAATAACAAACATCTCTCGCTCTCTTGTTATGGCTATCACGATTCACGATTCACGACACGACCTAAAAGTTCAATGAAAGACAGCATCCCATGGTGGCACCCCACGATAAATGCAGTCTACAGGAGTAGTTAATCATAATCACATGAGTATATAACCGAATATTCGTTTATTCATTCATTTTTGACATTTGTTTTCCAGAATCCAGAGGCTATTGTAGAGAACAACAATGCAGTCAAGCGCGCATTTCTTCATACAAAGAGCAGCCCCCCGATTGTGTAAAATTTGCCAATCAAAATCGTATTCATTTGATGGCATTAGCGTCAAAATAAAATAAACCATACGTACCTATCAGCATTGAATTAGAGCTCAATTTTGTGTATGCATTCTTATACGTTTAGATAGAATAGAATAGAATAGAAATGTTTTTTATTCAAATAAACTTTTTTACAAGTGCTTTTGAATCGTCGATGAGTCTACCACTGGTTCGGAATGCCGTTCCTGCCGAGAAGAACCAGCAAGAAACTCAGCAGTTGCTCTTTTCAAACAAGTTTACAATATAGTAGATATTATGCTATGCATACATACAGTGTTTCCACAATGAGCAAAAAGAGAATTTACAGGTTAATCATTACCTACAGTCCCATGAATCGCTGGAACGAATTATATCCACGCTTTTTTATCATTTATATAGTCTTCAATATACAATATTATAAACCTAAATTTAATTATAAAATTAAAACTAAAATAAAAACTAATTAAAATCTAAAACCCCATCCAAGCCACCGCAGTGTGGCATAGTACCCAAGATGCTGGCAGCATTACCTCTTTGGATGGCCAGGCTAATCCTTTGGCCAAGGTAGCTGCCAGCTCTTGGATCCCCGGTAGACTCGATCACCTTTTTTTGTCTTCAATTGTATAATATTATGCTTTTTTCATGAGATTAGTTTTAACTGATTTCTTAAACTTGTGTAAAGGCAAGTCTAAGATCGACTGTGGAATTTTATTATAGAACGTCACGCCCATTCCCACAAATGTCTTTCGGACCCTCTTGAGGCGCAATCGAGGAATCACGAGTCTGTTTGGATCTCTAACCTGCTTATCGTGTAAATCACCCTTTTTTTATAATTCACAATGTTTTGTCTGACAAATACTATGTTGTTATAAATATTTTGTGAAGCTACTGTAAGAATGCCTATTTCCTTAAATTTTTCTCGAAGGGAATCCCGCGGTTTTAAATTATAGATTGCGCAAATTGCCCTTTTCTGCAATACAAAATTTTTTCCAATATCGGCTGCTTTACCCCATAATAAGATTCCGTATGACATAACACTATGGAAATATGCAAAATAAACAATTTTTGCAGTTTCTATGTCAGTTAACTGTCGAATCTTCCTAACAGCGTAAGCAGCAGAGCTAAGCTTGCCAGCAAGTGCTGCTATATGGGTACCCCATTGCAGCTTTGAGTCCAGGGTTAATCCCAAGAACACTGTGGAGTCCTCAATTTTCAAGGGTTCATTGCATATCTTTAAACTTTTACTGACAGTTCTGGTGTTAGGCAATAAAAACTCAACACACTTGGTTTTTTTAGCATTTAAAAGTACATTATTTGCCGTAAACCATTCAGAAACTTGAGATAATGCACCATTTACATCGTCAAAATTGTCTTTCGTCCTATCGACTTTAAAAATCAAAGACGTATCATCAGCAAATAGTACAATATCGCAAGTATTTTGGATAAAATGTGGTAAATCATTTATGTAAATCAAAAACATGAATGGACCCAGAATAGAACCCTGGGGCACACCCATTACTGAGGCTGATCTGGATGATTTAACATCATTGACACATACTCTTTGTACACGATCACTAAGATAAGACGCAATGAGGCTAAGTGCAACATCTTTAATACCATAGTGGCTTAGTTTAAGCAAAAGGGTTTCGTGATCAACGCAGTCGAATGCTTTTGATAAATCACAGAAAATACCAATGGCATTCTGTGAGTTATTCCATGCATCGTATATGTGTTGTAACAGCGATGCGGCTGCATCGGTTGTTGATCGACCCTTAGTAAAACCGTACTGCTCAGGGTGAAGAAGTTTATTTAAATTAAAGTGTAGAAGCAGTTGGTTGAGCATTATTTTTTCAAATATCTTGCTGAGAGTTGGCAAAATTGAAATTGGTCTGTAGTTATTCCGGTCACATTTGCATCCCGATTTAAAAAGAGGTATTAAGATATGTACGATACGCTCCATAACGCTCCATGTTAAAATCGATTGTACTGAATTTGTGACTTTAAATTAATGCATTTAAGGAATATTTTACTTTGACGCTAAATGCCATCAAATGAATACGATTTTGATCGGCAGCTTTTAGAAAATCGTGGGGCAGGTTTGACAGTTCTAGTTAGCAACTGAACGAAAGCCACTGAGATAGAGTTAGAGAATAGCCCCTTGCTTGCCGCCGACAAAAAGACAAAAAAGGGGTGTTATAAGTTTGACATGTATATCTGTGTATGAGTCTATCTGTGTGTCTGTCTGTTCCCTCGTAGCAGCCTACCCAATGGACCGATTTTAATGCTATGTTGTTTGAATGCTAACGTAATCGAGGTGGATCTTAGCTATAATTTATGAAGATCTGCTCAGGCGTTTGAAGATCGTCAGCTCATTTCCTATTAGATTAAAGGGTCTTTCAAGTTTTCACTGGTGCGATTTATTTGAAATTTAGTGTACCGTTACTTCGCATTGTTTCCAAGGCATTGTAAACTTGAGTTGATGCTGCAGCATCAAGTGGTTTGCGGTATACCCAAGTCCTCCACAAGCGGATATATAGTGTGTTTGGCTCATTAGAATAGTCTCAATGAGTAGGTGTTAGATAGATGATGATCAAGAATCGAGGAGGAGGATCTGATGGAGCCAGTCCGGCCACAGATTCACATGTCGGGGGTGTTTTAAATTTTCAATTCAGGCAATTTAGGTTTTTCAAACGTTGGCTACAAAAAAGCCTATTTGAAAGCCCACACGGAATTCTTGGGTCATACAAACGGAAATAAAATATACTTATTTTTATCAATTATGCAATCTTTTTGAGTCAACAAGTCGATTGCAAGCTTTTGAAATGAGGATATATAGGAAAATGCTCCGAATCCCATGGTATAGCTTTACACCAAATAGCACTGGCATTAGTCCACAAAAGGAGAGAACTCATGTCCACCATCATACGAAGAAAAGTAGCTTTAATTGGACACCTACAAAGAGGAGCCCAATTCTCATTCCCAAAACTAGTGCTGGTAGGGGGGATTTGCAGGCAAGAGAGCTCCGGGTCACCAAAGGCGCAAGTGGTTGGGCGATAAAAGGGGGTGGACTGGGCTGACTTATCCAAAATTAAAATATGCGGCTAAAAATAGAGAAGCTTTTCGCATGATGACCGCCAAACTTTAACACGAGGAAGGCACACGATGATGTTGATGATGAATCTTTTGAGGTCAAATTTTAAGTTTATAAAAACCCCGCGACAACCCTTTTTCCGGGTTAAAAGTAGCCTATGCCACTCTACAGTCTACTGACACGTCTCCACTATAATAACCATGCAAAATCACTTCGATGCTATGCTGCATAATTGAAGGACAAACTAACAAATAAACTCACATTCGAATTAGGTAGGCTAATTACTTAAGTATATAATCGACCGAGCGAAGCGAAGGTCTCTGAGTTTACTAGAGCGATTTGCACTTGTCCGTCCGTCCTTCTGTCCGTCCGTCCGTCTGTCAGAGCCTTATAACTTCTGAATTACTGAACGTAATTACTACAATTTTAGATATGACTAGTAGGGCGCGTGGGTGCGCGGCCCGCAAGCGGACCGCGGTTTTTCTACTCGTCTAGTAGACTTTCAGCTCCTGATCATTTTCTATCACAAAACCACTCTTCCATCTTTTATACTCTCCGAGATAGACACCGTTGAAGTTTGTATGGCCGCCATCTTGAATCCGCCATTTTGGATTTTTTTCAGCTCACTGCCAATTGGATGAGATTTCGAGTGACTTTTGTTCGAGCACCCCCACCTATCTACATTACCATGGCCGTGCTCCTCACCCACCTTCCAAACCCTCGATCATCATATGTCATCATTTGTCATAATGAAAATTCTTCAATAAAAAAAAATCTTGAAAAGGAATTGTATCAAAGTCGTGCATGATTCCCGGCTTCTAGTCTCTTCAATATTCGCCATATATTTTTGTATGAAGAAAAAAAAAATTCCGCCATCTTGAATTTTTTTTCTGTTCGTCAAATAGACCTTAGGGTCTTGATCAGCTTTTGCCAGGAAACCACTCTTCTATCTTTTATACTCTCCGAGATAGACACCGACGAAATTTGTATGGCCGCCATCTTTTTTCCGCCATTTTGAATTTTTTTTCAGCTCACTGCGAATTGGATGAGGTTTCGAGTGACATTTGTTCGAGCACCCCCCACCTATCTTCAATACCCTGGCCGTGCTCCTCATCCGTCTCCGAAATCCTCAATCATCAGCTCTCTCCATAATTTTCCTCCGAATGAATTTTTGTCCTCTATACGAAACCATCGGTGGAAAAAAAATTTTTCATACAAAATTTTACAGGAGAGGTGATCAATCAGTCAGTGAATCAGTGAATCAGCACGAGCAGCTATATATATATTAATATGTAAACCGATGGCCTCCAGCCGAAAATGGCTTAAAAAGTTATAAAAATCTTTATTTCAGGGGGGCTCTCATAGAAGCGAATGCGAAGTAAAATAAAAATTTTTGCATTTCATAGGGTTGCAGTACCTCACTTTAAAGATAATTTGGAACAGAGTACAAAAGTATTTTTTTTAATTTTTTTTTCCTAAAATTGACGAAATGGGGGGCTTTCAAAGTGGAGATTTTATTCGAGGCTAGATCTCTAAAACCACTTTATTTTAAAAATTGAAACTTACACATAATTTGAGTTATATCTGTACTTGAACAACAAATACTAAGATTAGATAAATATTATAAAGAAACGAAATTATTTAAGTTTTAATGGGCATCAATGTTTTTAACAAAACTTCACTATACTGTTAATAGATGGCGCTGTCTTTAATATTGTAAATACGCATCCCATCCACGAAAGCAGATGACGATTGACGTCATCAGATTCGGCGCGTTCTAATTACAATATAATATAGTTAAAACTACCTTATGGGAATTATGGGATACCGCGAGGTCTCAGTTCGGGGCGAACCACTAGTAATATAAGGTAGTAAATCTATATATATAAAAGAAAGTGGTGTTAGTTACACTATTTATAACTCAAGAACGGATGAACCGATTTGGCTGAAAATTGGTGGAGAGGTAGCTTAGAACCAGGAGACGGACATAGGATACTTTTTATCCCGTTCGACCGCGTTTCCGTCAAGTCACTATAAAACGTGGTATAACAAAAACGCATCTGACATGGAATAACAAAACGCAAATGACAGTGGAATAACAAAACGTAGATGACAGCTAAACGTAATTTTGTCTTTGGTTAAGTATGGTAAAAAATTTGAAAATTATAAAAAGTGTTATAATAAAGCATTACTGATATTATAAATGGGAAAGTGTGTTTGTTTGTTGGTTTGTCCTTCAATCACATCGCAACAGAACAGCGGATTGATGCGATTTTTTGCATGGGTATAGTAATGGATGTAGTAGTGGTTCCTCAGACCGGGAGAGCTACTTTTTATCTCGGATAATGAAGACGTGAATAAGAGAAGATAGTTTTACGGAGTTCCCGCGGGATTTTTAAAAATTAAATCCATGCGGACGAAGTCGCGGGCATCAGCTTGTTAGTAATGTTTTAAGGAGTAAAGTCTATGTAGATGATAATATTGTCTTTATAGTTTACAAGTTACCTACTTACCGTACAATTTAATAAAAATCGCTTAATTTCCAAATAGGTATGATGTTAGTATGTCCCCCATAAAGTTGTACCTACGTTTTTATAGCAAGAGAAATACTATTTACAACTTTGGTAGAACTGTTCATAATAAGTACGACAAATATACCTACATGTAGTATGTACCTTCGTAAATCACGTCACGATTCCTGCTTAGTATAATTACTAATTACTCCACACCTTTATTTGCATGGAGGCATGGTAAAGCCTCTAGAACATTTTCCATTTATAATAAATATAATTATCACATGCCGTCGTTGTCGCTTTTCATTAAGTAGGTACCTATAGTTATTTTCCAGGAAATATTGTGAAGGTTTTTAGGGTTCCGTAACAAAATAGTAAAAATGGAACCCTTATGATAAGACTTTCTCCGTCTGTCACAGTCGATTATTTCAGTAAGTATTAAATCTATCGACATGAAATTTGGAATAGTTGTGTATACCTAATAGTGGCCCAACATCATTGGAAAAAAAAATCGAAAATTATTTGTAGTTAATATTAATTTATGTATATTTTACAGGAAAAACAAAAGCAACGCGAAAATTATTTTAGTTTGATTAAAAAGGGGAAAATCGGGGTATGAAATTTCAAAGTAACCTACCTAACTATGCCTAGTTGCCTACCCATGCAAAAATGAAGTCTATCCGTTGTACCGTTGCTGCATGAATGAAGGACAAGTCAACAAACAAACACACTTTATATATATTTGTAAGGATTGGACAACTCGCAAATTGATAATAATAGATCCCTCTTTTGCTCACACCCAAAAGAGGGATCTATTATTACCGCCGCGCTCTTCTATTTCAAAGGCACACGGCCCCCTGCGTGGAGGAAATCATGACCCGTATAAAGACGACTACAAAAATGTACTTAAAGTACCTAGGGGGCTGGGAGTTGTGAGGAGTTGACAACAGGATCATTGGTGTCGGCCGTTTAGCGAATCGCTGCTATTCTCAAGTCTATTCGGGCCAGTAGGTAAGTAATGGACAGTCGACACAATGGCAATGAGGTAATGGCCTGCTTCCCTCGGGGAAGGTGTGCCGCAACTAGTAGAAATATGACATATTTCATTTCTAATGTGCTTTTCGATTCGAGGTTGATAGTAATTATTACGGGAGTGCCCTTAATAGCATCAACGTTCAACACACCCTGCATTTTTATTTTTAACTAGCATAATTTCTTAGCCAGAACCGCCCACTCGCTAAAGTACCTAAAAAAGATAAATATATAGGTACTTCTTAAACTGCGTTTTCTGGTGGGAGGCTTTGGCCGTGACTACCCACCTTTGAGTATTAAACCAACTACCCACCCTACCGTCAAAGACGTGCCGTCAAGCGCCAACCAATCAGGGGTATTCATTTTTACACTGCCATAATCCTTCCAAATTAGCCCGCTACCATCTTAGACTGTATCATCAATCACTTCCCATCAGTTGATTTCGCAGTCCACAGCTAATTTGTCATCGAATATAAAATCCGGAAAACCTCTTGTTTAGGCGATTTGTCTGAAATATGTATGTCAAATTGCGTTAGCATGTAGGGTCAGGCAGAATAATTATTGGAGTTTACTCCTTAAGAATCGATTTTAGCAGCCCGGTATGAGAAAAATCCGGGCAGTAAAATCAATTTATCAATGACCTCGTTACGTTTTTCACAACGTTGAAATTTCTACCCTAACGTTGAGTAAATAAGGTTGGTTTTCGTACGAAAGTCGGTCGGGGCGGGCTCGGACCCGAGTCGCGCGCATAGAGAAGGATATAGCGTCGCGCGTAAACTCCAGTCGTGCGTCGGAGGCCGGAGCTGACACACACTTTTTGTCTTTATTTTGTACATAATACAGGGTATTTGACTACTTTTAGAAAATCATATTAAATTGTTAATAATGCTATGCTGGAGCTAACAAAACGTAATTTCGGCATAATTTTCAGTATTTTTCATAAAAATCGAGAAATAAATTCAAAAAAATAATTTTTTTATTTTTCTTTTATTTTTCATTTGTTTACATGACGTCACAGTTCAATGACAATTCCAAAGCCCAAAGGTGGCGTGAACTGTGGCGTCATTCGAGATTCAAGAACGTTTTCGAACTCGTGAATATGGCCAGAATTACAGCAATTTTAATTAATGTTTTCTAATTAAATAAAGCTTTATTTTTTAGTTTTGTCGTATGGAATAATGTTTTTAGATAATAATCTTTTAGGATAACACCAGATGAAACGATATTTTTAATATAGTCAAATACCCTATATACATACTTTACATTCATCATCATCATCATAATTATCAACCCATCATCGGCTCACTACTGAGCGAGGTCTCCTCTCAGAGAAGGGTTATAGGCCATAGTCCACCACGCTGGCCCTATGCGAATTGGCGGACTTCACACACCTTTGAGATCATTATGGAGAACTCAGGTGTGCAGGTTTCCTCACGATGTTTTCCTTCACCGTTAAAGCATGTGATATTTCATTTCTTAAACGCACTTAACTTCGAAAAGTCAGAGGTGCGTACCCGGGATCGAACCTGCGACCCCCCGAATAGGAGACCACAGTCCTAACCACTAGGCTATCACTGCTTACATTATACATAAACTAGCTGATGCCCGCGACTTCGTCTGCGTGGATTTAGTTTTTAAAATCCCACGGGAACTCTTTGATTTTCCGGGACGCCTATGTCACCCTCCAGGTTCTCAACTATACCTATCCAAAACTCACGTCAATCCGTCACGTCACGCATTTATAATATGTATTAGTAAGGAAAAGTTAATACTACGATAATAAAAGGCGACCTAATTAAATTTCAGAACACAAAAGCTATACTATTGTGATTTAAATATGATAGTTATATATATTCCCCCCCGGAACTTCTTTTGTAGAGAATAATGAGTAGGTACTTTAATCATGTAGTACATATTTTTTCTGTATCATCAATAGTTTTCTCAACACACGCCAAATAATGCATTTTATAGGCAAAATTTTGCTACTTTGGGTTACATTATTGCAATTTTCTTAAGGATCTCTAATTTTTTTTAATAAATTATAGCCTATGTTACTTCCTGATAACTTAGCTTTCTATTGGTAAAAAATTGTTAAAATCGGTCCAGTATAATTACAGAGCCTATTCGGTACAAACAAACAAACAAAAAAACAAACAACCAAAAAATCTTTCCTCTTTATAATATTAGTATAAGTATATATAGGTAGATAATAAATAATTATTAATATAATTTTCCTACATAATTCAGTTCATTACAAATAATGAATTTCCACTTTCTTTTAAGGTATCCACTACTTCAGTGTTAAGAAATTTTATCCGACTTCAAAAAAGGAGGAGGTTATCAGTTCGTCGGAATCTTTTTTTTTATGTATGTCCTCCGATTAGTCGAAGAAGCCTCAACCGATTTGGAAATTTCTTTTTTTGTTTGAAAGGTTATACTCCCCAGGTGGTCCCATATAAATATCGAAATCGGTCGAGCGGTTTTTAAAATATCAACAATACTTTTATAGTGTGTGTGTAATGTAGTAAAGCGGGAGTTTGAAGTCGGTTGTTTAAAAAGATTTTAAGCTATTGCATAGCTTTTATCGCGGGCTTTGAACTAGGACAAACAGTTTGAGCGCGGCGACCGAATCAATAAATTCCGTAACGAAAATAAACCTAACAACGTCGTTCAGTAAGCGTTCAACATTTTAGAGGGTCACAAGTAGCTCTGTTTGGCGCAGTGGGCGAGCGGCCGCTTTATGTATGATGTCGCAGGTTCGAATCTCACTCGCGAAGTAGTGACAGTGCGCTTTTCTTGTTTGTTTGTTTTTAATTTTTTTTTGCACAATTTTTATTATGCAAAAAAATATTGCATAAATATTATAATTGCATAAGTTGATAAAAAATGCTATGCAATAGCTTTACCGCGGCAGTCCCCGAGTGCAACTTAATTTTTTTTTATATTAAATTATGAGTTTTATGTTTCTACAACCAAGAACGTCCAACCATAAAGTGTAAATATTTTTAAGCAAATACGTCTTTAATATAGATCTAAGAATGTATATAGACTAAGGTTAAATATTATGGTTGTTTAATTCTATTTAATGTTAACTTAAGCCTTCTTGAGAAATAAATCAACGACCTACTCTAAAGGCTTAAGACCTAATACATTATCATCATTATCAGCAACCCATCAACGGCTCACTACTGAGCGCAGGTCTCCTTTCTGGGAAGGGTTATAGGCCGCAGTCCACCACGCCACGCTGCGCGCTGGCCCATTGCGAATTGGCGGACTTCACACACCTCCAAGAACATCATGGAGCACTCACCATGTTTTCCTTCACCGTTGAAGCATGTGATAACTCCGAGTAATGCACGGAATCGAACCTGCGACCCCCCGTATAGGAGACCATAGACCTAATGAATACGCTATTGTGGCGGCTGGTGTATTCAACGAGGCCGCAACTGTTGATTTTGGGTGGAATTTCAAACCTTTTTGGATTAAGATCGAGTCTAGAGAAGCGTTAAAAATAACAGGTTCAAAAGAATAGAACCTGCGCGAATAACCTGTCTGCGTTGTGCTATTCTACTTTTATATTTTGTTGAACTTGGCCGCGACCGCTATTATTTTGTGAAAATAATAATTATTATTCATTACCGTATTCCGGCTTTCGACTGTGCACGTCAAGACCTTTGATCCTTTATGTTACGTGTTACTTGTTACTACGTGTTAAACAATATAATTTTACTGTGTGTGAACCAGAGTTTAATATATCTCTATAGCTAAATTCATAGCAGTAATTATATGAGCACAATTAGTGCCATACTATCACTGCTTGCCTAATACCGTACTTTATATCGTACCGTTATGAACCTTACCTTCGTTACTCTGTGGTACCGTAGTATTACACTTAATACCCTGATAATAATTAATACGTAAATAATTTTATTAACTTTTGTCTCATTTGAGTCCAACAGGGAACTGGTACGCCCCGCGCCGTGACACGAAAATAATATCTTCAAACTCCCCGCTGACACGCACTTGCTAAATCTGAGAAACATCATACTAATATTATAAATGCGAAAGTGTGTTTGTTGGTTTGTCCTTCAATCACGCTGCAACAGAGCTACAGATCGACGTGATTTTTTGCATAGGTATAGTGAAGGACCTGGACCTACTTTTTTCCCGGAAAATCAAAGAGTTCCCGCGGGATTTTAAAAACTAAATCCACGCGGACGAAGTCGCGGGCATCAGCTAGTTATTTATAAATGAAAGTTTTTTTAGTGTCAGTAATTATTAAGCATTGTTGACACGCCTGTTGTTTATGTGTATATTATAATAATTCTTCTTCTGTATCAACCGATAGACGTCCACTGCTGAACAAATAGCTCTCTTGCATGGACTTCCACAGGCCTTATTCTTGCGCCACCTGCGACTCGTCTGATGTCGTTGGTCTACCTAGTGGTCATATAAAAAAAATTGGAACCAAGCGCCAAGAAAACATTTTGGAAGTGTTAGCAAAGAGCAGCAACCTATCGAAGAACATAATAGGTATAGCCACCGATGTTAAAAAAAATGTGTACCGGATAATAAGATAATATTGTAATAGGTATATTATCTTCTTAATACATATACCTACCTATTACCTACCCATCATAATTATGTACATATGACATATTTTATATAAATCTAGGTAGGGTACCTATCAATGGAAATTGAAGTCACTATAAGTCTATTTTGGACGTCTTATCACGAAGTTCTGGTAGAGTGGTAGAGCGAAACGAAATAAAAGTAGATATTACACCTACCTACCTTTTGGTTTCGAATAATTAAAATAGGTAGGTGAGGTAGGCTACTACGCCAGTAACTGAAGCTTGAACATAAATATTATATCTTCAAGAGGTACTAAAAAGGTGATGTACCTATTTACCTACATACATTATAGGCCCAAAAAAATAGCATCAGGCATTATATGAGATAAGGAGCAACCGCCGCCGTCGAGTTCCTTGCTGGTTTTTCTCGGTTGGAATGGCTTTCCGAACCAGTAGTAGATTCACTTGACGATTCGAAAGCACTTTGCAAAAGTTTTTTGATAATAATAATAAATATAATAATAATAAAAAATAATTCACTTTCACTTTCACATCAAATGTGAAACCTAGTGGTCGAACGTGTGCCTATAAAAAATAAAATTCTAATTTCAAAATAGACTGCCAAAGGCATTTGAGTGATTAATCTCGAAAATCTTTGTGTAACCTAACAGGAAAGAGCAGTTTATTTAAAAATAAACGCATCTGCGTGTTGGAAATTATAAAAAGTGATATAATTACGAAATAAGCGTTACATAATAAGATAATATTCAGACACTGGTGCCAGTGTGTTGATTCCGTAAAAGCTGCATTAATCATTGCTACAGACTACAGTCTCAATTGTGTGGACTGCAACAATGTATTTTAACCAATAGCAGGAGAGTAGCAGTTAAATAGAGGTCATTGCAATCGTTACACTGATGGCTGGTGCAATCATTTTTAGAGAATCGACATACTGTACTCGAAACAAAGTTCCACGAAACGCCGAAACGTGTCGGGGAAAAAACCAAGGCACTCGGGCACCGTGTAATTATCTCAATTTCTTGGACGAAATTGAGGACCGAGTGGGTATTTCTATTTGAGTCGCATATACCTACTCTGTGGTCGCATCAAGCGCTCGTCCATTGACGTAAGGTGTAATTGGAAACTGAGAAATGAGATGGAACAGTGATGGGGTTACGGTCCACGGAGCCCGCATGACGAAGTGATTTCATAAAAAAAATTGAACCTTTCTATCTCCTGTTCTAATAACGGAGGTTAGAAAGAGTAGGACTGTTTTACGTTTAATGGTTTTATTTTTTTTGTGTTGAACTTTTTACAGAACTATTATAGGTAGGTATATATGCATACCGATTCTACTCTTATCTGGTAGGCGCGTAAAAAATGAATCCCTATTATTCAAAGCTATTATGTAATTGGTTCAAGAGCGATAAACTTGGTAGTAATGAATATGTACATGCTGGCTACGTTTATATTTCAATTTGAAATTGACAATAATTATACCTACACTTCACATCAGATCACAAATAATAATAAGTTGAACTGTTTGTACTTTTTAAAAAGGTAATTTATTATCTATATTCACCAGGCAACAGACTTAATAATTTGGATGTCTCATAATTCTCATATATTGAGAACATAATCGCCTGAGCAGACTGTAAATTATTTTTTAGACTTAGGTAGGTACCTAATATTAGTAATAGTGTACCTACACATGTCAAATATATATATAAGTCATATAAAAAACCAAATTTTTTATATTTTGTAAATATTATAATAAATATAAATATGTACTACCATGAATATAGCCATCATCATTCAAAATGTACCGATAGTAATTTATGATAATGATAGTAATTTATGATAATGATAGTAATTAGGTAGTTGTACATTATACAAAAGTGCGTAACCCACTTTTAAAAGCGCGTGTTTTCTTAAACCCCTTCTTGTATCTTTTATCTTCTGACATGTATTTATTAAAGGCAAATAATTACATTAAGCGGGCTATCATGACATGCTGATCTGAGTGTTTGTCTCGTAAACACAGATAAGATACTTTTTAACTCTATTTCAGTAGCCACACTGTTGGAGTTGTCTCATGACTCTTTGTAAGTAATTGAACCTTCCCGGCTTCGCACGGGTGGATTTTGATTTCTATATAATTTTCTTCCCCTAAAATATTTTTTAAATAAAAGCTCTGTAGGTCCATCGTCGAAGACTAAGTAACTAATCCCTCTGCTTTGGGTAGCTACGGATTTTCATTCGGTTTTCACCAATGCTCAGCATTCTTTTGCGAGAAGGCTATGCGTATATTTTACAAAGGTATTCCTAACTTACTTAATTTGTATACTCAAGAAAAGCTTTCAAGAAACCGTACTTTCGGCAACTTAATCTACAATTATTATTATTCTTTAACTATTATACAGCGAAATCATTATATCGTGAAATCTGGATGAAAATCTGTGGTTTGATATTATCGCGCATAGACAGACAAACGCGACGGAGAGATTTTGTTTTATATTTTAATAAAACATAGGTACTATCTAGTGTAGGTACTTATATATCTATTTTTGAACTCATGTTTGAGCAAATAATATTTAAGTCTATGTAAATTATATTCTAAATTCCTTATAAATTGAACTACATATTGTATTGCGTCCTACATTATTTTACTAGCAGGTACTAGGTATACATGATAATTCCCTTGTGTGGCAAGTGTGTTCAAGTAGGGCATATAGGATACAATACCTAGAGTATAATATTATAGAGGTGTCGGTGCCTAAATATCGTGGACTCCAAGGTATAAAGTATAACACTTGATAAAATCTTAAAGGTACAAAAGTCTGAAGCAATACTTAGTCTAAAGAATAAAATAAAATAAAATATTCTCACGACGTTATCTTCGATTGCCATTTTATTATTAAAGTTGTAGGAATTAAGATTAACAAGACTGATTTGGAGTTAAATGATAAAATCTGACTAAGCAGGTAAATCCGATGCTAAATGTATTTACGAGTATTACATATAATTGTATTATAATTATAATCAAGTTCGCATGAATTTGTATCAAAAAGGCTATCTGCTATAATATAAATATGCACCTATTCTAGCTATTATTTTTGAGATATTTAACGAAGTAATAAAAGAACTTACATCTTAGGGTATAAGTACCTACTTAATATAACGGGAGACTGGAAAGCATCATTATTTTTTTCTGGAGGGAGGCTTCGGCCATGGCTAGTCACTACACCCTGGCGTCGAGGACATGTCGCCAAGCATTGTGGTAGCAATCGTCTGTACCGCATAGTAGCGCATCATATTGTACAAACCGATTAGGGGTATGAGTTAAATCAGTAGTGTATAGCGTGAGATTTAGGCAAAATGCCACGGGCCCCGAGCCGATAGGGGCCCCCTGCCCGAGGGCCGTGGCCCGAGAGCACAGGTGGCTCCTAACATTATTACAACATTTAGTATTAGGTAATTAGTTTTTTCTTTAATTAAATTAAACAATGGGCGATGGAGAGAGCTATGCTCGGAGTGTCCCTGCAGGATCGAATCAGAAATGAGGAGATCCGTAGGAGAACCAGAGTCACCGACATAGCTCAGCGAGTCGCGATACTGAAGTGGAAATAGGCGGGGCACATAGTTCGAAGAGCTGATGGTCGTTGGGGTCCCAAGGTGCTTGAGTGGCGACCCCGCACCGACGACATCAAACGAGTCTCAGGGAGCCGCTGGATTCAGGCGGCGCAAGACCGAGGCCTGTGGAGGTCCATGCAAGAGACCTTTGTCCAGCAGTGGACGTCTATCGGTTGATAAAGAAGAAGAAGAAATTAAACAATTTCTAGGAAGATTCAGATTGACATTTCGTTTGTTATTTATGTAATAGAATAGGCGCCCTCTAGCCGGAGTTAATTAACAGGACTCTTCCCCATTAATCGGCGTTTCATGTACTTATTTTATGTTGTGATTTACTGTAAAATAAAAACTCCTCTGAGCTCCTATATATGGATGGGAGAGGGCCTCATCCAATTCATTTGCCACGGGCCTCGAACAGTAGGTATAGTTACGCCACTGGGTTTAATTTACGTTTTACACTGCTTTACACTTTCCAAGTTAGGCCGCTACCATCTTAGACTGCATCATCACGGTGAGATAGCAGTCAAGAGCCATCTTGTCATCAATTATAAAAGAAACCAGTTTCAGAACGTATACATACATTAGGTACATAGATGTAATTTTATTAAACACAAGATAAAATATTTTATCTCAATGATACCCATCTACCTATATTAGTTTTAGAGAACAACACTGGCTTAGATTAGGAAACAAGTGTAGGACGTAGGTTAGACGATAAATATATTACTTAAGGTTGAAGACATGGTTCTGCCCGCGAAATTCAAATGAAAATTTTTTTTCGCAATTTGTAAACTAATACGACAAAGTAGGCTTATGACATTCTAATTGCGACAATGGCAGTATCATCTTCACAGGTTTATTATAAAAATCTTTACTTGAAAGTGTCCAGTTTAAGAAAGTAACTCACGCCCAACTTAGTATTTTTACTAATTTCTTAAACTGGTCACTTTTAAGTAAAGATTTTTATGTAAACCTGTGAAGATGATAATTCCTCTGGCGCAATTGGAAGGCCATAAGCCTACTTTGTCGTATTAGTTTACAAATTGCGAAAAACCAAATTAAATTTGAATTTCGCGGGCAGACTCGTGTCTTCTACCTTAAGTATAAAATCTTAGTAAAAAAACAACAGACATTTAATAACAATGAGATTCCTACCGCACAAAAAGTTTCCTATGATTTGAAGTTTGTATAGGATTTGTAGGTAGGTATAATCGAGCAAATAAATGAGCGTGTCTCGGAGACCCGACGTTAGGTCTTAGACCTTCTGTTCGCTCGGTACCCATCAATCATGGCTATAGCCTCCGTGTGGTCATTGGCTGAATTTATGGCGTTCTTGCCGCAACAATTTATTTTAACTAATAACGAAATATCCATACCCAGTCACACAAAATTTTAACTTAATATAATACATACTAGCTGATGCCCGCGACTTAGTCCGCATGGATTTAGTTTTTAAAAATCCCGCGGGAACTCTTTGATTATCCGAGATATATAGTATCTCTCCCGGTCTGAGGACCCACTACTACACCCATTACTATACCCGTGCAAAAAATTGCATCAATACGTTGCTCTGTTGCGACGTGATTGAAAGACAAACCAACAAACAAACACACTTTCGCATTTATAATATTGTATCAGTAAAGCAAAATTATAACGCAATCTAGACAACCGCAATCTAACATCGTTCGAGATGTAGGTTGCTAGGTTGCCTAGCAACCTAAATCTCGAACTGTCGTGTAATTAACATATTTTAATTTGTAATAACAAATATTGATGTCAATAATTAAGATAAAAACTATCCTATCTTTTAAGTTGGACCAAATTACAGAGAGTTACGAAGTATGATCAAAGTCGATTCAGTAGTTTTCGAGTTTATATATATATATATATATATATATATATATATATAAAAGAAAGTGGTGTTAGTTACACTATTTATAACTCAAGAACGGATGAACCGATTTGGCTGAAAATTGGTGGAGAGGTAGCTTAGAACCAGGAGACGGACATAGGATACTTTTTATCCCGTTCGACCGCGTTTCCGTCATGTCACTATAAAACGTAGTTTAAGAAAAACGCATCTGACATGGAATAACAAAACGCAAATGACAGTGGAATAACAAAACGTAAATGACAGCTAAACGTAATTTTGTCTTTGGTTAAGTATGAAAAATTTGACAATTATAAAAAGTGTTATAATAAAGCATTACTGATATTATAAATGCGAAAGTGTGTTTGTTTGTTGGTTTGTCATTCAATCACGTCGCAACAGAACAGCGGATTGATGCGATTTTTTGCATGGGTATAGTAATGGATGTAGTAGTGGTTCCTCAGACCGGGAGAGCTACTTTTTATCTCGGATAATGAGAGTTCCCGCGGGATTTTAAAAAACTAAATCCATGCGGACGAAGTCGCGGGCATCAGCTAGTAATCTATATATATAAAAGAAAGTGGTGTTAGTTACACTATATTTATAACTCAAGAACGGATGAACCGATTTGGCTGGAAATTGGTGGAGAGGTAGCTTAGAACCAGGAGACGGACATAGGATACTTTTTATCCCGTTCGACCGCGTTTCTGTCAAGTCACTATAAAACGTGGTATAACAAAAACGCATCTGACATGGAATAACAAAACGCAAATGACAGTGGAATAACAAAACGTAAATGACAGCTAAACGTAATTTTGTCTTTGGTTAAGTATGGTGAAAAATTTGACAATTATAAAAATGATAGCTAAACGTAATTGATAATATCATCAGTTATATGTTTTCTCTTTGAATCATCATTAACAATGCCGCGAGCAAGACGATCAAATGTTTCCTGCTACAAAGCTACGGATTGACGTGATTTATTGGATAGGTATAGTAATTGAGAACCTGGAGGGTGACAAAGATTTCCCGCGGGATGTTATGAACTAAATCCACGCAGACGAAGAAGTCGCGGGCATCAGCTAGTACCTAATATAAATGCGAAAGTTTGTGAGAATGGATGGATGGATGTTTGTTACTCCTTCACGCCAGCGCCACAAAGAATTAACCGATTTGGCTGGGAATGAAGATAGCTTATAACAGGCTACACTTTATCCTGGAAAATTAAAGCGAGTTGCCGCGGGAACGCGGACGAAGTCGCGAGCATCGTCTAGTAGTAAAATAAAATTATACATTAACGAAATAGAACGTCATGTTTATTAATTAATTATATCTTTTACTATGCATTCACAATAATTCTTTTTCGTATTAAAATCTATTCAAGATTCAACCGTAACACGTTTGTTTTTTGCAGCAGATAGGTTGGTACAATGAGAACTGGTTCCTTTTCCCGTGTCAAGGTTACCCCTGACATTTAAGGCTTCGAGCTATTGCTATGGAAATAGCAACTTAGATTAATATGATATAATATAATATCATATTCACTAGAAACAAACAAAAATGTATTTTCTTTACAGTTATTAGGATGCTTAACTAAGTAGGTATGAATTACTGTCACTACATATCATAAAACAAAGTCCCCCGCCGCGTCCGTCTGTCTGTCTGTTCGCTATAAACTCAAAAACTACCGAACGGATTTTCATGCGGTTTTCACCAATAGATAGGGTGATTCATGAGGAAGGTTTTAGTGTATAATTTGTTTATGTTTTGTGTAAATTAGTTGAAATATGATGATAATTGTTGACAATGTCGGAAAAATTCAAGCCGCTTAGGAGCTTTCATCAAAAACGCTGCCTAATCCCTTTGAGATATAACAAAACAATTTATGGTGGTGGTATGGTGGGATACGTCTTTACAGAAAAGTCCGCGATGGCATATATCTACCTATCTTTTAAGGATAGCTCACTATACCCATTTTAACTTCTAATAAAATGGTCACATACCATGCGGTAATTGGAAATCTATTTAGACGGATACAGTATTAATCCTTATCAAGTTAAATACGTTAATTAACATAAGCATTTCATACACATTATGATAATCCTTTACACCATACGATCTTAGGAGTTATTGCAAAATAAAAACGAACGCCCGCCAATATAAATACGCGGATTTCAACCCGAACGATGGCGATGACGGGACTCGCTCATGCGACCAGTGACCACCCCCGCGCGCGCCGCGTTGTTGCTTTATTGTAAGCCGAGCGATACTTCTTTTATAAGCCTACGTACTGTTCAATATGCTGTTCAATATAACTTATGGAACATTTCAAGGAGTTTGCAAAGCATAGGCGTAAGCGTAATATGCTCTACTACCCGTGCGAAGCCGGGGCGGGTCGCTAGTATTACATAATTAAGCATTTCGAATCGCAGAAATAGCATACATTAACATAATTACGTATGCATAATAATTTTTCGAAAGTGCGAATATTTTCCTCGTGAAGTTAAGTCATGACGGAATATTTATTCTTTCTTAAAATTACTAATAAGGCTCTAGAATGTTGCAACTTCCACGGCTGACTAAGGCAAAAATCCCTGATACCGATCACTTAATTGTGGTTAAGTATTAGATTTCAACGAGCTTTTCTGAAGTCCATGTGATTCATAACGCTTGACAGGCACGGACTTTAACCTACTTTATGTAAGATCGATGTGATTAATTCATTCAAGACCTGTTTAAACCTCGCTCCAATAGGTAGCTAATTAAATTTATATTAAGTAAATAACTAGTGGTTCGCCCCGAACTAAACCTTGCGTCTTAGAAGTGCGTAGAGGCTAGGTATAGGAAATGTAAAGCTAAAGCTTTCGCATTTTGCAGAAAACACCAAACAGAAAAAAATTATAACTTTTTAGGGTTCCGTACCTCAAAAGGTAAAAAAGGAACCCTTATAAGATCACTCTCTGGTCCGTCTGTCCGTGTGTCACCATCTATTTTCTCAGGAACGGGAGGACCTAGCAAGTTGAAATTTATACCAAATACTGAGGTCTATAGTACCTATTGAGGTGTATAAAAATCAAGGTCCTGAGTCAACAAGATAAAAAGATATGGGCTGTCGCGAAAACTTGTAAGTACCAAAATTTACCTTAATTTTCAACTTTTTTATTTTCCGGAATTTGCCCTTTACTTGTGCTCTAAGACCATGCTTTTAACCAAAATTCGACAATTCTAGGTCAACCGGAAGTACCCTATAGGTTTTGGGTCGCAAACCTATATGGTAGTTCCCGTTGACCTAGAATCACGAAATTTAGAGGTCTAGCTTAATTGGCACCAACCTCAAATAAGGCAAATAAATGAAATTGTGCTATTATAATAATAATAATAATAAAATTAAAATAGCCCGAGAAATATAACTGACACAAGCTGTCAATAGATGCCATATAATGAATACAAAAGAAATTAATAATATAGAATGCTGACACGATCCAGGGCACGGAACGCACAAACACCATCCCCGGACTCGTCACTCAACCCCGCCTCGCAGCCACCCGGGACCACGCCCAATGCTGCAGTTGCGTCGAGTTCGAGCGACGAGTTTTTCTCCCCGCCGACGTCGCCACCACCAGTACATCGTCGTGGGAGAGGCCGGCCGCCGACTTGCTTGGGATCCCGAGGCCCACCGGCTTCTGATAGGGTCCCCGCTTCCGGCGGTAGTGTGTCGCGCATGAGATGGACAACATCCATCAATGAAAATGTCATGCGCGCATACTTAGGGGCTACTGAGGGTGGAACCAACATGACCGCGTACCGTGCTAGGATGCATGCTTTGTTTCAGGTCCTTGAACCAGCTCTCAATGTGTCGGCTCAGCGACTGTCGGACCAGGTGCGGGTTATTCAGCGTAATCACATGCTGGACAACGCCGTGCTTGATCGGCTTCGCTCTGAACTGCAATGTAACCGCGCTACCCCCTCCTCACCGCAAGCTCCAGCACAATCGCAAACTGCTCATGCGATTTCGCTGCAGCCCACTCAGGCTGGTGAGGGACAGGATAGCGGGGCTGCACATGTAAGTACCCAGTGTAGTGAACAATTGAGGAGTGCTTTGGAGAGTGCTATTCGGGAATATAGATCTTCACCACCCGAGTTTAGACCGCGGTTACCTCGGTTGCCCATGAAAAATAAGAACAAAGCGCTAATGGGTGCCCTGGATTCGCTGCTGCCGAGTTATTTTGACAGCAGCGAAGACCTTTCCGACACACATTCGATTCTGTACTGCGCGGCTGTTGCGGCATGTCGTGTTGCTAATGTAAAGTTTATTAATAATGATACAGCAACACGACCGAAGCCTGCCGCACCAGCCTGGCAGTGCAGGATCGAACGTCGTATTGATGGGGCTAGGGCACTCATTGGAAAACTACTCTGCTTCAGGGAGGGCAACACTCGCCCTAGAGTCATGCGCTTTGTGAGGCGCGCTTTC
Source organism: Oeneis ivallda (assembly GCA_029955525.1). Lineage (NCBI taxonomy): Eukaryota > Metazoa > Arthropoda > Insecta > Lepidoptera > Nymphalidae > Oeneis > Oeneis ivallda. The sequence goes on from JARPMR010000005.1 coordinate 14,693,904, forward strand.
TTAGGGACTGATATCAGCCCTCAAGATTATATGGCGCGCGTCACTGAGCGCATTGACTTCCTGAAACAGAAGGTCTCGGCATGGGCTAGCCGTATTCGCAGGTACAAGTGCCGGGTCGAGAGATATACCCTGAATCGCACTTTCCAAAGCGATCAAAGGCGGGTATACCGAGGTTGGGAACACCCTGACCAAGGTGTCACCGATGCGCGCCTACCGGATGATGAAGCCATGACATCATTCTGGCGCAACATCTGGTCGGCGCCTGTCGCTCACACTGAGGGTGATTGGACGTGGGATGTAGAAAGAGCGTGCGATCAAATTCCAGAAATGGACCTAGTTACTATAACCCCTGAAGACGTGGCCACTGCAGCCCGTCACCTGCCCAATTGGAAATCCCCTGGGCCGGACGGGCTGCACAACTTTTGGATAAAGTGGCTACGCAGCTCGCACGCTCGTTTGGCATCCCAATTCCAATCATCTCTAGAGTCAGAGTCGCTACCCCAGTTTCTGACAACAGGTATTACCCTCCTGCTCCATAAATCAGGTAGTACCACGGAGCCCAAAAATTATAGGCCGATTACGTGCCTACCAACATTGTATAAACTTCTTACATCCATTCTGAGAACGAAAATTAACGATCACATCGATACAAAATCCATCATGTCTAATTCTCAGAACGGATGTAGGAATGGCTCCCGTGGTACTAAGGAGCTTCTCCTCATTGATATGGCCATTTGTCAACAGGTTCGGCGCTCCCGAAAGGATCTGTCGACATGTTGGATAGACTATAAGAAGGCCTACGACTCTGTGCCCCATACATGGCTCATGAAGGTGCTGGAACTGTACAAAGTAAACACAGTACTACGCGCCTTCCTACAGACGTGTATGGGGCAGTGGAGGACGGTCCTTCACTATCCAGGGTGTCGTCGGACCCTGGGGAGCGCGGAGCCTATAAGGATTGAGCGAGGCATATTCCAGGGCGATAGCCTCAGTCCTTTGTGGTTTTGCCTGGCTCTGAATCCTCTGAGTACTCTCTTGGAGAATTCAGGGCTAGGTTACCGGTTGAGGAGAGGTGGTCAGGTTATATCACACCTCCTTTACATGGATGACCTAAAACTCATTGCCCCCAACAAATCACATCTACTAGAGTTACTAAAGGTAACTAAAGCCTTTAGTGATTCCATTAGGATGGAATTTGGTGTGGACAAATGTGCGGTCATGCATGTAAAGCGAGGGAGGATTGTGGAATCTGAGGGTGTTGAGCTCTCGGATTCCATATACCTCAGATCGCTCTCCCCAACTGAAACCTACAAATACCTGGGCATGGCGGAGGCGTTAGGTATCAGAGAGGCCGACATGAGGCAGTCGGTGAGGGAGCGTTTCCTTGGCCGTCTGAAGAAAGTGCTGAAAAGCCTTTTGTCGGGCGGCAATAAGGTGCGCGCCTTCAACGGTTGGGTCATGCCGGTCTTGATGTATTCCTTCGGCATACTCAGGTGGACTCAGACTGAGCTTGACGCCCTGGACAGACAAGTTCGTGCGCTGCTGACCGCATATCGGATGCATCACCCGCGCTCCTCGGTGATGAGGCTGTACATCCCGCGGAAGTGTGGGGGAAGAGGCCTTTTGAATGCCAAAACCCTCCACAACCGCGAGGTGTGCAGTCTCAGGGAGTACTTTCTCCACGCCGAGACGGAGATGCACCGCGATGTGGTCGCAGTGGACAGGGGTCTGACGCCGCTCTCCTTGGCTAAAGAGAACTGGCGCATACCCGTGGTGCTCAGTACCAATGACCGCAGGGTTGTATGGCAAGGTAAGGAGCTTTACGGACGCTTTTATCGGGCCCTCCACGGGCCTGATGTTGACTTTGAAGCGTCCGTGGCCTGGCTGCGCTTTGGTGACCTCTTTGGGGAAACCGAAGGGTTTGTGTGTGCAATTATGGACGAGGTCATGATGACGAACAATTACAGAAAATACATAGTGAAGGATGGAACGGTAGACATATGTCGGGCATGTCGCCGTCCTGGAGAAACTATCCGTCACATTGTTTCTGGTTGTTCTCATCTAGCTAACGGCGAATACTTACACAGACATAACCAAGTGGCCAGGATTATCCACCAGCAACTTGCCTTGAAATACAATCTTGTGGAATCGGAGGTACCGTACTACAAGTATGTGCCCGACCCAGTTCTTGAAAATGGTCATATCACACTGTACTGGGATCGATCTATCATTACAGACAGGACTATTGTAGCCAATAAGCCTGACATAGTGGTGATAGATCGATCAGAGCGCCGTGCAATGATTGTTGATGTTGCTGTCCCGCATGACGAAAACCTCGTGAAAGCCGAGAAAGAGAAACTCACCAAGTATCTCGACTTAGCGCACGAGGTTGTCGCCATGTGGAATGTAGACTCAGCAATCATTGTACCGATAGTGATAACCGCTAATGGTCTTATAGCCAAGAGCCTCGACCAACATCTTTCGAGGCTCTCGTTGGGTAGCTGGGTCAAGGGCCAGATCCAGAAGGCTGTACTCCTGGACACGGCTCGCATCGTCAGGAGGTTCCTCTCTCTGGGGCCCTGACCGCCGGTTGCTTGGACCCTGTTCCCGAGACCGGTGGACCGCTATTTTTTATATTTTTAAATATTTTTTTTTATTTTTGTTTTATAATGAAATATTTAAAAATGTAAATAATATGAGTAAAAGTAAATAAAGATAATAATAATAATAATAATAATGATTTATTTGCCACAAAAAAGAATGTACATTATAAACAGTAAACGTAATGCGGCCCTGGCAGCTAAACTGAGTTTATATACTCGTATGATAGCTGCCAGTGCTTTCCCCGATATAGTGAAGCATACAAACATTCTTAGGTCTAATATAAAAAGCATTCATAATAATAATTAGTTTAAAACTTCTTAAAATAAAACATGCTTATTTTGTGTGTGTGTGTGTGTGTGTGTGTGTGTGTGTGTGTGTGTGTGTGTGTGTGTGTGTGTGTGTGTGTGGTGTGTGTGTGTGTGTGTGTGTGTGTGTGTGCGTGCGCGCGTGCGTGTGTGTGTGTGTGGATGGATGGTGGATATATATGACACGCGTATACATACTGAAATAAAGTACCTAATATTAATATTACATATACAAAGAATTTGTAATGATATTGGCTATTTATGAACCATCAGCAACTCTTCCGTGCTATCATAATTATGCGAAAGAAGCCAGTTATTGATGAGTTTTTTACATTGATAGGACGATTGTGAGTCAATGGTGAGAGCTTTGTTGGCTTTATTATATAAAAAACTACCTAGAAAAGAGGAAAATCTTTTAGAGAAAACTGTGCTATGATTACAAAATATTACATACTGAATGTTTCCGTCGTTTATCTTTTAATTTCTGTATGTTTGCCGGGTCTACGATTTTATGTTGTTTCAAAATTATTTTTTGAATAAATAATTGTCTCACTGTGAGTAGTTTACTTTCCTTATAGAGGGATGAAGTAGGATATCTGTAGGGTAGAAAAAAGCTGACCTTAAGAACCGCCCTTTGTGCCCGCTCCAATTTGAGGAGACGCGTCTTCGCCGCACCTCCCCAACTATCAATGCAATATGTCAATAAAGATTCACATAAGGTGTGGTACAACATTCTCAATATTTTTTCATCGGCAACATGGCGGATATTTTTAAAAATAGCTATGAGTTTACGAATTCTATTTGCTAGAATATTTATGTGATTATCAAATGAGAGTTGATAGTCAATGATGACGCCTAGATATTTTATACAGTCAGGTCTTTCTAAATTAGGACAATTGCATGTACTTACTGAACTAAGAACGGGACATAAAATAGAATGTGCTTTAATGTTAAAGCTGTCTAGACAAGGTTGTGTGTGCCGGGAAATGGAGAAAGTTAAGTATTTAGTTTTCCCAGTATTAATGCTTAAGAGATTACTATGCAACCAGGACATGACTAGATTAAAACCTTTTTGGGCATTGTGGAAAGCAGTTTCCCAATTAGGACCCCAGAATAAAAGTGTAGTGTCATCCGCAAATGTTATAATTTTTCCATTAATCAATTCCAAATTGCAAAGTTGATTAATGTAAATCAGAAAGAGGGTCGGACCTAAAATGCTTCCTTGTGGAACTCCGTGAACAACTGGTAGTGATGAACTTACATGCTCACCAATTCTAACACACTGCGTTCGATAGCTTAAATAGTCCTGGAACAGTTTTAGCTGTATACCACGTATTCCTATCTGTTCCAGCTTTTTTAGAAGCAGAGGGATGGACACAGTGTCAAAGGCCTTGGCGAGGTCTAGAAATATTGATATGCACTTCATTCCACGATCTAAGTTTTGAGCGATAGTATTTGTTAAGTTAGATACCGCATCAGAAGTGGATTTAGATTTGCGAAAACCGTACTGATTTGGTGAAAGTATATTATTTGATTCCAAATAGCAAGAAAAGGGTAGAATTATTTTGCTATAATCCGCCAACAGAAAAAATCTGTATAATTTTTACACTACTCTCGACGCACGTTTCGCCCCGACACCGGAGCATCCTCAGGAGATGTTGACTCTACAACGATGCATTGTCTAGCAAAGATACTTACTAGACAATGCATCGTTGTAGAGTCAACATCTCCTGAGGATGCTCCGGTGTCGGGGCGAAACGTGCGTCGAGAGTAGTGTAAAAATTATACAGATTTTTTCTGTTGGCGGATTATAGCAAAATAATTCTACCCTTTTCTTGCTAATCATGGACTTCCGCAAAGTAACGCCTGCTTCTATCCAATATTTGATTCCAAATATTTTACCAATCTGTCATTCATTATACGCTCTAAAATTTTGGAAAAAGTGGGTAAGATTGAAATTGGCCTGTAGTTACTTATTACTTTTCTGTCACCATTCTTAAAAACTGGAGTTATTACTGATTTTTTGAATGAATTAGGGAATTCACCATGAGAGAAAGCCAAATTACAAATATGACACAACAAACCCGCAAAAATCTCCTTATTCTGCTTAATTATTTTCGCAGATATATTGTCCAGACCTGTAGAGTTAGTATTTTTAAGAGAGTTTATTAGTCTTACTATTTCATCTAGATCAGTTCCGAGCAAAACAAAGGATGAAGAAGGTGGAGAGGGAAACTGTTGTGAATGGGGTATTAATCTCGAAGTTGTTAACTCAATATTTTCTGCTAAATTCTTACCCATATTGACAAAGAATTCATTTATTATGGCAACCGTTTGTTTTGGAGACTGAAAAAGTGTCAATAATTCCTGAGCATCAGAGTTAGCAGACTTCAGATTTGTAATGTTATTTATTGCTTTCCAAGTCTTCTTGATGCTAGTCTGGCTAGCTTCTTCTAACTGTGTTTTATCATGTAAGCGCTTTAATTTTCTTAACAGGTTTGTACAAAAGTTTCTATATCTCCGATAAATAATTTTAAGAAACTCATCGTTAGGGGTCTTCCTTAATTTCATATGCAATTTATCTCTATGGTTTAAGCATCTTAATAAGCCCGGTGTTACCCATGGCTTCCTTGGGGTTTTGCGTTGTTTAGTTTTGTATTGGTTAGTGTTATTTCTTATGATTTTAGATACAGTGTCTAAAAGCATATCAGTTGCAATATTACAATTTGTAATATCAAGTATATGTTGAAAATCAGTGCCAAGAAGATCATTTTTTATACCAGAATAATCAATTTTCCTAATTATATCATCATTACGTCTTAGATTTGTTGGATTCTGCATTTTTAATGACAGAAATAGCGCATCATGGTCAGTTACACTATTCCTAATTATGAGTGTAGTAGAAGATAGCTTAGACTTACATAAAACATGATCAAGGCAACTATTACATCGAGTTGGAAATGAATGCGTAGAGAGCAGGCCATGGCATGAAGTAATATTAAGGTAACTAGAGGCATTTACATCTGTACTTTCGAGTTTAATATCAATATTGAAGTCACCAATTAAAATAACGCTCTTATATTTATGCAATGTATTTAGTGTAACATCTAATGACTCCAAAAAGCCATTTAAATTTCGAAAAGAAGGTGGTATTGTGTGAAAGAAAATAAAAGAAAATATTTATTTTGATATTAAGAATAAAGAGGTTTATTCTCATATCATATACTCATCTTATATTAAAACATTTTTACTTCTGGAGTACGGAACCCTCGGTGCGCAAGTCCGACTCGCACTTGGCCGGTTTTTTCTTTTTTCTGTTAATTTTTTTGTCGGTAATTGACCGATTAGAGTTTTGTAGCTGTATACTTTAAATATGTAAATTGAACTTTAATATACATAGTAGATTATGTACCTACTTTAATTTATTTGTTTTAAAATGCAGTAAGATATTGTTTTCGATTTTCAATATTTGCTTTATTATAGTACCCGAAAAAAAGTCACGGACAATTCTGAGCAACCGAAATAAACTAAGTATAATACACATAAACTGTAGAATACTAAGTTTGGTAAAAAGTACATAACTATAACCCACTCATTTTGTCTGATTTTGTGTTGGAAGCAAAGGTTTTCTAGAAAACATAAACACTTCTCGAACAACTCTATATAATTTAAATACCTACTACTGAGATATGACGTGATCTAAAATAGAGATGATTATAGCTGCATAGGATAATTTTATAATAATATGCTATACTGTTTTCCGTGAATCGCCACGCAACCGAGGTTATTTGAAATGATCGAATGTGACCGTATACCATTAGGTTATGGTATACGGTGTGGGATTGTCTATAATGATTGCTAAATACAGTGTGACGTTCCGATCACCTCTTGCCTGGTACTCTCTTACTACTACGACATTAAAATGCATTGATTTAGCAAGAGAATCAAAATTTCAGCCAATCAGAAGTGATTACGATCGTTATACACTGTAGCAAGCATTTTTAGATAATCCCACAGCCTTGGTTGAGGTTGTCTAAAACAGCGCTACAACAGGCGACGCGAAGATACGCATGTTTCATTAATGAACTTGAAAATACGTACCTGTACCGTACATGGTTTAATTTTTGAAAATGCATGTAACAACAGCAGTAAATCTGAGTCACATGCACAGGATGCATTAGCTTGTCGTCAATCATGCCTGATGGAAGGCGATGATGAGGTCTACCTAAGAGCGACCTATGACCTAACCTAAAAGATATTCTCTCTTATTTTGAAGGTTAAATAGAACGATGAAAGAGGATCACATACAGTTAAGTTTCCGAGAAATGGTGATGATGTTAGTTCGATGTTTTCTTTTAAGCTTCCCTTTCTTCGTGCCAAATTTCAAAACTGTGCATATAACGGTTTTAATGGTGGTCAGTGCTGCCCTCGAATTCACTGAGGAAAATAAGTTATGAAAAGCTGTAACTTTTCACAGCCGTGCGCGATTTCCCTTACGTAGGTATAGGTAATTTACGCTGTTAGTCATTTCTTGAAGCAATAAATTGGCACTAGTGATTTATTGTTAACCAGCAGGAAATTGGCTTCTGAGTTCTGATGAATAAGATTGTTTTTGAACTTCCGCCTTTTCAATGCAATATTCATACAAGGTGAAGGAACATTGAATTTTTTGAGTAAGTCTACAATGTCTCCTTCGCGGAATTATATCAAAACGCTAAATCGCTTGGCGGCACGTCTCTGCCGGTAGGAGAGTAACAAGCCACTGCCGAAGCCTCCCACCAGACTAGACTATAAATAATTAGAAATAAACTCGGCCGGGAATGAAATCAGAGACCTCCTGCTGCGCTTGGGAGTTGGGACCTCAAAAAGGTGCGTCATTGCGATTACCATAAGCATAATCTTCTTACATCAAATTCTTTATTTTGGAGGTAGGTAGGTATGTTTTGTTTGCTATTTTCCAGACCAATGCCGTGAAAAACCACTAAATTAAAAGGAAATGAAAGGCTTTAAGTCTACCTACCTAATTTATAAATAGCAAATGTATCAAACTATTATATCAGTTAGATACAAAGAAATGGTTCATTGGTTAAACTTTCAATGTAATTAAGTAGCTGATATAAAATAAAACGTTATAAATGAAAGGGTTGTACACATGCCGTAACTCCACCAATTACCACTAATGCAGTGGCTCTTTGGAAATCCATTTTGGTACTCGAAGGTACAAATTCAACGCATTTATTTCCCTTCGCCCTTTTCTAGCGCATGCAGAAAGGTTCAAGGTGGCGTGAGGTACTTGTAGATATGATAATGCCAGCAGCACATTTACAACAAGCTGCCCGACGACGCTGACGTGTTGAAACATACAAAAAGACACATGGGTCGCCGTGTTGTGTTCAGTTGTTCACCACCTAAAGTCTGCCTATTGTTTTTAATACCATGGTTGGCAGCTTTATGGGGTGTTAATTCGAAAACGGGTTTAACTGGAATGGCTCTAAGCTATGATTGTGAAGAACTGGGGACCGGGAGCTAAGCTACGGAGCGCTGAAAAGAGATTTTTTTCCTAAAAATAAAGAACTGTTTATTTTTCTTCTCGGATCTTAAAATACTTTTTTTAAGTTCTTGACGTACTGCGTGAAGTGGTGATGGCCGACGGGTGTAGGTTCGTATAAATAAATAAAAGCCTAATTAAGATATAATATTATGAATAAGCGGTAAGCGCAGTGTTGGCAGACCCCCCACTAGGTGGACCGGCAGGGAGCCGCTGGATTCAGGCGGCGCAAGACCGAAGCCTGTGGAGGTCCATGCAGGAGACCTATGTCCAGCAGTGGACATCTAAAGGTTGATAATGATGACGATGATGATGATGATTATGAATAAGGTTGACAAAGCGCTTCATGAGACACGTCATTCTTAAACATCTATTTATTACATGGCAATGATCACAATTAAACACAACATTTAATTCCAATGCAAATTAAATTTTATCTAAGTACTTACTTGTTTGTTGATAATTCTTTAGTAGCAGGTAAGTAAGTAGATTTTTAAGTTGAAATAGGTACCTAATGTTTACAGTGAGTTATTTCGTTCTAGTACCAACAACTAATACCACTGGGTGACTACCTACGATTACGTAGGTACTTAGAGTGTGTTTTTATTCATGAAAAAAAAAACCGGCCAACCGCGAGTTGGACTCGCTCACCGAGGGTTCCGTACTCCAGAAGTAAAATTAAAACGATAATATTATATTAATTTGCTTATTAATCGTTAACTTTGTTTGCAGAGAATTATTGTTAAAATAAAAAAAAACTATGCTAGTTAGAGGGTCGGTTTTATTTTTCCTGTAAAATATACATAAACCTCTATTAATAAGTGGCGTGGCGTGGAGTGGAGTGGCATGGAGTGTTAAAAATATGTTTCTACTATGATTTAATGGTGGTAATATATGAGCGGAAATCCGACCCGCATTTCCCTATCACGGCTTAGGCGGCCGGGGCGCGGGCGCTCTGCTTTGGACTAATGACGTTGTTTGTCCGCGATGGACTCTTAAACTACTTAACCGATTTTGATCAAACTTCGTAACTATCTGTAATTTGGTCCGACTTGAAAGATAGGATAGTTTTAGTAGTTATTTGTTTTATTTATATAGGTAAGTTGGCGGTACGAAGTTCGCCGAGTCCGCTAGTTTTTTTATAAGTAATTTATTCATTAAACTCTACTATTTTTATTTATATGTAGGTACAAAAACGTCAAAGTTTTCAATATATCTGTAAAGTGTAGACGGTAGGCTGTAGCGGTGCTGGTAGGGGTATCCACTGAACTATTATATTATAAATATTAGGGAGATCCTAGAGTCGTGTCCACTTAGAATTATTAATTTTGATAGAGAGAGTACTTGTCATAAAACACCATACATTGGTGGCAGTATGCCAACCTGTGGTTTTTACGTGATTTAAATCAAATCAAAATTTATTTATTTTATGATGTAGGTACATATACATAAAATAAATAAATGTTTTGATTTAATTTTACTGTTTTAGATAGATTTAGTAGTTTCGTTTGTTTTACAGAAATATTACTATACGGATTATTGAATAACTTCTATCGAAGCATTTCTTCTGGAAAATACAAATTTTCTTTCCTTGAGATCACAACACTATATTATATAGCTGAGATCATGGAACTATTAGATCTATAGATCGTATTCAGGCTCTGCTCAAGGCTAAAGATAGAGTTTAAATGAGACACAAATAATAAGTTCCGACATAAATGAAAGACCGCCTTTGGCAGTCGATACAAGAGACCTTTGTCCAGAAGTGGGCGTCTATCAGTTGATGGAGAAGAAGAAGTATGAGAGATATGAGTTGCAAGTTCAGGTAAACCCTAAAGATGCAGGGATCTACCTACACACATTATGAATTTAAAATAGGTAAGTAGGCAAAGACTAAATAGTGCAGATTTTAGTAATTGAACTTCTTTTTTGTTCCAACTCCTCAATCTTGATGTAAGGGGTAAACTGCACATCACACTTCACACTAGCTAATATTATAAAGGCGAGTTTGTATGTGTGTGTGTTTGTTACTCTTTCACGCAAAAAACTACTCGACAGATTTGGCTGAAATTTGGAATGGAGATAATTCATACCCTGCACGAAGTCGCGGGTATCATCTAGTAAATGATAAATCTTGAGGAGAATCCGTCGTTTTTACTACATAGATTATGTATTACGTCGATGATTTTAAGTTACCTAACTTACCTTACCTACTATCTAGGTGGTTAGGAAATAAAATTAAGATCTTTTTGTATTGGTAGATTATAATATTATAATTTTATAAAGCTACTAGCTGACCCACCGAACTTCGTACCGCCAACAATAATATTTAGGGGTGGGTCACCCTTATCATTTAGGGGTATGGTTCAAATATGTACAAATATGGTTGAGCGAAGCAATGGCTGGGTCATGCGTCATGCTCGTGAACGGGTTCCACCGGCGGGAATGGGGCTACTTTATGTCTGCCCATCTTAGGAAAGAATTTAGTCGGTATGCATTTTTGGAACTTCCCTCATTGTGGAAACACTGCATATATATCAAAGTATTTACTGTATTGTAAATTTGTTTTGAAAAGAGCAACCGCCGAGTTTCTTGCTGGTTCTTCTCGGCAGGAAAGGCATTCCGAACCAGTGGTAGATTCATCGACTATTCAAAAGCACTTGTAAAAGTTTATTTGAATAAAAAATATTTCTATTCTATTCTATTCTATGATAAATTAAATGTTGGCCGATTCTCAGACCTACCCGATATGCACACAAAATTTCATAAAAATCAGTCCAGCCGTTTCGGAGGAGTTTGGTAACAAACACCGCGACATTAGAATTTTATATATTAGATTTTCCATCTATTGAACCATTTAAGTACCTACCTAAGTTTATGATAAGCTGAATAATAAAATGTGATTCAATTGATTTAGATTGTGATTAAAAAAATGTGCTTACACCTATTCTGTGGTATAAGTAGCTATATTCCCACTAGATACTCTATCAAAATATTTTAGAAGGTATCATAAAGGAATTTAGCGTAAAACAAACATTTTCAATTAACTATTATATAAAACTATTTTGGTATGTTGATTGATATTTTACATTTACTTATACCTAACATGTACCTAAAACCTACCTATCCAAGAGAATATACCACTCCATGACATGTATACCTACTCTATACATATAATATATATAACTATTATGTGTATGTACCTGCTATACCTTACATTTACTAGGTATCCATAACGTTATTCATATTATAGTGTGTACGTTTTAGTAAAAAAAACTACGATAACGTTAAACAAACATATTGTATGTTGGCTTATGTCCAGTGCCCATGATACGTAACTGTCACATAATTATTGCAAACATAAAGGGATTAATAAGAATTACCTATCTACCTACTCAAGGAAAAATGTATTCATTATTATTATTAAGGTCTATAATTGTTCAATATATGTACCTACTTTTAATTTGTCCCGCTAGTTTACAATTATACACAACTATTCCTCATGTTGATAGCTCTAATAGTTACTTAAATAATCGACTGTGACAGACGGACGGACGGACGGACGGAGACAGTCTCACCATAAGTGTTCCATTTTTACCATTTTGGTACGGAACCCTAAAAATCAACTATTTATTGGGTTTTGTTGACATACCTAATATATGCCAGTTTGTAAAAAATCCCAAGAATAATTTAATATTTAAAAAAATTCTTTTTAAAAAACTGACTTCAGTCTTCGCGCCAAGCCCGCGCCAGTACAAAGTATATAGGTAATTTATTGTTGATATTTCAAAAACCGCTCGAGCGAAGTAAGTATACCCTTTGAAACAAAAAAAGAACTTTCCAAATCGGTACAGGTCTTCGAGTAATCGGTGAACATACATAAAAAAAAAGATTCCGACGAATTGAGAACCTCCTCCTTTTTTAAAGTCGGTTAAAAATAGATAAAAAACACATCGTGCATACAATATGTGCAGCCAAAACAAACCCGTTTGCAAGAACTTTGTTTAACCAAGCTTCTGCTGGTAACATGGTAGGTATTGCTTTCGCAATCTACTAATGGCCTGCTTGACAGCAAATGAAATTGGAAATCGTTTTTCACCCAACTACAGCAAAACCAAAAGGAAGGGTTATGATTTTAACAGTCTATGTATATTCGTATGTATGTGGCCATTTACGCCATTTACGTATGCACGTTCTATACCGTAGCGTACCGTAGTAGTTCTATAACTTACTGAATACAGAGTTTCAAGAATGTAAACAATGGGAGTATTTTTAACCGTAGATGAAGTTTGTTGCACAACATGTCTAATTTATCCCATTATTTCACCTACTTAAATAATATTAAGAATACAAAGAGTCAGTGAGGTAGGCGTGCGCGTGAGTCGATTTGTTCCGGCGCGGCGGCGGCACTGACATGCAGTGGGTAGGCAGAAAATAATCATCATGAAATCCCGCCACCATTGTGCTTCCGTCACACTTGTCATGGCAAACTATGATGCCATGGTCGAGCCCCAAGTGATTTAATACCAATCCTCTTAGACTATGACCTAAGTCCTAGGCCAAGGAACGCAATTCTTAATAATAATAAATGCGAGTGTGGTTGTTAGTTTGTCCTTCAATCTCGCACCCACGTAGCAACGGATTAACCTTTGGGATTGAGGTATTTCTTATATGGGTACCTATTATAATTGAGGACTTGGAGATGGAGAGTGACATAGGGTTATCAACTTTTCTTCCGGAAAAACAGAGGGTTCCGCGGGATTTTAAAAACCCTACATACTTCATTCAGGCAAAAGCTAGTTTTTTTTTACCTAAATCATAATAATTACTTATTCATATTTGTATTGAAAAACTCAATAGCGCAACGGACAGGGCGACGCGGTGGGCTGAAAAGGTCGACGTTTCAAACCCCACTTGTTTTCACTATTGTCGTATCAACCTATTCTAAGATTAATCTAAATTCTAAATCAATCTTACGCTTATAGTTGAATGTCTAAAGAGAATATTCGTCAAATTAAGCATGGCTAATATAGGTATCTTTTTTGATATTTTTAATAGAGACTGAGCTATAAAATCTCTTGCAAAACGACAGTTCGATGACTTTGGTCTTCAGGCACTAAGGGATCGGAACGTACTATAGTTGGCACTACTGGTACGCTACTGACGCTATAGCTACGACAATATCTACTCGTAAGTACACGTAGTCTAGACTGAACGCAATTTTTTGTTTCATAGAGGTGTGGCAAATCTGTTGAACTTATCAATGGAAATGATAATTTATTTATCTACGTGAGATATCAGAGTATGTACTTGTAAATCTCTGTACGCAAGTAAGCAAGCAATAATAAGTAGCATGGTAGGTAGGTTAAGTAGGTATAATAATAATTATGTATAGAGCACTCGGTGCAACAATGCACGCACGGATGAACTGTTATTTGTTTAGCCTCAATAGCCCAACGGTTAAAGGTGAACTGAACTGAAAACTCGCCGGTTTAATCCCCACCCGTAGCAAGTACTATTGTCGTAGCCCATTCCCAACACAAGTTTTACGTTTATTTAGAGGAGAGACAGAGTATATTGTATGAAAATAATTACGTTCTTTTAGAACTCTTTCGTAAGGAAATGTAAGAAAAATTAAGAATAAAGACAGAATTTAGCTCCCGCGAAAAAAAACCAAGCTTTAGCTCAGGCTTGAGTCTACTTATTCAATATTTCTCGCGATCTCTTGAGGTCTACGGGACAAAAATAGATGCAGGTTCCTAGACAAAGGTTTCTTTTAAAACCTTATTACCTAGGCATGAAATTACATATTTCCGGTAATGTTGTCTGTCTTATTAGCAAGTTGGTTTGGGACATTTTGTGTAATTATCACTCGTGTGTGAATTACTAATTTAACAAACCGTATATACAGGTGCTACTTTGTTTTCTGTCAGGCGCAAACTTAACTTTATAAAGGCAGAGAAGTAGGTATAGTTTAGGGAAAATGGCATGTGGCAATAGGAAGTTAAAAAAAAAAAAACTTCATTTAAAGATTTTCAAAACAATCTCACTCAACGTTTTTCTCGAAAAAAAAATTTTAGAAATTATTACTTATTGATCACTATCACTACATAAATTAAAATACAAAGTCCTCCGCCGCGTCTGTCTGTCTGTCTGTTTGCGATAAACTCAAAAACTTTTTTGATTTTCATGCGGTTTTCACCAATAAATAGGGTGATTCATGAGGAAGGTTTTAATGTATAATTTGTTAAGGTTTTGTGTAAATTAGTTGAAATATGACGATAATTGTTGACAATGTCGGAAAAGTCTTTTATCGAAAACGCTGCTTAATCCCTTTGAGATATAACAAAACCATTTATGGTGGTGGTATGGTGGGATGAGTCTTTACAGAAAAGTCCGCGATGGCATATACCTATCTATCTTTTAAGGATAGCTTACTATACCCATTTTAACTTCTAAAAAAATGGTCACATACTATGCAGTAATTGGAAATCTATTTAGACGGATACAGTATTAATCCTTATCAACTTAAATACGTTAGTTACCATATGCATTTCATGCACATTATGATAATCCTTTACACCATACAATTTAAATGAATATCTTAGGAGTTACCGCAAAATAAAAACGAACGCGCGCCAATATAAATACGCGGATTTCAACCCGATGGCGATGATGGGACTCGCTCACGTGATGCGACCAGTGACCACCCCCGCGCCGCGTTGTTGCTACATTATAAGCCGAGTGATACTTCTTTTATAAGCCTACGTACTGTTCAATATGCTGTTTTCAAAATAACTTATGGAACATTTCAAGGAGTTTGCAAAGCATAGGCGTAAGCGTAATATGCTCTACTACCCGTGCGAAGCCGGGGCGGGTTGCTAGTTGTAAATAAACCTGGTCTCTACAATAAAAATAATGAGTTAAGAAATATGATTTTCCAAATAATTGGTCTCGTAACAGAAAAGTCTGCTGTTATATTTTCAGCAATGGTGAGGCAGTATCTTAAACTGTTTAAAAAGTTTTAAGTAATAAATTCAGTCTATGAGATGGTCTAAGAGAAATTACTCAGAAAAATTATGTGAAATCATAACCGATGTTAATCCCAGTTTGAGGACTTAGGTATCTGGACTAACTTTGCAAATTCGTAAATGGAGCTCTCTAATTTCTTACAACTTACTCTTAGGTTGTAAAACGTTAAAGTGCTTACTATTGTTTTGAGACAAAGTTCGGATTCGATACCCGATTTGTGTAGGTACTAGGTACGATAATATCGTACTAGGTACGATATTATTTATAATATTTGAATACTTTGTTTACTTAAAATTGGCGCCATGGTTTGTTTTATCATATTATTGCATTGTCTGTATAATATGTAGGTAGTTACGTAGGTACTTCCTTTCAGTTATCAACTCAGTGAGTGACAGTCCCTCAAAATAACACCCTGTACCTACCAGCTTATATTTAAGCAGCTTTATATGCGTTTGTGATTTTCGTGTCCCAATGTCATACCTACATAGGTAGTGGAAAATATGTTAGCCTTTTAAGGCCAATGTTTTTTTTATCTACGACTAGCGTTATACCCGTGGCTTCGCTCCCGCAATCTAATAAAAGAAAATGGAAGTGGTTGATTCCTTTACAAAATTACCAATTTTGATTTATTCGATTTTCAGTTGTTCTTTTGAGTTTTCTTTATTTTTTTGTATTTATACATGAACAAAACAAAAATAATATTTTACTCGGTTAAGCCGTTTTTTAGTGTAGAACCTAATAATGCTACTAATTTTCTCTTTTCAAATTCATAATACAAGCCTCTCAAAATTATACTAGCGGCACGCTATGATGGCCGGTTTGACGTTTGTCCGCTCATGAAGTTCCGTTAATTGATAACGACTTTGAAGGAAATAATTGTATTACGTTATTGACGATAGTGATGTGCAGAGATTCATAAATTTTATCGAATGTAGTTTTAGGTTTAGGACTCAAAATTTATTAATTTATAAATTTTAAACCGGCCATCATAGCGTGCCGCTAGTATAATAGTTATTTGTGTTATATGGGGCCAAAGAAATTTTTTGTTCCCCGAGGGCGTTATTTTGAATTCAGAGCGAAGTGAAGGATTCTATAGTATCGCTATACCTCGCTGCGCTCGGGATTCTAAAGTAGAATCCTGAGCGTAGCGAGGAATTCAATATACGCCGCCCGAGAACAAAAAATTTTGGCCCCGAATGACACACATTATTTTTCATCATTACCTATGAGAAAAAGCTAGGAGTATCAACCTACTAATGTATAGACATCGTATATTGAAAGTTTAAATAAAACACAAATAAATTATTATTAAATAATTAAACATTAATATTTATGTTGGATACACGCCCATCGGATATATGCCCATACTAGGCGTATATCCGATCGACAAATTGATCACGCGACTCACACGTGACAACAGCTTCTCAAACATATTTGAATTTCGACACATACTAAAGCACGAACGCGGACCAATCAGAAGAGAGAAATGAAAAGTCCCATGGGGTTAAAATTAAATTTTGCTCCCGCTATCCTCTGAAGCCAATATTCGTTTTTCGAATAGGTATGATGAAAAATAATTTTGATTATAGACACAGTAATTATTAACTTGATAATCTTAATTTAAATAAAAGGCAACCAGTAGGTACTTAAACTTACCTAATTTACCTTTTTTTTATTTATAGCCTGTATCTATGTCTGTAATATATTTTAACTTATTTATCTTCCAAGTGATCCGAACATTCATTAATTCGGAGGTAGGTACTTACATAAATCACGCATAGTCTTGGCGGGCCCAAACAGGCTTTCGAGAAAGAAACGCTTACCTATATATAGGCTCAGTAAAATATGCGACGCGACATCGCTAATCTAAGCGATGCGATCATCGATCGATTGTTTTCGTATATTTTCTAGTCGCGGGATCGTCGCATGAATATTTTTTTGGATACCGATTCGATAAGTACTTGTACGCTTAATCGAGTTTAGCTTTTGAATAAAATTCACGAGAACTTGCGATAGCTAGGTGGCTTAATATTTGCGATCTTCTCGAGACGCGCGAGGAAGATAGTTGTCCCTCGTTGGTAAAAAGTGGTCAATAAACTTTATTGTTTTACAAAAATGTACTTTTTAGTCATTTCTTGATTGGAATAATGCCAGGTTTAGACGAAGCCAGCGCTGGCTGCCAGTTTCACTGGCAGCCAGCGCTGGCTTGTTATTGGCCTCGTGTAAACAGTTTTTCAAGACAAACCAGCGCTGGCTGCCAGCACTGGCGAGAATAGAGCGCCGGCCTATTTTTCAAGCCAGTGACCCCCGCCCGCGTTCCCCGCAACCCTCGCGCCAGTTTGAGGCCGCGTGTAGCCGCATCGCGCCAGTTGCTGGCGAATATCCGTAGACTGTACACACGTTTGTTTATCGAAAGATTTTCCGCGATGTCGTCAAAAAAATTCAATGAAGACGAAACGTTAAAATTTATCCAACTCTATAGATCATTTTCTCATTTTCTCATCCAAAGTCTTTTATCCTTTACGATTTCTTCTTCTAACATATTGATCAACTCTGCTCTTAATAGTGCAGTGATGTTCTTTATACATTTATTTTTCAACCGCTGTCGCAGCCCCGAATTCATTTTTTAAAACACAAAACGTGTGCTCACCACAAGAATTATCCAGGAATGAAATGAACCCAGTTGGCCTCATCTAAACAACACGGGCCAGGCCAGCGCTGGCTTGTCTGAGTACTGGCGCCAGCGTTACTGGCTTCGTCTAAACCTACCTTAAGCGATTTCAAAAAGGGCACAATATGTCGTGGTATATATTTTTTGACAGCTGTGAATTTCATAATATCTATGTCATACTCATGCATGATGCTCGTGGCAATTTTAATACAAGGTTATTGGGTGTGGATTTATTTATAGAATAGAATAGAATAGAAATGTTTTTTATTCAAATAAACTTTTACAAGTACTTTTGAATCGTCAATGAGCCTACCACTGGTTCGGAATGCCGTTCCTGCCGAGAAGAACCAGCAAGAAACTCGGCAGTTGCTCTTTATCTCGGTGTAGTATGCTCGTTGCTCAAAATACTTTTACAATAGGTATACTTAATAGATATTATGCTATGTATGCAGAGTTTCCACAATGAGGGGAAGTTCCACAAAAGCATACGTAATTATATCTAATTACAATTCAACACATGTTAAGACGGGCATACAGAAAGTAGCCCCAATGCCGCTGGTGGCACCCGTTCACGTTTATTTCAATCGCATTTATGAAACAAAGCGCTGTTATTAAAAATACGAGATATGCCCTTTTCTAAATTGCCTAATAATTTATATCTACCCGTAAGAAATATCTATGTAACTATTTAGCTGAAGTTGCGAAATATTTAGGAAAATATTATTTCTGGCCGACTTATGTGGCACGTGCCTGCATGGCTAGAATAGGTTAGAAATATTTCCGTTGAAATAGACTTTTACAAAGGGCTTTCAAAAATTGTCCAGTGAATCTACCACTGCACTGGTTCATACAGGTCCGAGCGGAACGTACAAGAAAATGATATGGGTATGAATTTACACTGCCAACAAACTGCATCGTCACTTACCATCAGCCTCAGGTGAGATCCAAGTCAAGGGCTATCTTGCCATCAAATAAAATAAAAAGTCTTCTGACACTGACACGCTGCGATCAAACTTCGACTTTTCAGCAGACGCGGCGTTACAAAATGTTCAGAATTATTCGAAAGTAAAACGAAACACAAGTACGAATGTAGATAGCAGATGTTTAACCAAGAAAATATTAATAGACGAAAACAATAGTCCGTTAAGCCCTTTGTACTAGTTTGTGAAAGCGAAGTACAATACACATTAGATACGTCGTTGGTTGCACCTATGTTATAGTAGTATGACATAAAATGGTAGGAGTTTATTATCTTATCCTAACGATCATTATCAATTGTTTTAGCATTGTTTTAGTATATCTGTTAAAATCAATATAATATATTGCATTAAAGTCATAGAAATTTCTATGAACCTAAATGCAACATCTAGGCAGACTTATTAACAATAGTTCTTTGAAAAGAAAAAAACTTGATTGCTTCACAATCAAGTTTTTTCTTAGTAACAGTGACCGAGAAAAGCGGTTTTGAGACAAGGACGGATATAAATACCAACAATTTATTATTATTTTTTTACTGGCTTAAAATGCTCTACGAAGATTTCAGATTTTTAGTTTCAGATGCTTAGTTTCAGGAGTGTAACAAGTTTAATGTATCTAAGGTACCTAGATCTGCCTAAAATCAAGGTTAAAGTATTATTTTATGCGGTTTGAGGTTCTAATTACTTATGAGGATATAGAAAAAATACATCAAACCAATAATTTTTAAAATAGGAATTCCAATTATAGATTTAGTCGTAAAATTATTTTTAAAATCAGTATTTTTAATTTTTTTGATTTAGATCTAAAATAATAATAATTATAATAAAAAAATTATTATCCTCAGCACGAAACCTAATTATATCATTGTCTTGTATTTCCTAAAATTCACAAAATAAATTGCGCGATTCACCATTTTTCGTTTTTCGCCAACGAAAAAATTAAGCATATCTGATGGACCTGCAACCTAACGTCCTTAATATTAAAATAAAAAAAGTTTTTAACTCACCCGGTAAATAAAAAAAACTATGCTGTAAAATTATAACTTCCTTTAAATTTATCACTTTTTGCACTGAAAAAGTTGTAAAGTACTCTTTTTAACCGACTTCTATAATATTATTTCGATTCGTTGCGATTGTATTCCGGATTAATTCACCACGCCCGGCTGGCACGCAGTTTGATGTCGTTTGATTGTTTAATTTGAACACGCCGCCACCGTCGTAAATTCTTGGCGGGAAATGTATTATGTACACACAGACCAAACTCATGAGACCAGTAGCGACATCTATGTATGAAGTGTATACATTAACGAAAAGCGCCATCTATTAGCGAATAGCTAAAAAGCCTTCAAAGCATTTCCTGGCTCGGCTCTTGTGTGTGTGTGTGTTACAATGTGGACTGGACTTCTGTATTTCGTTAAAATTCTGTAGGTACCCTAATGACTATTATTTATTACTAACTATGATTTATTTTTAACTATATAATTATCGGCTATTTTAGGACTTTTCGCCTTATTCTTATGGGTTATTCAGATTCCAGAGGGGTATTTTTATTGAAGAGTTGGATTGTTCATATTTTACAGGCCCCCAGTGGGTGGGTTTTATAATTATTTTTTCTTATTTCAATCTTTTTGATCTCTGCCTACCTCATTTAACCATTGAATTCGGCCTTATTTTTAGGTACAACATGGTCAAAATTAATTTATATTTTATGTTGCTGATGCCCGCGAGTATTTAGTTTTTGAAATCCCTCGGGAGCTCTGATTTTTTCCGGGATAAAAAGTAGGCTGTCCTCTCGTCATCAATTATTAATCATGCAAAAAGTCACGTCAATCCGTAGCTCTGTTGCGGCGTGATTGAAGGACAATCCAACAAACACACTTTCGCATTTATAATATTAGTATTTAAATGTAAAATAAAAATAGCAGTTATGCTGTTTACACTATTTTTATTATGTAGGTATAGAATCTTCTTGACTAACAAAAAATAATATTAAAGGTACAATATTTAAAAAAAATCAAAAATGGAATTTCTATTTATTAACGCACTGATGTCTAATATAAATTATTGGCCCAGTATATTAATTAATTATTACATACTGTACTTACATAACTTACACGCAAATGTGTGACAGAATATTGCGTGCTAGCCACGAATAAACAGCGAATAATTTTTATTAACAAGGGCCTTACACACTAGTGCACTTTTACCTATTCAAATAAAGTAAAATTACCTTACAATACATAATTCAAGGAAGTCTGTGACTTTAACTAGGTTCAAAATAAACTAATATTTATTAGGTTAGATTAGTTTAAAAGAATTATTGAAATTATTTTATTGTAATCACTATTAGTAATAAAGATCTGTAAAGCTTACATAAAATTGTTACATAAAAGATTTCTCTCATCTTAAGTGTACAAACTAAATATGAATCTTGACTTGAATGTTTAAAAGTCTAAATTATTAAATGTTGGCCAACTTGTGGCTCTCATTACAAGCATTACAAGTCAAGAGTCTGTAATATAACTTAGAAAAAAATAGTTTATTAATATGTCTATTGTCTAATGATTGAATATAGCAAGATTATGAATTATGATTCATCACCAAGGTCGCATCTAGTTGGTGCTGCTTTTTCTTTTTTGGTAGATTCTTTCGCAGCTTCTGTAATACAAGAGTTCAACTTTTAAAAATTTGTAAATCACAGCAATATGAAAAAATAGGGATGCATCCGATAAAACCAATAATGTCCTGAGCGAATTAGGCTACGGTGGCCAATACCCACAAAGATAAGGCTTCTAAGATGAAGATATCAAAGTGCATGATGGGTGCAAGCAACACAAATGTACACTCTATTCCCTCACTCTCGTAATGAGACAGAAAGATCTCGTGATGAGTGTCTACAAAAACAGAGTTCAGGCGCAGGACCGACAGCTTATTGTGCTCTAAGGCACAGGAGTGACAACACTGACTTCCTAACTCAAGGTAGCTCTGAGAATTTATTGACAGAAAACCTAATACATATACCAATTTATAATACTTAGCTAACTTTGGCCGGAATCGTAAAAACAAACGTGTGTGTGAGAGTTGCGTTTGAGTATAAGATTGTCGTTGTGATGTAAATTAAAAAAAAATAGGCCAAGTGTGAGTCGGGCCTCGCTCTTTTAGGGTTCCGTACATATTACCAAATCACTTTTTTAGCCTTCTTTATTTTTTAATTTTATTTTATTTTTATTATTTGTTGTTGTAGCGGCAATAGGAATACACAATATGTGAAAAATTCAACTGTCTATCTATTATAGTTTACGAGATACAGCCCGCTGACAGACGGACGGACGGATAGCGGAGGCTTAGTAATAGGGTCCCGTTGGCACCCTTTGGGTACGGAACCCTAAAAACGAATAGAAGGGGAAAAAAACAATAATAATATGGGGAATATCAATATCGTTTCTGCGGTATCGGAGCATCCCTAATATGAAATAATAGGTTAACAAGATAGAGTACCTTATTTAGACGGTAATACTATTTACCTCCATCGCCCATTAGCGTGGTTTTAACTGTGGAAGCATCTGTGGCCGTGGGAAGTTTGATACCTTGCTTTAAAACCATTGTGCCATCCTGAAACAGTATTCATTACCACTTATAATTTTGTAACAATATCTATTTGTCAGAAAAATAACTGCAAATAGTCTACTGATTTACATATGAGCATGTGATTAAAAAATAAAAATAACAATTTGAACGCAATGGTAGATTGATGAAGCCGTGATATGGTGAGGATTGTGGTCTCCTAGTTGGGGCAGGTTCGATCCCGGGCACGCACCCGTGACTTTTCGGGGTTAAGTGCGTTTAAGAAATTAAATATCACAAGCTTCAACGGCGAAGGAAAAGATGGTGAGGAAACCTGCACACCTCAGAGTTGCCTATAATGTTATCGAAGGTGTGTGAAGTCCGCTAATTTGCATTGGGCCAGCGTGTTGGACTAAGGCCTATAACCCTTTTCTGAGAGGAGACCTGCGCTCAGTTGTGAGCTGTTGATGGGTTGGTGATGACGGTAAGCAAAAATTAATTGTCCGATCAGCCCCCCGATTGTCTAAAAGTTGTCGATCAAAATCTTATTCAATTCATGGCATTAGCGTCAAAGTAAAATAAACCCATAACAGCATTAAATTAGAGCTCAATTTCGTGTATGCATTAACGCTCCATGTTAGAATCGGTTGTACTGAATTTGTGAATTTAAATCAATACAGTCAAGGAATACTTTACTTTGACGCTAATGCCATGAAATGAATAAGATTTTGATCGGCAATTATTAGACAATCGCACCTCAGTTTTTTTATTTTAAAATATAAGGTGCTCAAATTGAGATCTTTAATCGGGAAAGGCAGCGTTGGCAGACCTCTCACTAGGCACTACTAGCCACTAGGTGGACGGACGAACTCAAGCCAGTCGCTAGCAGCTGATGGACATAAGCGGCACAAGTACGTATCCTGAGGTAATCCTTGCAAGACATAGTCCAGCAGTGGACATCCATCGGCTGAGATGACCACGACTACGACAAAGAACATATCTCAAGCTACGCACCTTCATTTCAACCAGACCTTTCTTGGCCATCGCTTCAACTTCCGCTTTTGTCATGACTATTTTCTGCACTTTGACAACTTTCTTCCCTATTTGCATTTGACAGAGCTCCCCGGCGGGCAACGCTGGAAAGTAAAATATTTAGTTTAACAAGGATAAGAAGTTTAAAAACTGTAAGGAATTATGTAAAAACTATCTGTAGTGTCTAGGGGCAGCAAGTAGTAGGTAGAAGCGAAACAAATAAATACAGGTAACACTGTCAGTTGTGTGTTAACCACAGACAGTGTGCTAGGTGAGTAAAGTGTAGTGTGTACGTGTGTGTGTGTTATCTACATGTAGAATGCATGAGCGTTCTACACCGTCATAATGATCTCGTTCGTACAAAATATAGCCTAGATGTCACCCGGACCATCGTAACGAATCGGTTGTCACCTCATTTATCAAAATCCGCTCAGTAGTTTATTCGCTAGGTTAGAACATTCTAAATAGTCACATACATACATACATACATATACTGCTAAAATCATAACCCTTCCTTTTTGCCGTAATCGGGTAAAAACCGTGGCGCTGCAACCCCCTCTATACCACCACCAATATTTAACTAGATAACAACAGAAGTAGGATCTATTTTTCCTTAGGTGTCTTAAAAGGTAAACAAGTGGCTACTCGCAGAAAGGTATAAGCGACGCGCTATACACAGAGCATTGGACGTTCTTACCGCAATGACAATAAAACCGGACTAAATAGAAATTGTCATTTGTCAGTAAATAGGGGCAAGTGCTGTACCTATGGAAGCTTGTACCTGTGGACACAACCGATTCCGTCGAAACTAGCAACCCTAAGATTCTAATTTGAACACGAACTCTCAACCATAGACAAAGCTTTACGGTCGCGTTCAAATTAGAATTATAGTGCTGCTAGTTTCGACGCCCATGCCCATACATACTTTTTAAAGGTAAATACGAAAGTAGCCTAAATCACAAATCCAGCTAAAATAATCTAAATAAGTCACTTACGTCGAGCATTAGCTGGTAAGGGCATTGCTTTAATTCCGGGCGGTAGCTCTCGAACTGGTACCTGAGTGACAGACAAAAAATAGTGATTATTTTGACTAACTATTCTTGTGTGTAGAAAATGGTATGGATGTAACAGAAAATTGGGAACTGAACTAATTTCATGGTATATCCAAAATAGTAGTTGGAGGTCTTACTCTACATTACACTAGTTTCCATCTAGTAAAAAGGTCTAGCTTTTGTCACCGGCTTCACTCGCGTTGAGTTCGATTTTTCATACACCTATTTTACTTTATTTGGGTTGAATTAACAAAAATTGTGTCTTAGTGGATGCCTACGTCATATAAGCTATTTGTATGCCTTTCAGCCCCTTCCGTCCAGTGATTTGAGCTGTGCATTGATAGAACAGTCAGTCACCTTTTTCTTTTATTTACAATTAGATTAGATTACCTTTTTTAACGTTTGTCCTGTAGGCGAGACCAGTACATCAGAAGGAGGATTATTGGTTGGTTCCGGAGTTTTGTTCATACTCTGCAATCGAAAATAAGATAGACGTAATAAGGTTCAATCGGATCTCTGCAACGGGAAGATCGCTAATAGCACATTTGTAGCAAATTAATGTATTTTTTTTTCTTAGCCATGTTAAACGTTTGTCTGTGCACTCACCTCATGGTAAGTGACGATGCGGTATAAGGCCAAACGAATCTATAGAACTTTCTGTCATTTGGGTTAGAACTGTGACAGAATTAAAACAAGACATTTACGAGTGAGAGTGCGATCATCATAAATCGTAGTTCATCCTAAGGGTCTAGACAGACTAACTGTGAAATTGCAGTTGATATAAATTGCATTATATCTGCCATACGACTGCGCAAGCTGTTGCACTAGAACTGCTCGGGGGACTACGCCCTTGGTGGGCATTTGGGATTCAGTTATGTGAGTTTGTGTGAATCCATCAAAAACTCACATAGATGATGCTAGATGGCGTTACAAGAACCTCAAGAACAAGCGATCCTACATCGCGATAGCGTGGTAATCCGAGATGATTATACCCGTCAACTGCCGCGGCATTTGTGATGTACTGGCTTCTGTCACGCCTGTCGCGTTAATATAAAAAAAAACCGCTTTATTAAAAAAAATATTTCTCTATTTATATAGGACATATGTATAAAACTTATATTGATGGAATCGTTATGAATTAATTTTGTATGTAATATATACTTATCCGTACATATTACTGAAATAGAATTAGCAAAATCTCATGTCAAAGTAACGAGAGCTATATTTTGAACAATTTTATCTTAATTGATGAATTAATGAATTTGGTGCAAAATTGTTATCTATCTACATGTATTTTACTTAAAAACTGTTTATTACGTACCCTTCCATTGTTTTTACTATGATTAACACCAACAAACACATCACAGGAATAAATATGAACGAACCTCTTTTTAGCACTACACTCCGCACGGTCGACGCGAGTACTGAGTGCCAACGCGTTTTTCAACATAGATTATTTAAATGTCTTAAGGTTCAAAATCGTACAAAAAAAGGCATAGAGACCTTCAAGGTTCAACTATCGATAGATATAAGTTAGAGAAGGCTGGGTATATTGTTTACAAGCAAATTAAATGCAAAACCACACGAGTCGAAACAGGATAGCTAATATCGGGAGCCGATAGGTTGGCAAAAGTCCATAATTTTTAAATCGGCGGGAACCGGCGATTGGACGCATGAAGGGACAAGTTTCAAGCTTTAAGGGGGCTCAGTATGCGCGACCGAAGTTGCCGGCGCACGTGGGTAACCTGCTTGCTATTTCACCTAACATTGTGTGAGAAAGAGATAGACTCAGTGCAGCGAGTGCATGCGCGCATACTTCCGTGCTACCGTCCCGCTCCCACTCCGTGTCGGGTGAGAGGCGCGATAATTTACACCGAAATCAAGCGCGCGAAAAGGGTTGAACAGTCGTTTGGGAAAAGTGTTTTTGAGAAAAAACTACTAAATGTATGTTTACAAAGTAAAGTTATTTGAACTGATGAATAAATAAACTATGTCTAATGATAATTTTTTTGGAATTTGCATACTCCTAATGTTATTTATTTGCGCCCAAAGTTGTCATAAATTTAGTGTGAAAATGACGATCTTTCGAGGCTCGTAACTTTAAAACTAGATAATGACGATGCAAATCGACATAATACTTAGTTTTGAGCGTACAATATCAAATAATGTAGTAATCACTCATCTACGTTTGTATGAAGAAGGTACTGGCTTGAGTCACCTTAAGCTAGGTCTCTACAAAAGAAAAGTTGCCTAACGTTTTGGTGACAAAAGTTGGCAACTTTTCTTTGGTGGAGATCCAGCTTTATATCATGTTATGTGTGCCTGGGATCGAACCTGCGAATCCCTGAATAGGAGACCACAGTCCTAACGACTAGGCTATCACTGCTTTTAAAAAATTATGTTATAGTAAATAATAAAATATTCTACCTGATCACTGTCCATCACACTACTGGTGTCATTGAGGTTAGATTTTTCTGCCTTCTCTGAAATTGTTGCGTTGGCTTCTTGTGCATCTTCTTCAGGTTCTGGTTTCTTAACTTTTTGCGGCCTATAATGATTGGAATTGATTTATAGTGTACATGTCAGTTTATTTAAAAAAATCTTAAACTTCACATTTCAGGGCTTCTCAAATTCCCTCATTAGTACGTCTCTAAGGTATTGAATAGAATTAGGCGTCATGATATATAAAGAAAAATCAATATTCCTTTGCTATAATCCGCCAAACAGAATAAATCCTTTATCACTCGACGTATCGGAGCGAAACGTACGCCAAGTGTTAAAGGATTTATTCCGATTGGTGGATTATAGCAAAGGAATATTAATTTTTCTTTAAACGCTCTAGGGTACTCGAGGAATATTTCCTCCAAATTTCAAATTGATAACTCTTTTGGCTGTGGATATCAGAAAAACTGAAAGGCCAAAAGTGCCCACTCTTAAGGTGAACTAAACGGGTCTGCCCGCAAAATTATAATTTAATTTGGTTTTTCGCAATTTGTACTAATACGACAAAGTAGGCATTCTAATTAAGCCAATGGCAGTATCATCTTCACAGTTTTATATAAAAATCTTTACTTGAAAGTTTCCAGTTTAAGAAATAGTCCGAGTATCGACTAATTTGTGAGTAACTCACGTCAAGCTCTATACTCGGACTCTATACTGCCATTGGCGCAATTAGAATGCCATAAGCCTACTTAGTCGTATTACTTTACAAATTACGAAAAACCAAATTAAATTTGAATCTCGCGGGCAGACCCGTTTAGCTCGCCTAAGTCTTAACATACGCTTTGGAGGGAGAAAATTTGGAGGGAGAAAAAAAGGTGAAATCAAAACGTTCAGTAGACCTACACTTCTTTGTTCTCCTTCCGCGGCCGGCCACGCTTCCGCGGCGCGCCCGCCGGCGGGGTCGCGGGCGGCGCTTTAGCCACTGGAACAACTTTCGCCGGCTGAGAAGCACGACGTCCTCTGCGAGTCTAAAGTGAAATGTTTTGATCAAGTCACTAATTTTATATTATATCACTAAGGGCCGATTTAACCAACGTAAAAAAGCCTTATCCGAGCGAAAATTTTATATTTTGACAGTATTATCAATACATTAACTGTCAGAACGACCAATTTATCCCTCGGATAAACGTCACTCGACGTTGGTGAAATCGGCACTTAATGTTATTGAATAAACTTTTAATAAACTTTTAGTATCCACCGTAAAATACAACGAGATACCCATTTCACGCACTATAGTGCAAATTTTTGGCACGCGTGCTCGTCCACTTTTCCTTAATAGCTTGTTAAATATATTTGTGAGGACATACACATACATACACACACTCACACACATTTTTCTTAACTTACCGTTTGGCATAGCACGGATTTTTCTATCTAAGGCGCCGACAAAGCAACGGCACAACGCGTTACTACTACTAAACACACACAAACAAACACGTGTGTGTGTGCGTGTGTTTGTGGCATACCACAGATTTTTCTATCTAGGACGCCGTAGAAGCAACGCAGCAAAGACAGCGCGCACTACGGCCGAATCATCTTCGCGTAGTCCTTGATCTTGGACGGTCTCGTAGATCGGCGGAGGACTTTTTCTGTACTGGTAAGTTCACACACACACACACAGATATAATGTGTGTGTGTTTGTCTGTGATTGTCCACGGATTCTTCTATCTAGGACGCCGTAGAAGCTACGCAGCAAACACAGCGCGCACTATGGCACAGCCCTTAGTTCAAATATGGTTGAGCGAAGCAACGGCTGGGGCATGCATCATGCTCGTGAACGGGTGCCACCGGCGGGAATAGGGCTACTTTGCCCGTCTTAACATGTATTGAATTGTAATTAGGTATGCTTTTGTGGAACTTCCCCTCATTGTAGAAACACCGCATACATAGCATAGTATCTATTGTATTGTAAACCTGTTTTGAAAAGAGCAACCGCCGAGTTTCTTACTGGTTCTTCTCGGTAGGAAGGGCATTCCAAACCAGTGGTAGACTCATCGACGATTGAAAAGCCCTTGAAAAAAAGTTTATTTGAATAAAAAATATTTCTATTCTATTCTTACGTCAGTGCTTCTTTCCGGCTCCTGATAATCTTCGTCATCCTCGGTGGTCTCGTCGTCTGAACCCTCTTGAGTCCGATCGCGAATCATCTTCGCGTAGTCTTTGATCTTGCCAGGTCTCGTAGATCGGCGGACGGGCTCTTCTGTACTGGTGCGTTCAGTTGTTGCTGATCCGTTTTTGACTATATTCTGCTAAATGATAATAACAAACATGTACAAATAAGCACACACAAATAACAACATTTACATGTAAAAGATGGCATGACATGAACTATGTACGAAAGACATCGTATTGTAGGAATCGCATACAGCACGGCTATGTAAAACTGTAATCTAGGTGTCGCCACAGTCCACACGAACCTCAATCACCCTAGCAAAGTTTTCTCTACGGTGTAGGTACTTATAAACGAGTTCCAAGACGCAACAAGAGGACAAGCAAAACGGAACTTCTCTTCTAAATATACAATAATATGTACAAATAAGCAAAGCATCACTCTATGGCTATTTATTATTTATTGACTTTATTCTTCTTCCTTTTAAGGCAGAAATTTATAGGTCACAAAAACTTCTACAGCTCAAATCTCAAGTTGTGAATTTAGCAATGTGACTTTGTTCTTGGGGAATATTAAACTTTTTTGCTGATCGAAGGTTTTGTTTCGATATATTGCATGAATTTGCAAATGGCCGCTAATTTAGTTTAGTTCTACTAAAAATGATGGCCACAGTATGACAATCGCAATCATCTCTGATTGGCTGGCAGTCTTTCGCTATTGGTTAAAATGCATTGATGCAACAAGAATGCCCTAAATTCAGCCAGTTAGAGGTGACTGCGATCGTCACACTGAAGCAATTGTTTTAATCTAAAAATCATAAATCCCACAGGCCACAACTTAATCTATTAATTTCGTTATCCATCCAATGTTACTTATTCTGTTGTACACAATATCTAAACTGAATTGAAATAAAAATACATTCACAATGTACACTGCAAATAAGGACAGAATTACAAGGAGTTGTCAATTTAGAATCTGTTTACAACATAATTACCACCATTTTATGATTGGGGAAAAGAAGAGAAACACGCAGAGTAGTGCATATTCTATTGTTCACAATTTCTTAAAGGTTTAAAAATTGAATATACTAACCTTTGGAGTTTCCTTGCCTTTATCTTTTTCAGTGTTTTTCTCTTTTTCCTTTTCCTTAACTTCTTTTTCATTGGTTTCTTTATCTTTTTCTTTTTCCTTGTTAACCTTTTCTTCCTTAGAATTAACATTATTATTTCTAACCTCCTTGGTTTCTTTTGGCTCTTTATTCTCTTTGGTTATTACAGCACGTTTTTCAGGTTGCTTCTTCTCTACACAGAGGGGTTTGTTCATCAGTTGTTTCCTATCATCGGCGCTTCTGTAAAATTCACATTTTATATTAGTATGGAGTTAGTCTGTTCAAAACTAGAATCGTCGTGGCCAAACAGTGAACTAACGCGAAACAGGCGAGCTATTGTATTGCGCGCAAAAAATGTTTAAGTACAGTTTTTGCAATTCACGAAGGCGAGTGAGCTATACTCGTGGTTACTTCGTGTACATGCACATTGCATAAGTGTGCGTGCCTGTCAAAGCCTAGGTGGGAGCGGGCAGGCGCGAGCATTGCGCTCGCTCACACTTATACAGATACGACACACACACAACCATAAGTCAGTCGCCCTCGTGAATTGCAAGAACTATACTTTTTTTGCGCGCAATACAACACATCAGGGCGCAGCAGGCAGCAACGCAGGATTTAAGGTAAGCTCAAATCCTTTATGCCTTTGAACAGACTCTATAAATAGAATATTTTTAATTTATGTAATCACGACATCCAGCTATCAAATCATATGATTATCGTCATCATCAGCAACCCATCATTATAGCTCAGTGCTGAGCGCAGGTCTCCTCTCAGATAGGTTATAAGGCCACAGTCCAACATGCTGGCCCAATGCGAGTTTGCACAATTATGGAGAACTCTCAGGTGAACTTTCCTCACGATGGCATCCTTCACCGTTGAAGCATGTGATATTTAATTGCGTAAATGCACATAAATACGAAAAGCCTGGGATCGAAAAAAAATTTCAATGTTCAATCTTTGTATTGATACTACATAATTATTTTATTATACTATATTTTTGTGTACATACACTTTTTAGAGATATATTCGATAAAATATTATAATAAATCGCAAATGCAACACTAATGTAATTTAACTAACCTTAATTTGGGTGTAGATGTTAGAAACTGCGGTCGTTTGCCTTTTGATGTTTCTATGACTTTGTTGGAGGAAGCTTTATTTGACTCTGTGTTGCGACTGTTGGTCTGAAAAGTTTTCGTAAATAAAGTAATGTATTAATGAAATTAATAATTATGTATTTTATAATATCTAGGGCAGGTGTTTTATTCATTTAAAATAATCTGACTGCAATTTTTAAATAAAAAGTTTTTAAATAATAAAAGTAAAATAAAAAGTTTTTAAATAATAAAAGTAAAAACACAATGCCATTTTTCTTTTTTAAATATCTTAGCTAGTCTCGGAAATATAGAGCTTTAAAGTTTCTTGTTAGACAAAGAGAGCGCTACTGAACTATGATGTCACAAGACAGTAGACTCTTCATACATAATTTCGGTTTAGGAAGAGACAGATATAGTCGCAGTATATAATACTCTGGTGCTACAAATGTTTATAGGTGGTGGTAATCACTTAACATCGGGTGATCCTACCGCTCGTTTACTCGCTATTCATATAAAATAAAAATACGTGTCATGGAACACTCCGTTGGAACGAAGTTCCTTTTAATAATGAAAACAAAAAATAATAATCTGAAGTCAGGATTCGAGCCCCCGAACTGATAGTTTCACTCCTTCATTTAGCCGCTACGACACCAAAACTATGACGGAACGTGTGGAATAAACGAAGACAACACACAAGGGTCGTGACGGAAAAAATTCTTATATAGGATAGGGAACTTCGTCCAAAAAAAAGGTTTACAAATATAAAGTTTAATTAATATTCTTTACTCTTTTAAGATCTTGAAGTTCCTTTTCTAGTAGGCGCAGAGACTTGTCGCTGGCACCACCGCTGTTACTGCTCTCCACTTTTGTGATTGGTTTAATTTTTTTTGTAATCACTGAAAATAAGTGTATTTTAGCTGATATAAACTTAACATGGATGAAGTATTACTAAGGAGAACTCATAATAATTAGCTCATCATATCTTCTACAACGTGGTTGCCTGGAAGAGGTCAGTTCTAAGCAAT
Source organism: Oeneis ivallda (assembly GCA_029955525.1). Lineage (NCBI taxonomy): Eukaryota > Metazoa > Arthropoda > Insecta > Lepidoptera > Nymphalidae > Oeneis > Oeneis ivallda. The sequence continues at coordinate 14,726,531 of JARPMR010000005.1, forward strand.
AAGGCCACCAATAGGGTATTTGACTGATATTTTACACATATATGTCGCAGTAAAATAGTTGAAGCCGGAATATAGTTATACGGAAGCGGTTCATAGCTATCTTACAAGGAATATAGCTATAATAAGAGCATGATCTAGAAATATGTATGACTATGTGACTAGACTAATCTAGTGAACTGATTAAAGTATAAATTTTCTTTGATTTGCACAAGTAAGTTAGCTATGAACCGCTTCCGTATAATTGTATTCCGGTTTATAGCTATAAACCTAGGTTTATAGATAAATCACGGCTTCAACTATTTTACTGCGACATATATATATATATTTAAAACAGAGGCACCTTTCCTGTTCCTGAAAGGTTATTAGGCCGATTTGGATGAGGATTTTTGAATAACACAGGTATATAACATCATAGCAGGTTCTTTGACTTTATGTTTAAAAGTTTCAGGCAACCAAGGGTTGCTAATGGCAGTTCGTTATGGACGTAAAATGGATGAAAAAGGACAGAGTTTACTGTACTTTTTCACTGTCAGAAACAGTCAACGCGTGCCTGAAGGTAGTCAGATTATATACATTTCGTATTAAGGTACGAGTTAGTAGTCGACTACAGACAGCATCAGCAGGCGACGCGACACTATTGGTTTGTGTGTACGTACTTGTATTATACGACGTGTCGCTAGCTAAGAAAGGTATTTCATAGAAATACATAGAACATCGTACCTTTAAAACCTATTAAATTCTTCAGAATTCCTTCTGACGCTCACCGGATGCACGAATCAGAAAACCTTTCTGAAAGACAATTTCTAATAACCTAATTTCAATTACCTGCATCATTTGCGTCTGGAGGTTGAGGCACCTTGCGTTTTATTTCCTCTGCTTTTCGCAATATATTTGCTGTCTGAAAGCAAACAATCGATATTTATTATTAAACCAGAAATTTCCAATTAATTCAATTTTTTATACCTTTGTAACATATTATATACCAATGCACCATGCACTAAATGAATATTTTAGTAGGCAAAGCGTCACCAAAAGTACTAAAAACTTCTTCGAATGAGGCCGTGGTTGGTCTCCACCCTGCCGTCAAAGACGTGCCGCCAAGCGATTTAGCGTTGTAGATTTTGGGTAGAAACCGATTAGGGGTATAGGTAGTGGCCGTAAAGGAGCTAACGTTTCGCGACAGAAAGCGCCATCTATGAATGTTAGCCGAGCTACGAGTATAACTGAGCGGCAACGACCATTTTAAATTGTGTTTTATTACTTAGGCCTTATTAGTCGACAGTAGGCTTTATAACCCCCACCTACCTTACACTACCATACCCGTTCCAAGTTAGCCGGCTACCATCTGAGACTGCATCGTTACACACTTAAAACACAATTACCTGATTATCTAAGGTTTTGTTGACAATTTTGATGTTATCCGTGGTGGGAGGGGTGACGGCAGGTTTCAGCGGCACCTTTTCAGGCGTCGCCGGTTTAACAGGTGGCTCCTTCGTCAGTATGGCGAGCGTGTCCACTGTCTGTAGCTCCGTGTATGTGACCTCACTCTCACTCTCTATAAACCGAGAAATAGAATAGAAATATTTTTTATTCAAATAAACTTTTTTACAAGTGCTTTTGTATCGTCGATGAGTCTACCACTGGTTCGGAATGCCCTTCCTGCCGAGAAGAACCAGCAAGAAACTCGGCGGTTGCTCTTTTTAAAACAAGTTTAGTATACAATAGATACTATGCTATGTATGCAGTGTTTCCACAATAAAGTGATCATACATACTTTCAGCAGTGATATGAAGAACAGAAGCTTATACTGCGGTCTCCTATAGGGGGGCCGCAGGTCCGATCCCGGGCACGCACTTCTGGCTTTTCTAAGCTTGTGCGTTGAAGAAATTAAATATCACAAGCTTCAACAGTGAAGGATAACATCGTGAGGAAACCTGCAACCTTGTGAGTTCTTCATAATGTTCTCAAAGGTGTGTGAAGACTGCCAATTTGCATTAGGCCAGCGTGGTGGACTAAGGCCTACAACCCTTCTCTGAGATGAGACCTGCGCTCAGTAGTGAGCCGTTGATGGGTTACTGATGATGAGGACATACTTTCCTTTTTTCCTTATTCAGATCAATTATAGCCTGACAAACCGGTTTTAATTTACCGGGAAATTTTGGTAGTTACCGGTTCAAATTATTTATTGTTCTTCAATTTACCGGTTAATTGATTGAACGAACCGAAATCGTATCAGTTACCGGTAGGTCACCTATATTTTGGTTGTTTGAACCCTACCCTATCTTTGAACCCTACGGCACGCAACTGGGATGGATGTTTGATACTCTGTGACACCAAATTTACTAGACGGATTTTGATGAAACTTTACAATGATTTGTACATCAGAATAATTAAAGAATTCCCCCGGGAGATCGCGGGTATCAGCTAGTATTATATAAACCTACCTTCAGAATTTGTGTTGTCAATTTTGTCATCGATTTCTTCTTTAATGTCATTTACCTGTAAAAAAGATTATAATTTATCAGGTGGCGGGGATATATATAGGGTTGTCAAAATATGTCAATTCAATAAGGTCAACACTTACAAGGTAATTATCAGGTTTCTTTATTTCGATTATCATATCATCACCATCTTCTTTTACTGCAAAAATAAATTAAGTAATATATCATATTATTATTAATATGTGATACTAGCTGATGCCCGCGACTTCGTCCGCGTGGATTTAGTTTTTGAACTCCCTTGGGAACTCTTTGGTTTTCTGGGATTAAAAGTAGCTTATGTCACCCTCGAGGTCCTCAACTATACCCATGCAAAACATCAAGTCGATCCGTTTCTGTTTTAAAGGACAAACCAACAAACCACTTTCGCATTTATAATATTAGTATGATAGTATGATTACTGATTTTATTTTATTTTAAACTAGCTACCCGGACAAACTTCGTTCTATCAAAAGTTAAAAGTAAAAATTAAATTTTTTTTGTTTTTTTTTTTTATTTTATTAAAACCTTCCGTGGACCTTAAGGAACATACAAAAAAAAATTAACCGAATTGGTCCATCCATTCTTGAGTTATGCGCTTACCAACATTCATTTTTATTTATATAGATATAGTCATAACTTCAAAGATGTGACATGTGCGTACAAGCGCGAATATGGTAGCTAGATGCCAATGTGGCTAATTGGGTATTTGACTATAGTCAAAATGTTGATATTCATTATTATTTTATAATCGAAAATGTAACATGTAAGAATAGCATTTGTAAAAACAGAAAATAAATCGGTCCAAAAACAAATAATTTATAGAGCTTTAAAGTTTCCTGTTAGACAGAGAGAGCGCTACTGAAGTGTGATGTCACAATTGAGCAGCTCCATAGACGTTTTAGAAAGAAACAGGTTTCAGTCATTGTAAAACAGCTTATAATTCCGAGACTAGTAAAGATATTTAAAAAAGGGAAATGGCATTGTGTTATAATATTTAAAACGTTATTTTAAATAAATAAAAAAATATCAGTCAAATACCTAATTCTGTTGTGCATTATCTCTAAAATAAATTAATTGACAGGTCTAAATCTCATGTTCATCTATTCCTTTCATAATGCTGCGGAAAAGGACAGCACTAGATTCAGACCTGTCAATTTAGATTTCAAGTGTCAATTGTTTAGGACAGCATTAGCCACATTGTTTGATTTCGATCATTCTATTATTACCCAAAAACAAATAAAAATAATAATTTTTATTTTTACGATAATTTTTTTTTACAAAAAAAAAATCAAAACACAAATTTTCGAACACAGATTTAGGATTGGTAGCTTTGGTGGTAGCTTAGCTATTCCTTCTAGAATCTAGTAGGTGTGAAGCGGCTACCAAACCTAAATCTATGTTTTGAAATGGGTATGGCAGTTTTATTAACTTATTTTATAAACCCATACCAACTACAAATAAATAATAGTTCATTGCTTCAATTAAAATCATCTTACCGTTGATTCCATTATCATCATCTTCGTCTTCGGCATCCATTTCCATTGAAGACTCATCATTCATTTCCTGTTGTGAAAAATTTCCTTGTCATTACTTAACGCACTGTTAGTTTTTCCATTATATCATGGTGTAGGTGACAAGTCAATAATACGCAACTTATTTTGCACAAGATTGTAACCATCATAAGGTTCAAATTACGAAAATAGATTTTCTGAAAAAAGAATAGTCTCAATAGATTTAATGGTGTGAATTTGAACCTTGTGTATGCGAAAATATTGTAAAAAAATAAGGTATCTTTTATTGACCTATGATCCCCACCAGGCTACAATAAAAAAACTAAAAAAAAAGCGTGAGTGTCGCGGAACACTCGGTTGGAACGAAGTTTCTTTTAATAATAAAAATAAATAAAGTAAAAAATAATAATCTGAATTCAAGATCCGAACCCCAAACGGATAGTTTCACTACTTCGTTTAGCCGCTATGCCACCAAAGCTATGACGGAACGTGTGTAACAAACGAAGGCTAACTAAGACGAACTAAGAGTCGTGACGGAAATATTCTTACACTTTTTTTCGTCTAGCTCCCATCCGCTAAGTCCGTGCCGTCCGTTATAGAACTTCGTTCCAAAAAACTGTAAAAAGTTTAAGAAGATTTTTTACTTACATTGTGTATTTCATCTTCGTGCGCATTCATTTGATGGGCATCGAGCTTTTCTTGCGTCGTGAAAATAAGCTCGCAATAGTCACACATAAACTCTACACCTGCCAACAATACAAAAAAAGTTTTTCGGTCAAGGTTTCCCAATCATTAAGTTTTCTTTTGAACTATGTAATTTTTGCCATTTAATTAGGTTTTTAAAACAATGGAGTTATTTTAATTGGTATGGTAAACTACAACAAACCAAACGGTTATCCTCTTTATAGTTAATTTATGATTTTATAGGCCTCTATAATTTATCTATAATTTCATAGATTAATTTATAGAGGTCCGTACGCCATTTGCAATATTATTAGTTCCCGAGACACTCGTATGTCAAATGTGGCGCTTCAAATTGATCCATAATAAAAGCAGTCATTTGTATAGGGACAGACAATCCAGTGTTAATCATAGATTAATTAGAGATCAGTGGTCGTATCTGTATAAGTGTGAGTGAGCGCAATGCTCGTGTCTGACCGCTCCCACCTAGGCTCCGACAGGCACGCACACTTACGCGTCGATGTAACCAAAAGTAAAGTTCACGCGCGCTCGTGAATTGCAAGAACTATACCAACCCTACAGATATTCCTGGATTCGCGGATTATACTCGTAGCTAATGAAAGGAGGATAGGTAAGAGTGGACCTAGACACAAAGTTAATTGTATTATTATTACAAAGTTAATTGTATAAACTATGTTTTTATTGCCCTTATGGAGTAGTTAATAGAATCTAAGGCAGCATGTCTGAATTCACTTCGAAAAAAAAAAGATATTCGACCCTTACATTAATAGTTTACAGTAATTAATGAAATGATTGTTAGGAAAAATCAGTTCTTCTGTCTTTATTCTCCAAGTGAATTTAGACATGCTGTCTTAGGGTACATTTCTGCATGCCAAGTATGAGAGCGTTCACGCGGGTTCACGCGGGCACCGCGGCGGCCGCGTGAATGCTATTATATTGGCCATATGTTTGAGTTTACGGCGCGACGCGACGCGACGCATCACGCGCCGCGTGTGCAGAAACGTACCCTTAGGATTAATTTACTACTTAATCTATTAATTACTGCATTAGGGCAACAAAAGCTGACATAGTTCATAATGCTACAGTCAAATTTTTTTGGGTACTGGGCCCATCATCCTATGTTTATTTTCCTTTTGCTGCCATATTAACATACCGTTAACATGCGACTTGATGTGTGCGGTGACGGCCTCCACATCGCCAAACTTCTCTTGACACAGCGGACACGTGAGGTTCTGCGTGGCGTGTATCGCGGAGTGGTATATGAGGTCGTCTTGCGACTCGAACACGTCTTCGCACTGGTCGCACCGATATTGCTCCTGTTTGATTGTACTGGGGCCGGAGCGATTCTGGTCGCGATGTTTCACACGGATATGTCTGTGAAAAGGAGTTTTTTTTGGAATTAGAATATATATATAGGGCTGTGGACGCCAACTGTCAACCATAGACGATGCTTTACGGTAGCGTTCAAATTATGCTGGTATGTTGATACGTTGTGATCACATTATGTACCATCCTTACTATCTTATTATCCTTACCTACTAATGTTAGTTTGTAGTAATTTTAATAAAATATAGTTTTGGCCTTCAGAATTGGTTATATTTTTATCCTGTTTCACTTTATACAATGAAATTAGTACCTTAAAACTTGCTCAACTCAAACTATACTATACCCTAACTCAACTATACCCTTGCAAAAAATCACGTCGATCCGTTGCTTCGTGATTAAAGGACAAAAACACTTTTGCATTTATAATATAATTAAGGATGTTTATGTATTATGTAATTAAATGAACTAAAGCCCCAATTAGTATGCATGGGGCATTCAAAATTGCAAAACGAATACCATTTTAAGATTCCAAAGCCAGACGTCAGCTAACATTTCTCGCATTACAAGTACCACTCATGTACTAGGCACCATGCTGGAGATATTTTAAAGAGGCCTATGTCAAACAGTGGATGCATTTGGGCTAATGATGATGGAGTACAACGTAGTTCTATATGGCATATTTAGTCAAGCGCAAGCTTATCTCGCATATTATTTTAACAAATCACCATACCTGGTATAATGATGAGATTTCGTGAAGCTCTTCTCACAATACTTGCACGGGTAGGGTCTTTCGCCCACGTGCGTTCTTACGTGTCGCGCCAATTTCGTTATCGACCCAAAGCCTAGAAAACACCTTATCATCAGTTTATATTGTAGCACAACCACAGTTTCAGTTTACTCCATAATTTATGGGGTAAAATGTACTGTGCATATTTCAATATGTTAGTAATTTGCGTATGTTCATAGCTTATATTCGTGTTAGGGGACAGGGAAACGCGTGGGACTCACGCTCCGGACAGTATTCGCAGCACAACGTTGCCTCTGTTTTGTGAACTACGTCTATATGCCTTTGCAGTGCTGACTTTTCATGGAACCTGAAAATTAAAATGTTTATTATAATATTTATAAGTATAGGTATTAGAATATTTATAAATTTATTTTACAAATGCAGTTCATTATGTTTAAAAATTTTTTTTTAAGGGAGAGGGTAGTCTGGTATCTTTTGGCGGCAGCAATCGCGTTTTAGCGACTCAAAGGCATTCATTGCGGGCATTTGTTGTGTGGCCACTGAAGCGTTCGGACGTGGAATGGAGCTTCCGGACAGCGACTCAAAATCGCCAATCGCTGCCGCTCAAAGATGCCAGTCTGCCCTCTCCCTAAAAAAAATATCAGCCTTGCTGAACTAATATTCTCCTCTTCCCTACAAATAAGCGGGAAGCTAGCTTGTGTTAGGAGTCGGCACGACAATAGTGCAACGGGTGGAGATCGAACCTGCGACCTCTCAGTTTTCAGTCCGCACCTTTAACCGTTGGGCTATTGAGCATCCTTACTAATATTAGCAATGCGAAAGTGTGTTTGTTTGTTGGTCCTTCAATCACGCCGTAACAGGGCTACGGATCGACGTGATTTTTTGCATGGGTATAGTTGAGGACCTGGAGAGTGACATAGGTTACTTTTTATCCCGGAAAATCCCGAGTTCCCGAGGAATTTTAAAAACTAAATCCACGCGGACGAAGTCGCGGGCATCAGCTAGTATCAAAATATAATAGAAACAGTCAAATCGTATTGTATTGATCGCAAATTAGCAGAGAATGAGCATTTTACATTTTGAATGTTGTTGAGTTCCAATGGATTTTTAAATTTATCTATTTAAGCGAAATTCCCCCAAATACGCAAGGATGAATTCGGGGGTATTAGCTAGTATCATAAAACTATATAAGATCAAATCCGTATAACAGGAAAAAAAAACAAACGCTCACTTTTTATCACACTGCATACAAACATGCTTTTGTACACGAACATGCTTCTTTAGATGGGCGTTCAACTCTTCCATAGATAGGAATGTGGCTGGGCAGTTCTGACACAGCAGCTGTGGTAGATCAGGGTGTATCAACTGAAATAAAGTGATAGATTTTTTTTTTACGGGAGCTATTCCGTACTGATAGAAATTAGGTAAAGAAATATAGATTGCTAACGTCATTAGAATAAAGAAATTAAAATTGAAAAAGTTAATAAAATACCATATTTATGCCCGTTTCATCAAATATCCCTAACCTAAATCATCCCTAAGTAGGAGTCTCTTTACCTAGGTAGCCTCTAAATAGGATACCTTACCCAATGTAATTTCCACCTTAAGGTGTTTCCTAAAGGTTCATGAAAACGAAATGGACAGAAAGCGTCACTTAGCTTAGGTAAGCCATAAAAGTGGCGCGGTGTAGCCTAGTGCGGGAGACAGGCAATAGAATGTAACTCATTTTGTCCCATATGTGTACAATCATAAGGTTCAAATTATGAAAACTGATTTTCTGAAGGTGTGGATTTGAACAATAAGATTGCAACAATATAGTACAAAATGAGTTACGTTCTATTTCCTGCCTCTAGGATTATATTTAGAGTAATTCGATTTATACAAAGAATTCTCTTTCTACAAAGAGATCTTATTCTTCTTCTTTATCTCTGACACTGACAGTCACAATAGTTACTATATATTAATGCATACGATAAATAAATAATTAATACAGTTTGCGCCTCCTTTGATCTTCTCTATAGCCTATAGTAGCCCCTACTGCCTGCTCTAGGCTATGGGAGAACTCTCAAGAGAAGAGAGAATATTTTTAATCACTCAAAAACCTCTATTTTCATTTGTGATTAATGGAAAGGATAGTCACAACCCTCAGCAATGGGGAATACAATGGAGATATATTTGACAGTACTCACCTTCTCGTGGCGCTTGAGTAAAATGAGTCGTTTAAACTTTTTACCGCACGCTACACATTCGAATGGCATGTCTAAGGAGTGTCGGACCTGATGTGTTGCTAAATCATATTTTGTGAAAAATTTCCTGAAAAAAAAAAATGATTCCACCAACACAATTATTATTATTTACGTAGGTACTAAAATCCAGTCGTTTTTCTAAAAATGATTGGAACAGTGTGACTATAGCAATCACCTCTGAATGGCCGATATTCACTCCCTATTGGCTAAAATGCTTGTTGCGGAAAAAACGCGATAAATTCAGCCAATCACCACTATTGGGACTAGCATATTGGGGTGAGCATTTGTTCTTTTTTTTGAATATTAATCATGTTAATCAATCAAAGTCAATGAATGAAATTTATATGTAGATACTCCAGAAACTATCTCCTATATCAATTTGATTGTTATTGTTGTTGTTATCAAATTACAAAATATTTAAGAATTTAAAAACTTTGCAGTTGATTAAGTGAGTAAACTTGACATCATTTTCTCATCAAAAGTAAATAAATATACATAAAATTCAGTAAATATCAAGTGCAATTAATAAAATTATAAATACAAATTACGTAAAAAGTACAACAATGATACTTCCTACTAAAATATCTCATCGTCATTTTTATGATAAATTGGTACAAGTACCACAACTAATACTGTATCTTGAAAGTTTCAAATAAGAACTTGTGTTAATTAAAAGAGGTCGATTTTTAGACCTTGTTCACCCCGAAAATCAGTTTTCGTTTATGTCGACCCCTGGGAAACCAATTTCAACCCCAAGGAGTCTATATCAACCACTTTGGGAATCCCTGATCTATCTCATCTCATTGGCATTGGTTCCCTATGGAAAAGGATAGCATTACTTTCGACCAGCCTAATAGTACCTTTTATCGATATATGCGACCTCCCTGGCGCAGTGGTGAGCGCTGTGGTCTTATAACTGGGAAGTCTCGGGTTCGATTCCCGGCGGGGTCAATTTGGGAATTTATAATTTCCGAATTGTCTTTGGTCTGGTCTTGTGGGAGGCTTTGGGCGTGGCTAGTTACCACCCTACCGTCAAAAACGTGCCGCCAAGCGATTTAGCGTTCCGGCACGATGGCGTGTAGAAACCGATTAGGGTTATGGGTTGAATGTTCACTGCCATACCCCTTACAAGTTAGCCCGCTACCATCTTAGACTGCATCGTCACTTACCATCAGGTGAGATCGCAGTCAAGGACTATCTTGTCATCGAATTAAAAAAAAAGTAGACTAACTCACGCGTCACACAGGTTACATGACTCGCTCCGGGTGCGGTGTTTCTGTATCTTGTGCAAGTGAAGCAGTTGCTCCAGGGGATAGGTGCAGTCACACTCGTCGCACGCATAGCAGCCCTTTTCTATGGGAATCTCTTCCTTAATTTCCTGATTAACTGGCGTATCTGAACAAAATATTCTGCACGTATAATACAAGATCATAATATCTTATTTACTACCTATTAAGTGCCGATTTCACCAACGTCGTATGACGTTTACCCGAGGAATAAATTGGGTGATCTGACAGTTTTTGTATTGAAAACTCTGCCAAAATATCACATTTACGCTCGGATAATGCTTATTTTACATTGGTGAAATCGGCCCTTAATAGTATTAAAAAGTTCTGTGACTGACTGATAGACACATTCAACCAAAATCAACAGACATCGAGATTTGAAAGTTTGGAGAAAATATTCCTTGATTGAAATTCCATTCCTAAAAGGGAAAGAAAAGATTCATCTCTTCCATAACCTTAACACAACTCAACATACAATAACTTGTATTATTGTAGATGAGTTGTTTTATAGTTTAGTGTATTTTAATGTGTTCACTCATAATGTCACAAAATTTTCAAATGTTTACTACTCATAAGATTCTAGCTGGAACTAAAGTATCCTACTAGACTTAAGTTTTAGGCTGTGGTAAGCTGATAGAGAATTAGACTAAAAAAATTAAAGGAAAAAAAAAACTAAATACATTACCTTGTATCATGCAATATAGCTAACATAATACAATATGTTCTGAAAATACACAAAATTATAAACATGCATAAACATTTTACCAAACTGATTGAATAGAAATTTAAACCTAAGGCTGGAATCACATTTGTCGATTCACATTTTGTCCATACAAAACTGTCATTTTTCATAGAGTCCTTTGTACGCATCAATTCAGCTTTTCAATGCATACACAACTCTATGAAAAATGACAGTTTTGTATGGACAAAATGCGAATCAATGATGTGAATAACAGAAACAGATGTGATTCCAGCCTTAATCAAACAATACATTTATTTGCCTTCACCAACACCTCGATAATGAGTTCACTACATGGTATTTTTCATGTGGTGATGGTTTTTAACATCTTACCACATAAATTAAAATTTAAGATGCTCTTAAATTTTAAGTAATGTGTTAGTATTCAGGTGTAGGCACGATTTTGATTAAGAACTGAATCAGAGAACCAGTTTTTCCATCAGAACAGTGTATCTGTTCTGATGAAACAACTAAACTATCATTAAATAAATTAACATAAAATCTACACACACACAAACAAAAAAGGAAATAAAAGGACACAGCTATGAACACACGCATCTAAATACATATATTAATTAAAAAGGCAAATTAATAAAAAGTAGTATGATAAAAAAAACTGAGTAGCACCACACAAAATTACCTTTACCCCTTGAATTCTCTTTAGCTTTGGTGTCTTTGCTTGTAACAACTTTAACACAAGTCTTCGCATCTTCATCATCTCCGATCTAAAATAAATTGAACATAAATTAAAAATAATCTATAAAAATTGAACATAAATTAAAAATAATCTATAAAAATAGATTAATCTATATTTTAGTACAGTTATTATAATTTGTAAGTTTTTTTCAAATAAAACTTTACTCAAGTAATAACTGTGTTAAAACCAAGAAAGGGTCTTAAAGTAAGTAAACAACACAAAAGACACAATGAAAATAATTTTAATAAATCATAATCTCAATTCTCAATCTATCACTATCCCAAAAAAATCTAAGCAATGATATATGAATGTATGTGTTACGGTATAGATAATCTATAATTTATTTTAAAGGTTTTATGTTTGTACAAGTAAAACACATTTAAATTTCAGTCCTTGTCAATATTCCTGTATGATCTGAACGTAAAATGAAAATTAAGGGAATCAGTGAAATATACTCCCTACACTTTTAGTTTACAATATGAAGTAAGATCTAGGTTACTGTTGTAGTGGTTGGAAGATTTCACTGTATAATTTCAGAGCATGCATGAAGATTGGACTATAAAAAAACTAAAAAACCAATTAAGCACAAATGATTCCATAATGTGTATAATAAACATAGGAAAAGACTATAAAGGAGGTTGTTTGCCAAAGTACAAATGGTAGAAGCTGACCTTGACATTGTATATGTTCCCGTCTTCTTCATCACTGTCAGAAATATCATGTGATGTAACTTGAATAGTTGCTCCACCCTCAACTACTGTTTTAACTGTTTCAGAGTCAGTTATGTGACGGTATATCTGAAACAGGATTTCCTTTCACTGTTTTGTAAAATTTGCTCCACAACTTGGCCCCAACATGTAGTTCAAATTGGTATGTATTTTTGAAGATACTGACTAGTACTGGGACCAGTGTGTGGAACCAGGAATGTTAACCACATTAAAACAATCATCATCATAATCATTAGCAACCCATCAACAGCTCACTACTGAGCGTAGGTCTCCTGAGCAGAAGCGTTATAGGCCATAGTCCACCATGCTGGCCCAATGTGAATTGGTGGACTTCACACATCTTCAAGAGCATTATGAAGAACTCTCAGATGTGCAGGTTTCCTCACAATGTTTTCCATCACCTTTGAAGCAAGTGATATTTGATTGCTTAAACACACTTGACTACGAAAAGTCAGAGGTGCATACCCAGGTTCAAACCTGTGACCTCCCAAATCGGAGACCACAGTCCTAACCACTAGGCTATCACTGCTAAAAACAATAAGGTATATTAATTATTACCTACTAATCTTACTTTGAGTGTTATCAAACACTATCAATTAATTATATATTTACTATGTAGAGTTATAATGAAGTGTGTATTTTCCACAACCTCAAGTTTTTGCAAGATATTCTTTACCTGCGAAATTTAGGTAAACCTCATTGTCAGTACAAAAACTAAAATATGTGTACATTATTAGATAATTATGTATTGTACATAATTTAAATTACTTTAGCAAGAGACGAAGGCCAGTTGACTGTCCCCAATGATGCACCATTTTGTACATACTGTAGAATGGATTCATCTGCCTGGCGTACTATGTGCTTGTATTCGTAGAATATATTCATAAAGAACTTGCATCTGTCACAAATGTATGTAGGCTTTTTATCTGATGGGAGTACCTGTAACATAAAATTGGGAATCTCTAAAAATATTTTGAATCGTGTTAGCCGCTAGGTGGCGCTTCGAAATTTCATCAAAAAGCTTGATCAATAGGGTGGACAAATTTTATTTCAAAAGTTTGTTATATTATTTCATCGATATGTAAATCTAATGCACGTTATAGCTGAGAAATAAAAGCGCCATTTAACGTTAAATGAGCAGATCACGTCCAATATAGGTGGCGTCCATTCTGCACTTTGTGTCAACATTTTTACGTTTACAAATGTAAATAATTAACATACCTCAATAGATACGCTTGATAAGATTTTTAATGGAAGTGTTACTGTACTTTTTGACTTGCTTTTCTCATACAAACTTCCTAAAGGTCTGTTTTGTGCGAGGCAAAAGCGACAGATTTTCACAAAACTTAAAGTCTCTCTTCTGTTTTCCATACTTATAATTATTTCATCAAAACAACTAAAATAACACTGTACCGCACTTAAATATAAATAATTTTCATATTTCTACATAACCTCTTAAAATTATAGTTTATCATAGCTCACAAATCACAATCGAATACGAAACTATACTCGGTGACATTAGCGCCACCACTCAAGTTGAGGACGCGACCGGAAACTGATGACTTTGCCGACGACGACGACGACGCTCAAACTAGCGCTCACAGTGGGGAGTAGTAAAAACAAGCTGACTATAGCGACTATTTTTCACTGCGATAGATGGCGCCTTTAGCGTATTGTCAATTGTGCACTTCAGTGTGGATGACTGGATGTCTTGGTTCCAAAGAGTATAAGTGGAGTATAATATGCTTGGTTCCCTGTGGCGTGCTGCGGTTAATGACCGTGAGTAGTGATCCTCCCTCCTCCGTAGTATTAATTTTCGTGCTTCAAAGCATTCAAGCAACCTCTGCTATAAGCCGTGTCAATAAAGAAAGGAATCTGAAATGGCGGCTTGTACTTGTAATGACAGGCACAGGTTGGACCGTCAGCAAAAAACGAAGCGAAGCTGGGCTGCTATATGTGTAGCTATACAGACACACATTGTATGTTTATATTATTTATTTAGTATTTGTGTTGATACCTTATTCATTTATGTACCTATATTATGTTATTAAATATACCTATATATTACTATTGATTTATATAGTTAGCACCTGATTAATATCTCTAGGTATTTATTTATTTCTTGTTATCTTTAAGTCCTCTAACTTATCTTGTATGTTTCGCGTCAGGTCGCAACGTATTTTATATTTCTTCTTCAAAATATTTTGTAACATTATATACGATTTCACCCTCATCACTTCGAAGAATCTTTCCTCGTTTCGCGTAAACGCTTATTAAATTAAAGCTCATTTTTTAAACGTAAGATAATTATTGATCAATAAACAGCATACGAACGACAATAACAACGAAAAAACTTAACAGAAAACAAGACAAAGAACAGTAACAAAAACACAGTGTGCAAGCAGATACAGACTGATAATTTTTTTGCGTGCTGTAACGACGTGTGCGAGTGAGAGGGAATGATTAGCGACGCCATTTACAATTCCTTTCTTTAATGACATGGGTTATACATAAATAGTTTGCCAGGAGGTAACGAGAGGTACTTTTTCATCGTACCTATTCAAAAAACGTAAATTGGATTTAAGAGTAGGTACCTATAGCGAGAACCAAATTCAATTTTGTTCTCATGGGAATTGGAGCTTCCTCTTTTCTGATTGGTCCGCGTTCGTGCTTTAGTATGTGTTTTTACTAAGCTAGCTAAAGAGGTCGAACGATTATTGTATGAAAAATCGTGGAAAAATCAAGATTCAAGAAACTACCTACTTAGGCTGATTGCGCGCATTGGCGCGCTAAAAAAGAGCCGTGCACTGTTCATTTTTCTTTTTTTCCCATTGTTTTTCTCAGAAATTTTCGCGCTTAGTTATAGTACCTAAGTTTGCAAATAATAATTAAAAATGAGTTCGAGTAGTGGTAGTGAAAGTGATGTATTAACTCCTGAAAATGCTGCAGCTAATGTGCAACAATTATTACCACATAAAACTTGTGTAAAATATTTAAATGAATACAGTAAATTCGTCGAATGGAAAAATAGAAAAAATGCTAAGTCTTTTTCAGAAGCCATATTTTTAGCATATTTTCAATAATTGGCTAAATTAAGGAAACCTTCTACGCTGTGGAGTATCTACTCTATGCTGAAAGCTACAGTCAATGCAAATAATAACATAAAAATTGAAAGCTATACAAAATTGGTTTCATATCTGAAGAGACTTGCTGAAGGATACAAAGCGAAGAAATCCCATGCACTTTCCCGCCATAATGTGGAAACCTTTTTAAATCAGGCACCCGACAACGATTTTCTAGCTATCAAAGTAAGTTTGTACCTTAAAATAAATAAAATAAAAATAAAAATAGCCTTTATTTCAGTCTTAAATTAAATTAAAATTAAATTAAATTAAATTAAAAAATCCCTAAGTACTGAGTGCCTCTCGGAAAGGCCTTCTCCAGCTCTCTCCAGTGGTTACGGTCCTGTGCTACCCTTCTACAGAATGGACTAGCTGTAAGCTTCAGCTCGTCCTCCCAACGTCTTTGCTGTCTGCCCTTTGTTCTCTTCCCGTCCCGTGGGTACCACTGTGTTACTAGGGTACTCCACTTTTCTTTTGCGTCTCGAAGCATATGACCTGTTCTCGAAGCATATGACCTGTAGTTTGTATCATAATATTTGTTAAAGAATTTGTGAGCTTAACATAAGAATCAGTAAATATTAGAAGTTATAAGTGAATGTTTATTAATTGAGGTTTTTTCGTTACAGGTAGCTTTAATTTTTGGTATCCACGGAGCTTGTCGTGGTATCGAACTCACGAACCTTACTATTGACGACGTTGAAAAGCAGTCTGAACAGTTATTGTTAGTGAAATTAAAAGACACAAAAACTAAAATTGACAGATCTTTTATTGTACGCGACGAGTACAAAGGTATTGTAGACAAATATATGGCTCTTCGTCCTGCTGATACACTCACCAGGCGATTCTTTATCCGTTATCAAGGAGGAAAATGCTGGAAACAGGTTATAGGAAAGAATAAAATTTCTGAAATGCCACGAGAAATTGCCAAATTTTTGAAATTATCTGAAGCTAAAATGTTCACCGCACACTGCTTTCGAAGGACATCCGCCACCCTCCTAGCTGATTCAGGAGCTGATTTAACAATGCTTAAGCGCCACGGAGGGTGGAAATCCTCTTCTGTTGCCGAAGGATGCATTTGAGAACTCAATTGAAAACAAGACGGACACGAACAGTGGTATTGCAGAGAAGATAACATTAAAACCGACTAAATTGCCTATTGGTTCACTATCGCCACCGCGCACGTCCACATCAGACGAATCAAAAATATATAATACAAATATTCAGCAAAATGCTGAAATTATAAATACTCATTCTATCCAAAAAACAACTATCTCTGTCGCAAATAAAACAATTTAAATCATTCACGAATTGTCATTTATCATTATCCCCTTATCCCAAATAATATAAAAATGCTTAATTTTTTCTTAATTATTTATGTTTTATTTAAACTTTCAATATAATGTCTAACATACGAGTTTCGAGTAGGTAGGTAGGTACTAGGTACTCCTACTTAGTTTGCTTTTCTAATATCTAGTGATAAAAAAATAGTGTATGTCAAGGGGCCAAAATATGTTTTCGGGCGGCGAATATTGAATTTCTCGCTAATCTCTGAATTCAAAATAACGTCCTCGAGAAACAAAATATCACTTTGGTCCCTTTTAACACAAATAACTATTTTATTCTACGGGCGTATAATCTTTGGGGCTAGCATTACTTTGTTTTCTTCTTGGTTATCTGTATCTAGTGTTATTATTATAGTTAAAAACATTCATTGGTATTTCGAATTTATTTTGTTCGAAAAAGTGCATTCATGGCATTCCTTCCGTTTTATCCTTTGAGTATTAATTGGTTTGATACTCAAAGGTTTTATCATAAATCAGAATGCACTTTTTAGGGTTCCTTATTAAAACATGGGACCATTATAATAGTTTCTTGCACCAGCCGTGACAGCTATTTTTAACCGACTTTAAAAAAGGAGGAATTTATCAATTCGTCGGAATCTTTTTTTTATGTATGTCCACACCTGTATGTATGTATGCCTGAACCGATTTGGAAAATTCTTTTTTTGTTTGCAATGGTATACTCCCCAGGTGGGTCCATATAAATTTTATCGAAATCGGTCGCGCAGTTTTTAAAATATCAACAATAAATTATTATATACTTTGTATAGTGGCGCGGGAGTTTATAGCCGGTTTTTTAAAAATATTTTTTTATTATAATAAATTACTAGCTGATGCCCGCGACTTCGTCCGCATGGATTTAGTTTTTAATAATCCCGCGGGAACTCTTTCATTACCCGAGATAAAAAGTAGCTCTCCCGGTCTGAGGAATCACTACTACATCCATTACTATAACCATGCAAAAAATCGCATCAATCCGCTGTTCTGTTAAGTGACGTGATTGAAGGACAAACCAACAAACAAACACACTTTCGCATTTATAATATCAGTAATGCTTTATTATAACACTTTTGATTGTCAAATTTTTTACTATACTTAACCAAAGACAAAATTACGTTTAGCTGCCATTTACGTTTTGTTATTCCACTGTCATCTGCGTTTTATTCCATGTCAGATGCGTTTTTGTTATACCACGTTTTATAGTGACTTGAGGGAAACGCGGTCGAACGGGATAAAAAGTATCCTATGTCCGTCTCCTGGTTCTAAGCTACCTCTCCACCAATTGTCACCCAAATCGATTCATCCGTTCTTGAGTTATAAATAGTGTAACTAACACCACTTTCTTTTATATATATATATATAGACTAGTCGGAAAATATTAAAGCCGCAAAGTTGAAAATCAGTCTATAGCCTCTATAGTCCAACGGTTAAAGGTGCGGACTGAAAACTGAAAGGTTGCAGGGTTGCACTTTTGTGCACCACTCCATATTTTATGGGAGAGGGAAATATAAAAAGTAAAAACATAAGCAAATGAAAAATACAGTGTCTTTAATAAATCGGCTTATTAGTATTACTAAATTAATAAATGCGGAAATGTTTGTTTGTTGGTTTGTCGTTCAATTACGCTGCAACAGAGCTACAGATCGGAGTGATTTTTTTGCACGAGTATAGTTGAGGACCTGGAGTAAACACAGGCTATCCTTTATCCCGAAAAATCAAAGTGTTCCTTCGGGATTTTAAAACTTAAACCACGCGGACGAAGTCACACTCGCAGGCATCAACTACGTACTAGGTATGTTATAAAATAATAGGATGTAATAGTACGTATACGGAGTTTCCGAACGTTTCGCAAGCTAATAAAATTAGCAGGGGCGATTCGCAGCGTCGAAATCCTCACCGTTTGAGCAAACCCCTCGCCTTCGGCTGGGGTGCATAACGTCTTGAATAAAAATCAAACAAGGTATTTTCAAGGCAAGTTAGCTGTTTTTCTTTGCTTATCACTTTTGGGACATTTAAATCTTATTTATTAAAACTCGGATTAAATATTTTTATCATAAATTAACATCGATAAGATATTGATTGTTGGTAAAGAAAAAATATAGAATAACATATCAAAGTAACGATATTTCTCGAGTGATAGACATTGTGCAAAATCAGTAGTTACAGAGAAAATTACCTACATACCGCGTAAATGGATGCCACCCTAACAAATTCAACAAGACGATGGGACACGCAACGAAATGTAAGCATGTAAGTAGGTATTTCTTATAATTTATATATTTGTTGCGCCAATCTATCTTGTTGAAGCACAGTATAAGTGCATTGTGTAATTTTTGTATCGTTTTGAAATTATGCAATATACTTAACTACCTATTCACATACGTATTTATGTATCTCATAAAGTCATAATCTCATAGGAGAGAAATAGATTGAATCCATAAATAATAATAATAAATGAGACCCATTTGCTTCTTTTTATCTTAGCTTAAAAAAATTTGGTAGGGACTACTGTGTTTCTTGGGTGACTTTGCAATTTTTTTCATTAAAAATTCATTTACCTTGTTAAATTACATGTCGAGAAATAATCAATCTACTTAATGAGATAGAAATCAGTTGAAAAGTGAAGTTCGTCCTCACTTCTTTACTCACTTTTTCACTCCTCATGGTATGTGGAGTCTCGAAGATTAGATAGCATGAGAGTTCTTGTAAAGTAGGTCCGTTGCATAAATTAGGCGTTTTTCTAGCAACAGATGGCGCCCAAGTTCTCTAATTAGTTTATCCAGCAGTGCTAATCGCAGCAG
The DNA here is from genome assembly GCA_029955525.1 of Oeneis ivallda. Lineage (NCBI taxonomy): Eukaryota > Metazoa > Arthropoda > Insecta > Lepidoptera > Nymphalidae > Oeneis > Oeneis ivallda. The sequence goes on from JARPMR010000005.1 coordinate 14,746,257, forward strand.
TAACAGTTCCATAGTTGATTCAACTGTATCAAAAATAAAAGATAAGGTAAGTAAAGTAATTGACTTTTTAACATCTTCTCCTTTATGTTAATTTCTTAATCAATTTAACGCCCGGTTAATTTAAAATGGCGCCAGTCAGACTATGATGCTAGTTTGATTTTTATAAATTTCATTTATTAATAAACTACTACCTGACGATTTACTATCTTGTAAATCTCGTGCGTCCATCATATGATCTAACGTAATAATAAAGGTATCAATAGCTGTTATTTTACGTGGGAAGCTTAAATATTCCCGTTATAAAAAGTAGCCTAGATTACTCCATACTTACCTAGCTAGATATCTGGTTATGAAAGTCCGATCAAAAGCAATTCAGGTATATCTTAATATATATAAATTACGTGTCACGTTGTTTGTCCGCGATGGACTCCTAAACTACTGAACCGATTTTTATCAAACTTCGTAACTATCTGTAATTTGGTCCAACTTAAAAGATAGGATAGTTTTTTTGGACTGGGATAGTTTATTTGTTTTATTTATATAGATAAGTTGGCGGTACGAAGTTCGCTGGGTCAGCTAGTAATTATATACAGTGTGTCCGGACACGAACTAGCGATATTTTAAACACTTATATAACAACTAATTTTAAGTACAAATACACTCTAAACTTGGGCCCAATCCACTTCCCCTCTATGTGGCAGCCATTTTGTTTTTTTGCTGAAATATTCTCTAAGCATGTACAAAAAAAATCATATCTCTCAAAGTTTTGGTCTTACTGAGATAAAAATGGGCTTATTCGAAGCGCAACAATACTGTCCTACCGTCTACATTACAAAACAAAGTGTTCACATTTCCATAACCTTTGAAAAAAATATGAAACCCGAAAAAAATTATCGTAAAATCATGCAAATCAACAAATTATTGTAAATAACTGCAAAAACACCCCCGACAACCCTTTTTATTTTTTTACTAGATCAAGAGATTTTGAGCTAAGCTATAATACAACATTTAATGCGCTATGTTCCAACAACAATAACTCTGAAAGTATTAGACATACAGTTATAAATTAAATGTTGTATTATAGCTTAGCTCAAAATCTCTTGATCTAGTAAAAAAATAAAAAAACGGCCAAGTGCGTGTCGGGCCACGCGCAGTGTAGGGTTCCGTAGTTGAAAGTCTCAACATACATTTTGAGTTCCATGGTTTAAATACTATAATATACTACAAAATATGCAACTTACACTACGTGTAATATCTAACTTAGAAAAACCGATATAACTCCTTCACTAATGAACCCTACTTAGCCGTGATAGTTTTCCTTTAAAATTCATTATATATACTACTGCTGTGAATTTTTTCTTGTATCCTATATACAACCATTTAGCTGGCAGAGGGGGGGGACACTTGACTCTAATAAAATTTAGCACTTTAAAATATCATATTTCACAAACGGATCCCTGAATTGAAAAATGGTGTTCCCACACCCACAACGTTTTTGAAAGACCTATTCAACGACACCCCACACTATGGGATAGATGAGAAAAAAAAAATTCATACCCACTTTACATGTAGGGGAGGTACCCTAAAAAAAAATATTTTTCACAATTTTATTTCACCACTTTGTCGGCGTGATTGATATTTATACCCTTGTCAAATTACAGATTTCTAGTACCAATAGTCTCTGAGCTAAACCGCGGACAGACAGACAGACAGACAGACAGACAGACAGACGGACGGACATGGCGAAACTATAAGGGTTCCTTATTTACTACGGAACCCTAAAAAGGGTTGTCGGGGGTGTTTTTGCAGTTATTTACAATAATTTGTTGATTTGCATGATTTTACGATAATTTTTTTCGGGTTTCATATTTTTTTCAAAGGTTATGGAAATGTGAACACTTTGTTTTGTAATGTAGGCGGTAGGACAATATTGTTGCGCTTCGAATAAGCCCATTTTTACCTCAGTAAGACCAAAACTTTGAGAGATATGATTTTTTTTGTACATGCTTAGAGAATATTTCAGCAAAAAAACAAAATGGCTGCCACATAGAGGGGAAGTGGATTGGGCCCAAGTTTAGAGTGTATTTGTACTTAAAATTAGTTGTTATATAAGTGTTTAAAATATCGCTAGTTCGTGTCCGGACACACTGTATAAAAATCAATTTATGTACGTTAGTCTAGACTGAAGACTATCTGTGCTGATTTTTCATTTGCTATCTACCTAATTAGTACTAGTACCTACTTAATAAAAAAATTGCATTTACAGGTTAAAATTTTTGATCGTAATTGGGATACCGTTGTAACTATTGTGCTGGTTGAAGCAAAGTGTCTTCCACCAGTTCCTGATGATGGAATACCTCATAAATTATACTGTAAACTTCGGTATGTACCTACCTACATTAAAATATAATAGTATTAAAAAAAAACAGTGATAACCTAGTGCTTAGTACTGAGGTCTCAGAACCACTAGCCTAGTGGTTAGTACTGCGGTCTCCTATTCGGGGGGTTGCACTTGCAGATTCGTTCCCGGGCACGTATCTCTGGCTATTCTAAGTTATGTGCGTTTAAGAAATTAAATATCACACGCCTCAACGGTAAAGGAAAACATCGCGAGGAAACCTGCACACCTGGGAGTTCTTCATAATGTTTCAATTTGCATTGAGCCAGCCAGCCAGTTGGTGGACTAAGGACCTTATAACCCTTCTCTGAGAGGAGACCTGCGCTCAGTAGCGAGCCGTTGATGTTGATGGGTTGCTGATGATGATGATTAAAAAAATGTTTTCAAAAAGAGTTTTTAGTAGGTAAGTATGCCTTGCTATATTAGTAAGTATAATTTTTTTGTGAACAATTTATAATGCAGTTTAAAAACTTTTTTCTACGTATATTTTCAAATTTTATTTTTTGTAGCATTTTAATATTTAATTACCTATGTCTAAGTATGTAGAAATGCAAATTGACATCAGAGCCACCTACCGAAATACTGATGATCCCAAATAACTTGGAACTGCCTACTCTACAAAATAATTTTTGTTTTTTTTAATAAGTATTAATTAATTATTGTTTATTTGCCTTGTTTGATTAAGGCTGGGATCGGAATCGTTTAAATCCAAAAGTGTTCCGAGCAGTCAAAACCCGGAGTGGAAGGAAAGATTTCGACTGCATCTCTATCAAAACTACGTATTGAATATAACTTTGAAGGATAAAGGAAAAATGAAAAACTCTATGGGAAGGTAAACACTTTATTGTAAGCGGTATCTAAAAAAAGTTTCACGAACGATTAGAAAAAATAATTTAACTTCATCATAAATTACGACATATGTATATATTGCATCACTACCAGATGTAAGGACACTCTTTGGCTGGGATCATCTTCAAAACGGTGTTGAGGCGCTTTTGAATAACGCAATCTACTAATCTATATTTTACCGTGTACATTGTACATAGTACTCAAAATAACAATGAATAATGCTTGTGCTCAAGTTGTATTTTAGATCTGTCTAAGTACGAGAAGGAGTGTACCCATGAGATCTGGCAGCAGTTGGACGACGGCTACGGCATGCTCCACATTTCAGTTACGATGTGCGCCATCCGCTCGCCAGACGCCACAAGCAACTGTTTGGAGGACTTACGAGATAGTGTCAGGAATCATGTAAGTATATCTACCCAGCTACGTATACGTAAGCCGACGACTTAACTTGCTCTCCGAGACACGGCGGAAACGAAAAAGCGTTGATTCGGACTTAAAAACTCGCCCCCCGATTGTCTAAAAGTTGTCGATCAAAATCTTATTCATTTGATGGCATTAGCTTCAAAGTAAATTATTCCTTGACTGTATTGATTTAAAGTCACAAATTCAGTACAACCGATTTTACCATGGAGAGTTGAGTGAATCGTACATACCTAAACGTATAAGAATGCATACACGAAATTGAGCTCTAATTAAATGCTGTTATGGTTTATTTGACTTTGACGCTAATGCCATCAAATGAATTCGATTTTGATCGGCAACTTTTAGACAATCTGGGGGTCGGTTCGTATATTGCAGCACCATCATCTGGTCAACTTCACCTTAATATTATAGGTACCACAGGTTAAAAGAAAATTCTCATGTCAGCTTTTCTCGGGATTCACAATTCGCGGAACATAATTATGCGTGATGAGTGTATTTAAATATTATATTTCAGAAAATCCTAAACAACCCTTGGGAATGGTCGGTGGTAGGAATTTTATATGTAAACGTTATAGGTGCGAAAGGTTTGATCAGCAAACCAAATGCTTATTGCACTTTGGAAATAGATAACGAGAAAGTGGAGACAAATCGGGTCGGCCCAAGTTCAGAGCCAAGATGGAACAAACGCTATATTTTGTAAGTTTTAATGAATCTAGCTAGTTAACTATTCGGTACTAACTACTAGACTGTGTACACCTACCAGAAAACAGCGTTGGTACACCTTTTTCAATGGATCGATGGATCTCAAGCCATTCTTTGGAATCTGCTGGATAGAGGATACACATTACACATGGCGCAAGTCTACTTTCTTTGGAAATCATTATAACAGATTTACACTCATCCAGCTTTGGATGATAGACGTCCATCTGTTGAGACTAAACTAAGATCAATAGACGAGCGTGCTCTGATTTGGCTCAGATTTGAAACAGAGTTAAAAGGAGACAAATGTTTTCTTAGGTACATTTTATCACGTTTTCACTCTGTCTTGAGTCTGAGCTAAGTGAAAATGCGATCTAAATAAATCTATATAATATTCCAACCTAAAACTGTAAATAAAATTTATGATCCTCGGGTATAAAGGAGCTTGCTGTGCCTATCTTCTTGAATACATCTTCTTATTATAACAGGTGATAACTTTTCATTTAGCAAAATTTACGACGTAACATCAACTCTCGATATAAAAATCTACGATAGTTCACTGAAGAATGCGCTTCTCCAAGAGTCTATAGGAAAGGTGTCAATACCATTACTAAGGATAAGCAATGATGAGATTCGTTGGTACGCCTTAAAGGATAGGAGGAAACGGAGCCATGCGAAGGGGAACTGCCCAAGGATTCAACTACAGATGTCTTTAGCGTGGAATCCAGTGAGTGCTGACTTATTAATTACACACTGTAATAGATTGAATAGAAGGTAATAGAACATTAGGGAAATTACATCTAGTAGGCAGACTGACAGGCATGTATACGGGAATAGGACGTAGCAGCTTCTGTTTTTACTAACTATGCTAAACTCCTCCTTGCGTCGCTTCCTCATTACTGAGGATCGTGGCCCCTTTTTGATATCACCCTCTTGATCGCTTCTTTCCAACGTTCACGGTTCTCCGCCACGTGGCAAGCACAGTAGATGCTGGAATCAAGCGCCTCCTTCACCTGGTCCGTTCAACGTCTCGGGCTCCGTCCGCGTGGCCTTTTTCCTTCGATTTTCACTGTGAGCATGAGATTTTATATGCTGGTCGCATCTTTTCGGGCTATGTGACCGAAGTACTCGAGTGTTTTCCGCAGACAGATGGATGATAGCCGAGTTTTTACGCCAAGCGTTTTTAATGTGGAGTTGGTTCTATGTTCAGTCCAGGAGATGTTCAGCATCCGCCTCCAGCACCACATCTCGAAGGCATCTATCCTCTTGCGGTCGGCTGCCTTTAAGGTCCATGTCTCGGCTCCATAAAGAAAGATGGAAAAGATGAGCGTGCGTACGAAGTGAGTTTTCGTCCGTCGCGAGATGTTACGATCTTTCCATAGTTTAGACTTTAGAGAGCCGCTGCCATTCCTATGCGACGACGGACCTCTGCTTGACACTGCTCTGACGGAACTATGCTAAACTATGTAAGCTAGATTACTGACATTTGACAATTTAATTTTCACCATCTTTTATGGAACAGCTTATGGTGAAAAAGAACTATGAAGTTAGAGGTTATATTTAGAGGCTACTCAGGTTAAGAACTTGTTAAAACTGAAGACAGAGACTCCTACTTAGGGTATGATTGGGGTATCGTTATTGAAAACAGCTAAGTACTAAAAGTTTATAGAGATATGTTATATTCACGTCAAGTATGTCTAGGGAAAGGAGGATCAGATTAAAAAAAAATTTGTGTGTGTCAGCTCACGACGCACAACTGGAGTTTACTTCATACTCAACGTTGAAATTTCTACCCTAACGTTGAGTAAATAAGGTTGGTCTTCGCTTGAGTTGTCGAATGCCCGCGCTACGCCTTTCACAACGATGCAAATCTCCACCCCTAACGTTGAGTAAACAAGGTTGGCTTTCGTTCACATGTAGATCAGCGCCATCTTTCGGCTTATGTGTAAACTATTTGAATAGCCACGGTGTTGTACGGAGTACAACACCGTGGCTATTCAAATAGTTTAGTGTGGCTAGGGTAGAAATTTGCATCGTTGTGAAATACGTGACACGGGCATTCGACAACTCAAGCGAAAACCAACCTTATTTACTCAACGTTAGGGTAGAAATTTCAACGTTGCGAAAAACGTAACAAGGTCATTGATAAATTGATTTTACTGTCCGGATTTTTCTCATACCGGGCTGCTAAAATCGATTCTTAAGGAGTAAACTCCAAAAACTTTCCTTGATAAAACCAAGATGCTAGAAATTAAGGAAAAAATTGTTTCGTAGGTAAAAGCAACGGTGAGGCTATTTCAAGCCAAAGAGGTGAAATATATCAAGAAGCCACCAAAATTCGACCTTGCACTAGTTTACAGTAATACCAAACACATATCAGATCTTCTAAATCTGACTGCTGAAGTGAATGAATATTATAAGTAAGTAGTGCTACAGTTTAATATCTTATATATGTAAAATATTTTTTCTTATAATTATCTAGTATCATGTCTGAGGCTATAAAATGTAGATTTGTCAAAATCATCAGAGATCCAATTTCTCGTTACCCTCTGCTGATATCTGTTTGCGTTCTGCGCATCGAAACGTGACAAATGTTTGAACATTCGAAAAGAATGGCGCGGATAATATATCAAAATTATAGGTACCTAATGTGGGCAAATAAATAGTTTGACTGTAAAGTTTTAATTTTATTTTCTTTCAACTAATTCTCGTGTTTGCTTGAACAGGCGAGTCTTTGAATGGGATGACAGAGAATACTCTTTTTGCGCACTTCTCGGATGGATGGTCTTCTGCTATTATCTTAGACTGTGGAATATTCCTCTCCTTGCTTTAATACCCTTCCTGTATCAATGGATTTTTGGTCGACAACGAGGTAAAGTATTTTCCATTTACACCTAATAGGGATGTAGCCAACTTTATCAGACTTTATCAAAATCATCAGAGATGTAGCCAATTTTATCAAATCAGACTTTTTTTAAGAAGGTTAATGTCAAATCGCGAGTGAGACCTAGTGAATCCTGCATGCCGGAGCGGTCTTCATAATGTTCTCAAAGTCTGTCAATCCCCATTAAGCCAGCGTGGTGGGGTAGGTACCTATGGCCTGAACTCTTCTTATTGAGGCGGCTCGTGCCTAGAAAAAACAATTTAAGTATCCGTCACAAGCATTTTTATCAGATGGTGACTTGTTAATAGTTTAAAAGATGTTAATGACTTCAATTTTTTCAGATAACGTGTATATCGTACGCGGTTTCGGCAACGATGACGAAACTAAGGTAATTAATTAGGTCAAGTGAATTCGTTTTATCATAGGTATGGACTTTTGACGACCTCCCCACCGCAGAAGTGTCGAGTTCGAATACCGATTTGGGAAATTTTAAATTGGTTCAGGGTCTGGTCTGATAGGAACACAGAAATATATCAAGATAGAACGGAAAAGTGGACGGAGCATGCATGCCAACGAAATCTGCAATATAGTACTTACTACAGTTTTCGAATAAAATAAAAACCCTTGAACATTCTAGGTATATTAAACTATGTAAATTCCTACTTAATTGATTATAGAAATTATTTAATATCTCAAAGAAGAAGGCATTTCCTTTCGACGAAAACGATATTTTTAAACAAGGACGGAGTGGTTTTGTTAATAAACTTATTGAATACGATCAAAATTGATTGACTAGCTAAACGAAAACAACGTTAGGTACGGTTCCGTATCCGAAGCGTCGGGAACCTAATTTCGTTATGTAGTGGTACTACAGACCTCCATCGAGGTCCAAATAATTGAATTTTGTCTGACGTATTCTAGTGTAATACATTAAGCTTGAAAATTACCGTCAACATTTTGTTTCAAGAGAAGATAATAATAATACCTGCCTTCTGATACCTTTTGCACATAGAATCAGCCTTGCTGTTTAAAGCGGACTGAGCGGAAATGTATTCGACACCTCACAATGGGAAAATAAACCTTTTCTTTGTTCATATTCTGTCTATCTCTCTGTCCGCGTGTAAAGATCTTTTTCTCTGAAATGGCTTGAGATATCAAGTTGAAAATGCTGAAATTAAGTTCAGTCGAGTTTAGTAAGTACTTACCTGGGTACTGCAGCTGTACTATCGAAGTTAAAACGAAGTCGCAGGCAAAAGCCAGTCGACAATAAAGTTGTAAAGCTCCCATCATAATTTAAAAAAAAACTTATTTTAGTAATGTCTTCTCTATAATTTCAGGAAGAGAAGACTGTGGGTGGAAGAATACAGGATTTACAAAAAATGACAGTAACTATTACAAATGGGATCGACTTTATTGTGTCTTACATTGAAAGACTTTTTAAGTAAGCTTTAAGCGCGGTATAAGACTTTATATTTTAGACAATTTACATACTTACATGAAACGAGTACATATACGGTGTAACTTACGCACGTACATACTTCATTATTCTAAGCAACCTTATTTTAAGCGTCATTAACTAATTTTCGAAACTTACATACGAGTACATCCAAGAAAAAAGTTTTGGAACGTAGTTCCTTATCGCGCGGTGCAGAACTCGGAAGGGCTCGGAAGGCTAGACGGATCGACACTTTTTTAAAGGCATTGTGTTCGGTATTTTCGCGGTACAATATTGGGTCTCCGTAGCCTTGTGGCTTCTGCAGTCGCCTAACAGTTAAAAGTCGATGGTTCGAATCCCAGCTCGACAGACTGAATTTTCTATTTTCAATTTTATTTTAAATAATTTAATTTCTACATGTGGAATTTTTCCCTAATTTTTTACGGGGCTACGGAGACCCATTATTGTACCGCGAAAATACCGAACACAATACCAAATTAATTAATCGAAAGGAACTACGTTCCATCCAGGTGTCCCTTGACACCTCTCAAGTTTTTTATTTTTTATTTTTGATAAGTTTTAAAAAGCTTTTTTTTAATCGTTTCAAAAGTTATGGAACAAAATGTTATTTTGTATGACGTTTATACATAATATATACCAGCTGAGGTTGCATGTAAAAAGGTTGTTGATATAAAACGGAGTGGTTAGGTATATTCTTTTGGGTTGATGATAAGATTAAATGAATCCTAAAGGACCGTGTGTCTACAGCGTAGTTTAAATAGTAAGTTTTAATACTAATAAAAATACCTAATATTCATGCTTTTTTCAGTTTGTTAACCTTCAAAGTGCCGTTTTTGAGCTTCGTTGCAATGATTATACTGCTAGCAGCATCCGTCGCATTGTATTATGTTCCACTTAATTACTTTCTAATGAGCTTAGGTAATTTTTTTTATTAAAAAATATAAATAGGTTTTATTTTATATCTATCTGTGAGATGTGAGAGTCCCATCAAAATCGGTTCAGCCATTTTAAGATAAGCCCTTACAAACAGACAAAAAAAAAAAACTCTGTTTAGTAGTTTAGTAACTAGTGTTTGTTTAATTTAAATTATAATAATTCACAATGTAATTACTAAGATGATGCCCGCGACTTCGTCCGCGTGGATTAGGGTTTTTGATTCCCGCGGGAAATTTGTAAACAAGGGTAGCCTATGTGTTAATCCTCGGCTATCTCCATTCCAAATTTCAGCCAAATCGGTTCATTCGTTGTGGCGTTAAAGAGTAACAAACATCGATCCATACATCCATCCTCACAAACTTTCGCATTTATAATATTAGTAGGATATTAGGATATTATGAGCTTATTAGAGGCAGTTCAACATCAAAAGCAAAATTGAAAACCCGAAAGGATTTTCAAACTCTTACCCTTGCGCTATAGTCGTAACCACTCCTAGCAAAAACTTTACGCATTTACACAAATAATTTATTGTAGATTTATCTTTTCTGTGTTTGTTTAAATTATTTTTATATTAGGTAATAATATTTTGTTTTATTTTCTATTTAAAATGTTAATTTGTTACAGGGATTTACAAGTTCGGAAGGAAATATTTAAACCCAGATAGAGTGTTAAACAATGATTTAATAGACTTTCTTTCAAGAGTACCGGATAACGGAATATTGGTAACTCACTTCATTTCTACTAAATACGATTTAACAACTAGAGAATAACTTATTTATAAATATTAACTCTAAAGCTATCAACTATATACTTATATTTAATTCGAATGCAACATAAATCACAGTTTAGTTAATAAATTCTTTAACAGAAAAGGCTTTTCTTAAATATTTTTATCGAAAGTAAATCTACTTGTACATAGTCATTTGATTTCATATCAACTGAGAAACTGTCTTAAACATTACTTATAAAAATTGTACCTATTGTGTTCTCATTTATTCATGAAGTAAACTGCTTTAATTAACATGGTTGTGTCATAAAAATGAAATTAATTTATAGTATTTTATTTACAGAGAGATTGGAAAGAATTAGGCGTTCCAGAACCCAATCAAGAATATCAACGCAGATCGTTTCAAATTCTAAGATCTATAAGTACCCCTAACTTGAGGTAGTCAATATTTCAGTATTATATTTTTATTACTTATTACAATATTTCATAAATAAAAGTTATGACAAAATCGGAAATATCATTTCCTGTTAGACTCCGTACACTGAGCAGTAGCTGATTAGGTATTCTCAAAATATGAAAAGAGTAATTAATTAGTTGTACTTTTTACCTGAACTGTCAGCTTACTTTAATTGGATCATAATTAATCTATCATAATAGATATAACTCTTCTGAGCGTTAACCTTTCCTTTTGAGCAATTTTTTGGCAATGCAATAGCTTAACTTAATTTAAGAATGAGCTAGATGAATTCATAATTGAAACTACAGTCTGCTATCTATTTCTTAGGGAAAATTATTATTAAGTAATTGCACGCTCGATTCGTCCCATATCTCTAAGCTACCTAGCTAGCTAAGAGTTCTACCCTGCCTAGCTCAATATGGCACTGTATCCATAATAATATAATAATGTTCCAACCAATGCTTCTATTGATTCTTCACTACCGACTTTTTGCTGGATCTGATGTATTCGAAGTTGGCTCAGGAACTTTCAACTCGCGCCATTGTTTCTGTCAAAAATAAATAAATTTATTTTCCAGAGTGAACTCCACTCCACTCCACTTAATCTCTATTTATGTAATAATTAGTAATATTATAATTTATGTAATAATTAGTAATATTATAATATATTATGTGCTCGTGAAGGTTAATACAAAACTTTTTTGCAATTGACTGTATTTACTAGTTACATTAATTCAGTGTCTCTTACCAACATCTCATCATCAGGAATACGTGATATGAAATCCAGCAGATCGTTGTTAGGAACCCTCGTCGGATTCAAGAACTTGCGAGTAAACTTATAAATACCTGAAACGAAGGAGAGCCTTTATCAGTAATCAGACTTATCAGTAAGATTTACGGAACATAATAAAAACAATTGCGGGCCAAAATAAATTCAAGCGCCGCGGGTTTCAAACCGATGGCGATGACGGGACTCGCTCGCGTAATGCGTTCGAAATGCTGTAAAAGACACAGAATATATTATAATAGTACTATTCAAGGTAGGTATAACCTACGGAACATTCCAAGGAGTTTGCAAAGCATAGGCGTAATATGCTCTCGGCAAGGTGTCGTGACGGGAAATTCTTATCTACACGTTTTTTCATCTAGCGATCCGCCAAACCATCCAAACAGGAACTTCGTTCCAAAATCTCATCGTTACTTACCAAGAGCCATAAATAAATAGTTGACTGGAATCAGGTACAGCGCTATTGACAAAGCAACCAAAGCTATGATGACCAAGTAGCTCAAATATGGCACGCTGAAGTTCACCAAGCTGTAAACCAAAATAAATCAAGCCTTTATTTGCATTTCGACGATTCACAGAGGAAGTTTTATTGTTGCTTTTTACTTTAGAGTAGACCATCAACCAAAATACAATTACCGTTGTCAAAAAATTAAATAATTATGTGCTTAAACAGCTTTTACTTACTTCTTTATCCTTTCAAGAAGTGATACTATATAGTCGATTCCGTTCTTGATAGTGAATGTAAGATCTTGAAGATCATTGATCCGAGTTCTGATCGTCTTGTCATCCTTAAAATGAAAATATTTATATCAAATAATTGTACCTATTATTATTACATTCAAAGCAGGTGGTACGTCTACCGACGTATCTTCTTCTTTATCAACCGACAAGACGTCCGCTGCTGAACAAAAGTCTCAGGCATGTCCAACTTGACTATTATTCTTTTAATTTAAACGAGCAATTCTTATATATATATACTAGCTGACCCGGCGAACTTCGTACCGCCAACTTATATCTATATTTAAATAAAAAAAATAAACTATCATAATCAAAAAAAACTATCCTATCATTCAAGTTGGACCAAATTACAGATAGTTACGAAGTTTGATCTAAATCGGTTCAGTAGTTTAGGAGTCCATCGCGGACAAACAACGTGACACGTAATTTATATATATTAAGATATTATATATATAAGATATAATCTGGATCTCGGAAACGGCTCCAACGATTTTCATAAAATTTAGCATGTAGGGGGTTTCGGGGGCGATAAATCGATCTATTTGTAGCTAGGTTTCATTTTTAGAAAAGGTCGTTTTATGCGTGTTTTCAGGCAATGAAAAACCCCTTAGAATATAATTAGAATACGAAGGTAAATTTCGCCGTTAACTATAAATTCCCGATAGCTCAGTTAGAAAGTAGGGCGGTCCCGAAACTAGGAGACCCCGGTTCGAGTCCAAACAATTTTTTTTCCCTATGAATTTTTTTTTTTTTTTTTTTTATTTTTTTTTTTAATATATTATTTCCAAAAAACACGATTTAGGTACCATAAAAAAAAAAAGAAATAACCGAGCAAAGCTCGGTCACCCAGATATTTCTTTTAATAGCTGACTAGTAGATATACATAGTACATACTATGAAATATTTTTCATTTTATCACGATCACTGCAGGTCTATAAGTTGGCCAATGCCTGCTGAACTTATTTACTGTTGCGTTAATTATTTTCCGTTGCAGCTGGTATGGTTATTAAAAAGTAAGTAGGTAATATTTTTGTTCCTAGTACGTTAAAATATAACACTAAAATGACATTGGTATAAAAGTGTCTATTAATGACACCGGTTGACCTTCACGGTTTCGACTAAGTATAGTTCCGTAGTAAGTTTAAGTATATTTATTAGTATTAATGCATAATATCGTAAATATTTGCTAATTAATAATGTAGGAAATAACATTACGTTCAGGTCTAAGGTTCAATCGTTGAATTGTAGAACTTTCAGTTTTCAGTCCATACCTTTAACCGTGAGCTTTTGAGGCTTCAAAAATATTAAATTATGGCTATTGAGCTTATTACATAGCTTTTATATATATTTTATATTTTGTATAGCTTTTTGTTTCGAATCTTAGTTAAGTTAAGTTTGACACTATAACCAGTTAGTTCCCTGCAATTATTAATATTATTTCCTACTTTATTAATTAGAAATTCTTAAATATTTAAGATATGCATATCATATGCAATCCTAACATAAAATATGTACACGAAGGAGGGTATTAACCTATATACACAGATACATAGTTTATGATACGTAAGTAGTATCTATACCTACTTATCTGTGTTTTATGACTTATTTGTTCGTCAATTGTTAGGTGTTAATATGTATGTTTGATCAAATCATTAAAATTCAATCATCATCATCATCATCATCATCATTAGCAACCCATTAACGGCTCACTACTGAGCGCAGGTCTCCTCTCAGAGAAGGGTTATAGACCATAGTCCACCACGTTGGCCCAATGCGAATTGGCGGACTTCACACATCTTCGAGAACATTATGAAGAACTCTCAGATGTGCAGGTTTCCTCACGATGTTTTCCTTCACCGTTGAAGCAAGTGATATTTAATTGCTTATCTGTGTTTTATGACTTATTTGTTCGTCAATTGTTAGGTGTTAATATGTATGTTTGATCAAATCATTAAAATTCAATAGTTTTATCTTAATATATTATGTATAAAAGGATAAGGTGACTGACTGACTGACTGATCTATCAACGCGCAACCAGTGGACGGATCGGGCTGGAAGGCATAGGTACAGATAGCTATTATGACGTATAGGCATCCGTTAAGAAAGGATTTTTCACAATTCAACCCATAAAGAGATAAATAGGGGTTTGAAAAGTGAGCGAAGCCGCGGGCAAAAGGTAGTCTTAAAATATAGATATTTACATAAATAATAAATTGTAGTAACCCTGATACATGTGTACCTATCATACATCGTTTTTCAATACACTTGTGTGAAAAACTGAAAACACTTATTTAATTTTGACTAGTGTACCTACCTACTACTCAGCCTTTTTAGGGTTCCGTAGTAAACAAGGAACCCTTATAGTTTCGCAATGTCCGTCCGTCTGTCCGTCCGCGGGTTAGCTCAGAGACTATTGGTACTAGAAATCTGTAATTTGGCAAGGGTATAAATATCAATCACGCCGACAAAGTGGTGAAATAAAATTGTGAAAAATATTTTTTTTTTAGGGTACCTGCCCTACATGTAAAGTGGGGATGAATTTTTTTTCTCGTCTATCCCATAGTGTGGGGTGTCATTGAATAGGTCTTTCAAAAATATTGTGGGTGTGAGAACACCATTTTTCAATTCAGGGATCCGTTTGTGAAATATAATATTTTAAAGTGCTAAATTTTATTAGACTCAAGTGTCCCCCCCCCCCCCCTCTGCCAGCTAAATGGTTGTATATAGGATACAAGAAAAAATTCACAGCAGTAGTATATATAATGAATTTTAAAGAGAATCTATCACGGCTAAGTTGGGTTCATTAGTTAAAGAGTTATATCTGTTTTTCCTAAGTTAGGTTATTACACGTAGTGTAAGTTGCATATTTTGTAATATATTATAGTATTTAAACCATGGAACTCAAAATGTATTCATATAAATAAAATAAAAGCACTATTCTAGGTCAGCAATAATATTTGAGATTATATTAATTTTTAGTGTAGGGTTCCGTAGTTGAAAGCAACTACGGAACCCTACACTGCGCGTGGCCCGACACGCACTTGGCCGGTTTATTATTTATTCACGATGCCGTAGTAATTAGTGCGATTTTGAGTTTCAAGAAATGTCTAATAGCTATTGAAAGTGATATTTTCAAGGAAGTGTATTGAAAAATAATATATATTTATAACATTTCTGCCGTCGTCGTAATAGTAAACGCAGTAATCGCAAAATGAAAGTTTCGAGAAAACTGAGGCTTTTTAAATCTCTGCTTTATCAATTTTATCATTTAACAAAATAAAATCAGTTAATTATTTAATTATCACTTCATTTTATTAGGGTTCCGTACCAAAATGGTAAAAATGGAACCCTTATGGTGAGACTTTCTCCGTCCGTCCGTCCGTCCGTCCATCCGTCTGTCACAGTCGATTATTTCAGTAACTATTAAATCTATCGACATGAAATTTGGCATAGTTGTGTATAATAGTGGCCCAACATCATTGGCATAAACAAAAATCGAAAATTATTTTTAGTTTTATTAAAAAAGGGGGAAAATCGGGGGTTTGAAATTTCAAAGTAAAATAACTATACCGAGTGGGGTATCATATGAAAGGCCTTTACTTGTGCATTCTAAAACAGTTTTTTATTTATTTCTATATATAATAGTTTTTGATTAATCGGCCAAAATGTCGAAAAAAATACCGTCCCCCCCTAGTTTGATTAAAAAAGGGGGAAAATCGGGGGTTTGGAATTTCAAAGTAAGATAACTATACCGAGTGGGGTATCATATGAAAGGCTTTTACTTGTGAATTCTAAAACAGTTTTTTATTTATTTCTATATATAATAGTTTTTGAGTAATCGGCCAAAATGTCGAAAAAAATACCGTCCCCCCCTAGTTTGATTAAAAAAGGGGGAAAATCGGGGGTTTGGAATTTCAAAGTAAGATAACTATACCGAGTGGGGTATCATATGAAAGGCTTTTACTTGTGAATTCTAAAACAGTTTTTTATTTATTTCTATTTAGATAATAGTTTTTGAGTAATCGGCCAAAATGTCGAAAAAAATACCGTTCCGGACCCCCCTTATCTCCGAAGTTTACCAATCGAAAAATCTGAAATAATTATGGTCAATAGAGGTGTATGTATATTTTACAGGAAAAATAAAACCAACGCTCTAACTAGCATAGTTTTTTTTTATATTCACAATAAACCTCTACAAACAAAGTTAACGATAAATAAGCAAATTAATTTATTATTATCGTTTTACTTTTACTTTTGGAGTACGGAACCCTCGGTGCGCGAGTCCGACTCGCACTTGGCCGGTTTTTTTTCCTGGTGTAGGTAAGACTTTTCCAAGTAAATTTTCGATAAAAACCGAAAATCGTCAAAATGTCGATTACTGCGTTTACTATTACGACGTCAGGTTTAAAATATTATAGGGCGAGGTCGGACATAATTAATTTTTGCGGTGAAATTTCAAGATAATCAGATAGGTAGATCAATGACTCATCAGGAAAAACCCACACACAAAGCTACCCTTCTCGCAGCAAAACTTGCAAAACTTTCGTCATCATTTTTTATAATTAGGTAGGTACATAAGTAAGGTTCTTATAAAAACGTTAATTCGACGAAGCTTGCAATAAAAAGTTTCCATGCGGAATTTTTATATGCGCCTCGGCCCGTGACTTCGTCCGCGAGGAGTTTATTTTTAAAAATAACACGTTTACACATTTATACGTATAATATTATTATTAAGGAGGTATCCGTCCATGGATTTCAAGCACCGGTAAAACAGGTTTATGAGATACATTTTATTTTACGGTGATAATTATGATATGGTCAGAGATGCTTACGAAGAAAGAATTTTAAGTGGCACATAAGTATTTATAGACTTTATAAGTGTTCCAGTATCCATTCCTTGCCTATATTTACAGTGTAGCAGGAAAATCAAAAATGTCTGTATCTGTGGCGTAACTATACCGTTCGAGGCCCCTGGCAAATGAATCGAATGGGGCCCTCTCCAACCCATATAAAGTAGCTCAACCAATGTTTACAAAAATATTTTACAATGTGCTCACGGCCTTCTCGGGTCGAGGGCCCCTACCGGTTGGGGCCCGTGGCATTTTGCCTAAATGCAACCCTGTAGTTACGCCACTGGTCTGTATGTATATATTTCAATAATTTGCTTGCTCAAGGCCGCCTAAAAATTAATGGAAAATATATAATATTATATAATATATTTATATATGTTAGGAATTTTATAAGTGGGTGTATCTAACGGAAATCATTAAGTATAAATATCAAGGATTTTCTAAATACATATAACACGATAAAATAAACACCTTGTTACATCGACCTTAAGTACTAATTTTCGTAAACCTAATACCTACCTAATTATAAATAAGGAAATGAAGATACATACATACATAATATTATATTATTATTATATTATATTTATGGGAACGAGTGTGTTTATCTAGTAAACTAATTGCATACTTTGTAGGTAACTCAAAGAAAAGATATCTTTATTGAGACAATTAAGAATTAATTAATTAAGTAGGTATATTATGCTATAGGAGTTTTACGCTTGGAAACTCAGTACAATATTACCTTGGTTTCCACTTCTTCCTCTTGATATTCTTCATCAGCTATTTGGTATAAGGGAACAGGAACATTGTTAGCTGAAAATCAAATTACATCGTTCTTAACATGGCTTATTTTCTTTTATTAATTGCTAGTAAAAATAAATATCAAATTATAGGTTAATTACTTTTGAAGTGAAACTTCTTTACGCACGCTTGACTTGGGGAGTAAGCTGGTGAATGCGTTATGAAAAGTGTGATCGGGCGAGGCGAACGGAAGTTTAGAGGGAGATATAAGTTAGTGAAGATAGAAAGAGAGAGTTACGTTTCGTATATTACTGTAGGGGCAAGAGAGAGAGGTGCGAGCACACATTTTCTTTCTCTCTTTCTCTCATAGCCAGTTGCGTTTCGTATAATATTCTAAAGTACGGCCACCGAGCATGGACACCGAGAGAATACGTTTTTGACACCTGTCAGTTTGCCATACAAAACAAAAATATCCGGTTGACATAACCTTGTAATAGCGCAGTTTAGATTTAGAAAAATATTGTTTACCAACTTATTTGACACTCAGTTTGGCACAAAATTATAACATTAATTGATTATTGATATAATAATGTTGTTTTAATGCTCATCAATTGTTAAAACGGTAAACAACCAGCAATAATATTTTTATCGTAACTGCAACGCCATTACAAAGTTACGTCGTCAGTTCAATCGCGACGTGTCAGGAACGCATTCTCTGAACGGCCGTAGTTTACTTCAGTCGTGTGGTCTAAACATGGTAGTTCCTACCTACCATGGGTCTAAAGTACACTCGTTTTTTTTACAAATTCCTCAATAGCCCAACGGTAAAAGTGCGGATTGAAAACTGAAAGATCGACGGTTCGATTCCCACTCGTTGCACTAATGTTGTACTCACTCCTAAGTCCTAACACAAGCTTTCCGCTTATTTAGATGGAAGAGGAGCTTAAAAGTCAAGATCTGCATGGTACTCTATTTTTTACTCTTTACTCTTTACTCTTTACTCTATACTCTTTTTTAAAGTAATTTCTTAGCAGTTATTAGTATTTTTTTTTTTCGTTTTCTAGATAGAGTTCAAGTTCATGTTATGAAAATTGTATTTTTAAAATTGTAGAGCATACACACAAACCTATTATTAGAGGTTTTTCTATATAACTAGCTGATGCCCGCGACTTCGTCCGCATGGATTTAGTTTTTAAAAATCCCGCGGGAACTTTCATTATCCGAGATAAAAAGTAGCTCTCCCAGTCTGAGGAACCACTACTAGGTACATCCATTACTATACCCATGCAAAAAATTGCATCAATCCGCTGTTCTATTGCGACGTGATTGAAGGACAAACCAACAAACAAAACACACTTTCGCATTTATAATATCAGTAATGCTTTATTATAACACTTTTTATAATTGTCAAATTTTCTACCATACCTACTTAACCAAAGACAAAATTACGTTTAGCTGTCATTTACGTTTTATTATTCCACTGTCATTTGCGTTTTGTTATTCCATGTCAGATGTGTTTTTGTTATACCACGTTTGATAGTGACTTGACGGAAACGCGGTCGAACGGGATAAAAGGTATCCTATGTCCGTCTCCTGGTTCTAAGCTACCTCTCCACCAATTTTCAGCCAAATCGGTTCATCCGTTCTTGAGGTATAAATAGTGTAACTAACACCACTTTCTTTTATATATATAGATGTATACGTACATTACACATACCCTACATACAAAATAATTGTTTTGTGCGTACTTGTGAGTAATGTTTCACAATAGTCAAAGACAAAGACAGGCAAGGACACTTACTCCTTTGGGTGAGCCAGTAGTGGGCAAAAGGCAAGGTTAACAAAAGCGGCGTCATCCACATCCTAAAGAAGTACCAAAACATCAGCCAACCGAGTAACGCACACACAGATTTCTCTTGATTGTCCCATTCAAACACTCGCCTGAAAAAAAATTATAATGAAGGTCATAAAAGCTGGTATCTCCCGTTTTTTTTGTAAAGTTGTGGTTTGCCCCGAACTAAGTAGACCTTGCGATAAAAGACAGAATTTATTGTAGGAAGTACGTAAAGCTTTTTGATAGAGAAATGTTTGAAGAAGTAGGTATATTGATTGACAATATTATTGTTTGATAATTCAATGAACACGGAGTAATTATATTATATTCAGTGTGACTGATATTAGTGTTTTTTTTAAAATCTAGATATATGTTTTTGGTTGTTTTTGTTGTTTAGCTTTTAATAATAATAACCCGATATTAACTTTGATAACCCTTACCTAAAGTTGTCAATTTAAAAAAAAAATTAAAAAAGTCTTGTGCTCTGCTTAAAAGCTCGCTGCTCCCTCACACTACGACACAAAGAACTAAATTGGACTGTAGAATTACTAATTACCAATAAATTCATATAAAAATACTTTTAAAACCGACTTCAAACGGCCCGCGCCACTACAAAGTATATACTTACTTTATTGTTGATATTTTAAAAACCTCTCGACCGATTTCGATAAAATTTCAATGGTGGTCCTGGGAGGTATGCCCTTTGAAACAAAAAGAATTTTCCAAATCAGTTCAGGCGTCTTCGAGTAATCGGTGAACACACATAAAAAAAAGATTCCGACGAAAAACCTCCTTTTTGAAGTCGGTTAAAAAATAAAATACATTGACTATATATTTAGATTAGCGTTTATTATTACTCTGTAGTCTACATTTAGCTTTAATAATATTCCGTTGCATCTATTTTAAATAAAATATACGACTTCCTTTATTTAAAATTCAAAAAATTATTTCATAGTACCTACCTAGTAGTTTGAGCTGTGCGTTGATAGATCAGTCAGTCAGTCAGTCACCTTTTCCTTTTAGATATTTAGGTAAGTAGGTACAATTTCTCAGTATATACAAACAAATATTTAAACAACATTGTACTTAGTAACTAAAAAACATTAAACAGTCTTTAAAAAAATTTGCAACTCTAGTGTAAAAGAGTTCAACGATAGCAAGGCACTACTTTTATTATTAGACATTATTTCGTTACCAACCAAATAGAGCACTACCCTTAGTATGAGTTTGCACATCACGCCAACATTATAATAGAACAAGCTATAATTTCGGAAAAATTTGTTTAATTTTTCCTACTTCGACTTCAATATACCGAAATAAAGAATATCTGAAATGGGAAAAGTGTCCATATCTTGAAAACTACTGAACCGATTTTGATATAACTTTTACTGTGTCCTAAGTTGAAGTAAATGTAAGCAAATAAAAAAAAGAATGAAGAAAAAGCAAAATAATAGTTTCAGAGAAATGCGTGGACAAACATACATCCATAAGTACACCTATAAAGTTTTGTATATTTTGAAGTTCCAATAATATTACATTCATACGTGTCGAATTGATTACCTTCTTTTCTTTGAAGTCGGTTAAAAATGACCTTAGATTTTGTTTTAAAGTCGTGCATTTATTACTTCAAAAATTATTTCGCAAGATTTTAGCTTTTAAATGTATATTTAAATGAACTAAAACAACGAATTGAATAAGCTCATACATACTAACCATACATAAGTAGCTTACTAGTTTAAAATGAAAAATGATTACCTCAGAGTTACCAGATTCTAATATACTTATAAATACATACATACATTAATATTATGATAATAAGTTCAATAATCTTTGTACCTACCTGTAAATATAGAACAGAATAACATAAATATTTAAATCGTGTTGGCTTACTAACAATAGAATAATGAATTTCAACTTACTTCAAGTGCTCATTTCCAATTTGGAAAACTTTGAATATATTTTTAATGAAAATTAAATTACTATAAATTAGAGGTATGTCGAATTTTGCTGGCTTTTGAATGTATTTCGTTTCTTTCGGGCTTAATACTCGCATGGACGCCTTTACCTGGAAATTAATATCTTTTAATAAATGTAATTTAAGATTGGTGTATTACCAGTGGCAAAAACTCCTATTTAAATACAGGATTTTTAGATCGTAAAAATGTTTTTGTTTTTTCGGTATGCAGGTAGATTTTTAATCGCAACCTACCTCATTTCGAATTTATTTATTTTTATCGATTACTCGATGATCTCCGCCACTTTGACCGCGCGTATTCAGTTTTAATAATCCCGTGGGATTTCTTTGATTTTACATGATCAAAGACCATTCAAAAATGGTCTAAGGCTTTGAGTTTTAAGTCTAGTTGGGGTTCCACGAAAGAATTAAAGGTGTTTTCACTGTTTATAATGTTGATGTCGGCAGCTAGAAGGTATTGGTACCTCAACGACGAAATGGAACTGAATTACTATGTACCTAATACCATAGATAAAATAAATTGACCAGATATTTAGATTCGCGTTTATTACTCTGTAGTCTACACTTAGATTTAATAATCCACTATATTATTATCTCTAGTAATGTGAAATAAATCACTGCGAATTATATATAAAAACCAGCCAAGTGCGTGTCGGGCCACGCGCAGTGTAGGGTTCCGTAGTTGAAAGTCTCAAATATTATTGCTGACCTAGGATAGTGCTTTTACTTTATTTATGAATATTGAATACATTTTGAGTTCCATGGTTTAAATACTATAATATACTACAAAATATGCAACTTA
Source organism: Oeneis ivallda (assembly GCA_029955525.1). Classification (NCBI taxonomy): domain Eukaryota; kingdom Metazoa; phylum Arthropoda; class Insecta; order Lepidoptera; family Nymphalidae; genus Oeneis; species Oeneis ivallda. The sequence continues at coordinate 14,768,809 of JARPMR010000005.1, forward strand.
CACTACGTGTAATGCCTTAGAAAAAACAGATATAACTCCTTAACTAATGAACCCTACTTATCCGTGATAGTTTTCCTTTAAAATTCGTTATATATACTACTGCTGTGAATTTTTTCTTGAATTCTATATACAACCATTTAGCTGGCAGAGGGGGGGGGGGGGACACTTGACTCTAATAAAATTTAGCACTTTAAAATATCATATTTCACAAACGGATCCCTGAATTGAAAAATGGTGTTCCCACACCCACAATATTTTTGAAAGACCTATTCAACGACACCCCACACTATGAGATAGTCGAGAAAAAAAAATCATCCCCACTTTACATGTAGGGGAGGTACCCTAAAAAAAATTATTTTTCACAATTTTATTTCACCACTTTATCGGCGTGATTGATATTTATATACTTGTCAAATTACAGATTTCTAGTACCAATAGTCTCCGAGCTAAACCGCGGACGGACAGACGGACAGACGGACGGACATGGCGAAACTATAAGGGTTCCTTGTTTACTACGGAACCCTAAAAATTACGACTTCCTTTAAAATTCAAAACATTACTAGTTCGAAGTAGGTACCTATTTATTATTTTAACTTCATGGATGGTTATTTTTAAACATAACGATGAATTTCAATGCATTATTTGACTGTGGTAAGCGTGCCGTAAACGCACTTAATTAACTAGCGTTATTGTTATTCAAATCGAAGTAGGTAATAAATAGAGACCATTTTATCTTAAAGATCATAGCTAAATAGTCATACATTGGAGATCTAAAGTCCGGCCGTCTGTCAGTTGCTCATGTCAAGGGTAAAATCGGGATAGATGCCCCACTTTTCGAAAGGGCCTCCTAATATTTTAAAATTTACCTGAAATAATTCCTATGAATATTTTAAAACGCTGTCAGAATACGAAATAAACAAATCGAGTGTTTTCCCCTCCTCATTTCTTATACCCGCGCCTCTCCGGGCACCATACTCTTCATACAATTACATTTTACATTTAGACAGAACGCGAAGTTATACAACTGTAAATAAGGACTAACGTCTGAAACTGCAGCATTCGTCGCGTTTGCCACCAAGATAATCGCATTCACAAGCTAAGCGCCTATCCCAGTACGGCATTTATCCCGGTTTTACCCTAGTAGCTGTAGGAAATAAAAATGATTGCTACAGTGTGGCGATCGCAATGAGATTTGATTGGCTGAATTTATGACGTTCTTGCTGCATAAATGTATTTTAACCAATAGCGAGAGAGTGACGGACTGCATCAGAGGTGATTGAGATTGTCACACTCTAGCACAGCAGACAAACTGACGGACTTCAGGCACGCATTCAGCGGCCGAACTAACGATCTAGCACAGAGATATTTTATATTCCGTAAACCCACATAGTAATATCAATTCAATAAAATCAATGGGTTCTGGGTTCAAAAAACTGGGTTTTATAATAAAAACTCTGAGTTAGTCGTGGGCAAAATCTCGTTACATTAGTTATATCATCTAGACTATTAATTTCATAAAAATAAGTATATTTTGAAAAATAAGATATTGTCATATATATGAGATATGAATGAGATTTATGTTTCACAATAATAAGCTAATAAAGTAATAACTATAATCGAAATGTGTGTATAAATAAATAACATGGTTAATGGTACAGGTAAGGTTATTTTCTTAAGGACTTACCGGATTCCATACAAGTGACATTTCCAGAAGTATTCTAGGACAGTTCCCTCTCGCACTGTTCTTTTTTGCACTGTCCTTTAGTGCGTACCACCGCTTCTCATTGTTATTTATCCTCAACAAAGGTATCGATATTTTCCCTATTTTTTCGCCTTTCATCGACTGTATTATTGATTCGTCAAATATTGTGATTTCTAATGCTGATGTGATGTCACTAACTTCACTACAAAAGAAAAGTAAGTAAAAGGTAAGTTAAAAAAATATAGTTAGACATAAATAAGATATCTAAGATAAATTAATACATTATTGATTAATCGCATCCGAGCATCTTTTTTTGGACCACCTCTCTGTAACAGTAATCAGCGCTGTGGTTTGTGGTGTGGGAGGTCAGAGACCTCCTACTTAGGTATGAATCCCGGCCGGCAGGAGCATTTTAGGCATTTAGGTATAATCAAAATGTTAACTAAATTGTCTCGATTTCGCGTTCTCCGGTACGATGGCTTGTAGAAACCGATAGGGGTATGGGTTTAATTTACAATGCCATACACCTTCCAAGTTAGCCCGCTACTGTCTTAGACTGCATCGTCACTTACCATCAGGTAAGATCGCATAAAATGTCTATCTTGTCAGCGAATAAAAAGCATTTTGCCTACATACAAAAAGGGTATTTTCAGTGGATATAAAACCTCGTGAACCTCGTTTTAAACATATTACAAGTAGGATACTGGATAATGTAAAATATAAATTGAAATTACTTGTTATGTAAAAAATTCATCATATAGCTAGTAATTAAGTAGGTACATGTTGTTCCTTCCAAGGAAAATCTATGGTAGGTTTATTATACCTTTTACGAGAATAATAAACACTTACTGTCAATATAATTTCATTAACTATCTGTTGTATACGATTTCACACCTTTAAGTTACGTATAGGTAATGCGGAAGATATGTTTTATTTTAATAGTTTGTCTGATCAATAATCACATTTCACATGAGCTTGTTTTAACAGATTTGCTAATTGCAAAGCTGTTAAAACAACAAAAAGTTGTGTATACAGGGGAATGACATTTGTTTTACCGTTATATTCGGAACCATATAAGGATGCAAATGGAAACTTATAGGACTATATGGGCTTTGGACCAGGTTTGGCTTTGAGCGAATTCACCTACTTAATAAATAGACGTAGAATTCACCTAGTTAAGTCAGTAGGAATTAAAAGGTAAAGTAATTAAGTATAATAATACTTTTGACTGTCCCAATACACACAGTAACTTCCACCCATTCCACCGTCGAGGTTAATTTCAAAATGCGAACAACCTTTAACAGACAATATCTGTAGGTGCATAATTATTATTCTAAATATTTTTGAACTTACCAAAAAAAATATAATGTACCTATTTATGATTATTTTTGTTTTCATGCAAAAATAAGATTTTGCTTTTAATAAGAATTTTAGTCTTTGAATAAATGTTTTACGACTTAAAGAAGTTGCTTGTAGAGTTGTTGGAGCCTTATGTATCCTAAACCTATAGGAAGACACCTATCGGGGTTTTCTGTCAACTAATTTTCGGTATTTAGCAAGTACGTTGTGTGTCACTCCCGTGCCTCCCCCATGTGTCATCTACCTAAAGCCGTCGACTGGCCGATCGGATTTCCGTCCCATCGGACTATGAGAGTAAGGGAATAGAGAGTGCAAGTGTGTTTGCACACATACATACGCGCAGATGCCTAATCTCCGTGGAGGTTAGCCGCAGTGGCCGGATTCGGTCGGGAGAGAGGTTATTACCTACCTATGTCTTGAAAAATGAAAATTACTTACAAATTAAAGTTCTTATTCCAATTATGTTCCGAGGTGCCTTTAACAGTATGGGTTTGGATCCTTGAGTTGTCCAACTCCAGGACACAGTAGGCGTTGACATTACCGCTTATGTTCAAAGCTGTCAAACCTCGCGCGCCGTGTACGGTGACTGTGAGCTGGCCGACTTCGCTCCAATTGTCGAATCTGTACCATTGCTGGAAAAGTTCAAGGGCAATGAAATTTAAAGCATACGTGTCGTCGCCACTATAGCAAAAGGGTAGGGCGCGATGACAGTAACCAAGAATCAATGAAATTATGAATTTATCTATAAAATAGGATTCATGAAATAGAAAAAACGTATTATTTCTTCTATTTTAATATATTTTTTCGAAATAGTAGATACTTCCGAACATCATCCAACAGTTTTTCAAAATCCATGACCCAAACAAACGTTTATAAAATTTTTGTCTGTCTGTCTGTAGTTCTGTCTGTCTATTTGTATAGACTAATGTTCAGAACGGCCGAACTGATTTTAACAGGATTTACAGAGGCATATAAAAGATTATACAAGGACGGACCTAGGCTACATTTTATTACGGAAATATACAGGGTTCTTCCGTGAATAATAAAAACTGCTACTACTATAGACCACACGGTCTAACTGCTGCGCCTAAAAACAAGCATCTGTCTTTTAAATATTATAAAAATAATAACTGGTAGCGGTGATAGCCTAGTGCTTAAAACTTCAGTCTTCTTTACGGGGGATCTGTCGTTCGAATCCCAAGCACACGCTCCTATGATGAAGGAAAACATAGTGGGAAAACCTGCATGCCTAAGAGTTCTCAAAGGAGTATAAAGTCCGCACTTGGCCTGCGTGGTGGACTATGACCTAAATTCTTCTCGTTCTGAGATGAGAGCCGTGCTCATAGTGAGCCGACATACATTGTTGACTGCAACTTAATATTATAATACGCTAAAGTTTACTGTTTGATTTGGTATGCCTAGCTAATGGCAATATGTAACTCTTTAATTTATTATGAGTGGGTATTTGCGTCATTGCAACTATACGTTTTGTTCATAAGATGCTTGTCAATCACCTCTTACTTTATGTTAACCTTTGATCTAATGCATCACTAAAATGTAGAAACAGAAGAATAATAAAGTATTACTGATTTGTGAATTGTGATCTTGAATAAACTTTTTAGGAACTTGTAGGCAGTCAAATGTAATAAAAAATACATCTAAGTGTGATCAAGTTTTTTCCATTTGATCAAACCAGAGATCATTCTGAAATGATCAGAGCAACTGGCATATCTCAATGTTATCGGGAGTAATTCTAGTCTCAAGATGCAGAATGGATTATTATAGATTGGAAAACACGTCACGTCGTTTGTATACCCTCCTCTTCTAGCGGACAAACAAATAGAAACATAATTATACTAGACAAAAACAGCATAATACCGAAGAGAATGCAGTAGACGTCCGTCATCCATCCATCGAGATGACAAAAATAATGACGATATAACCACACATACTTATGAGGTCATTAACCGTAATACAAAGATAGGGCAGTAATTACTTATGTAGTTATTGAACAGGTTTTGAACAATGTACTCTACTCTATGTAATGTTAGGTACTAACATGGTAACTGCAATGTAATTAAGTAAAGAAGATTTGCAAAACCTAATAGACTGCCTGGACACCAGTAACCTGTGTCCAAATATCGGGAATGGGGTCAAATAGCCCTGACCTACCTCTTTAAATCTTCTATAAGGTAGGTATATATAAAAATCAATTGCTGTTCGTTAAAGTCTAGCTAAAACTCAAAAACAACTTGACGACTTGTCTTGTTCGCTCTAATACAGGGGTGGTTTATAAAATAGGAATCACCAGTTCGGATTACATTTAATAGATGATGGGAGCCAAGTTGCGGGTAAAAGCTAGTACCATAGAATATTAAAAAGGTACCTACAAACTTTTCTTCCGTAGGTGGCTCGTGATGTACGCCGTTTGTAGTGAGCACGTTGTCCACAGGTATGCACCTGTCTGATCCACTGAGAGTGATCAGCAGGTGAACTGACCCGAAACCGCAGTCCAACTCCTGCCATAGGTCGTGCGTCTTCTCCTTCTCCAGCTTAGATAGGTCGATGACACACCTGTTTAAAACAATACCACATTACAGTGTCCTATATCGAAGATATAGATATACTATCCCTCATAAGAAGACTCAGGCTCAACGAGCTGCGAGTGATGGAGAGAGAGAGCTATGCTCGGTATATCCCTGCGAGATCAAATCAGAAATGAGGAGATCCGTTGGAGAATCAAAGTCACCGACATAGCTCAGCGAGTCGCGAAACTGAAGTGGAAATGGGCGGGCACAAAGTTCGAAGAGCTGATGCTCGTTGGGGTCCCAAGGTGCTGGAGTGGCGACCCCGCACCGGGAAACGCAGTGTTGGCAGACCCCCCACTAGGTGGACCAACGACATCAAACGAGTCGCAGGGAGCCGCTGGATCCAAGCAGCGCAAGACCGAAGCCAGTGGAAGTCCATGCAGGAGAGCTTTGTCCAACAGTGGACGTCTATAGGTTGATAAAGAAGAAGAAGATATCGAAGATAGATCCTGGCTCTACTTGCAATGCTCTAGTACTGCAACGGCCAGGGAACGGGACTGTAAACCGAAAGGTCTACAACCATTATCTTGCACACTCCTAGCAGAAAGCAGTACGCTTAGTTGAAATAAATTATATGAATTTGAAGGGTAAGGGAAATATTAGTAATGTTAAGTTAAGCATAACAATATAAAAAAATATTTAAGTATATCTGCGTATAATTCTATAAATTTTATTATTAAATACATACGAGTACACGCTTCTTAATCTCATTTTCTATATATTGAAATAGAGACAAAACATAATAAAACATTAACACAAAAAACTACTTAATGATTTATTCTCGATTAAAATTTCGATTCTCGTTAAGTTTGCTAGCTGCAACTAAATACTTTTCTTCTTTATCAACCGATAGACGTCGACTGTTAAACAAAGGTCTCTTTGCTTTACTTAAACCTCAAAAGTTGCCAGAAAATAATATTACTTGCGCATCCTTTAAGCGACGCGACGGGTAAATGCTCACTAAACGCCTTACCTACTACTATTATAAATGCGAAAGTATTTTATTTTGTTGGTTTTTCCTTCAATCACACAACAACGGTGCAACGACGAGTATCTTGCATAGGTATAGTTAAGAACTGGAGAGTGACATTGGCTACCATTAATCCAGGAAAATAGAGGGTTCCCGCGGGATTTTCAAAAACCTATCTCCATGCGGATGAAGTTACGGGCAAGAGCTGGTAATACATGAAGTTAAAAACAACAAACAAACACACTTTCAAATTTTTATAATATTAGTAAGGATTAATTTGTATTATTAAAATCATTGTTTGCCTTCCCATAAAATTCTGCTTTGTTTTGTGCCATACGTGGACCTCTAAAGAGTTATAAAGAAATACACTTCCAATTATGTATAATAAATATAAAAGTTCTTTTTAAAAAACCGACTTCAAACACTCGCGCCACAATAAAGTATATAATTTATTCTTGATTTTTTAAAAACCATACGACCGATTTCGATTAAATTTAAATGGGACTACAGCTGGGAAGTACACCCTTTCAAACAAAAAAGAATTTTTCAAATCGGTTCAGGCGTCTTCGAGTAATCGGTGAGTAATAAAAAAAAGAGATTCCGATTAATTGGGAACCTCCTCCTTTTTTGAAGACGGTTAAAAATAAAATTAGTAAGGATTAATTTGTATTATTTAACTCGTTGCTTACCTTCCCATAAAACTTTTCTGCTTTGTTTTGTGCCATACGTTGACCTCTAAAGAGTTATCGTCGTAAAGGTTTAAATTAAACCTTTCACGCCATATTGGCTTTGTTTTGTGTACCTGTTTTGATTTATGAGATTCCCCACCCAACCTAAAGCAAAAAAAAATTACATTTACATAAAAATTGGTTGTCTGTAAAGTCGGTTTACGCCTTTACGGACGATAGTTTTACGTGATAACGTCATAAAGAAACATTGACGATGACAGGCGGCGGCGGCGCGGTCACAAGCCAATACTTGGGCCGATCGTGCCTCTCCTTCGCTTGTTCCGCGCTCTCGCTTGCACGCGCAGGCTCCGGCGGAACGTGACACTATTTCGTGCGTACAGCCGATGCCGGTTAAGTTATCGGTAAGAAACCACTTCAATACATATTATATACATATATCTATTTAAATTTTTGAATGCAATGAATTAACTATTAAGTTTTCCTGTAATGTACGGAACCCACGGTGTGCGAGTCTGACTCACACTTGGGTGATCTCTTTTTTTCTATTTTTTGAACAGTTTCTTCATTCTATTACTGTCATAGTATCGTGTCATAAATAAAATAAAGATAGGTATAGTATAGTATAGTAGGTATAGGTATACGGTTTTAATATGAGCCTTGTCAATAACGATTATTGTTACATCTAGTCTGTAGTAATAGAATAATTAACACTTCCAAACTTTATTTCTTAGTTTACACAAAAACGGGCAAAGAGCCGGTAACTAAAAGTGTGGATTTTCAAATGTACAGAAATTATTATGTCAAGTTATTATGGTCCGGGAGTCGGTAACGCTAAAGTTCCCGTCATACAGAATCGAAAACTCCAATACGGAAAACATATGGGAATTAATAGTAGAGATGAAACGGATATCCGTTAACTATCCGGTATCCGGCCTATCCGGCCTTGTTTTCACTATTCGGCCGGATACCGGATAGTATGATTTACCATCCGGTATCCGGTAGGAAACCGGATAGTAAAATTTAAAAAATATTATTATTATACTTTGGGTAAATTATACAAAATAATAAGTTATTGACACTGTTTATTTTTATAATCGCACATATAAAAACATATTGTGTTATAAAAATTTAGTACTCAAAATTAACAAGTGGCAAATTGTGGTGAATGAATACCAAATTTTCCGCATATTTTGTTGGTAAGAGTCGACTCCGCTTAGCTTCGTATACCAGACCAGCTTCCGAAAATAAACTTTCGCTATAAACGCTACTGCCAGGTGCTGAAAGATAAACTGATCGCGACATGTAAATAGCCGAATATTCGGCAGCCGGATATCCGGCGCTCCGGCCACATAGCTTGCCGAATATCCTTTATCCGGTATCCGGCCAAACCACTATCCGTTTCATCTCTAATTAATAGTTAACAATTAACGATTGTACTTTTAATCATAACTAAACTTACTTGAATTTGCAGTACAGACCACTCGATCCACTCGTAGGCAGGTCTGGTAAGTCTTTGGCTTCGATCAAAACAATGTTCACAATTGACGTCAATGATTTCTTGGCTATTTCAAACTTTCTATTCTTAAGAAGATACTGTAACAAAAGATAATCTTACTGAAGAAGTATCTATGAGAAGCATTAATCTACCTGTCTATTTAGGTCCGGAAACTCGCGTGTGCTAGGCATAATATTAAAATTGTTATTTGTGTTACATGGGGCCAAAGAAATTTTTCCCCGAGGGCGTTATTTTGAATTCAGAGCGAAGTGAAGGAATCTAAAGTAGAATCCTAAGCGTAACGAGGAATTCAATACACGCCGCCCGAGAACAAAATATTTTGGCCCCGAGTGAAACACACTATTTTTCATCATTACCTATGAAAAAAAGATAGGAGTATCTATATTTTTTTCCATAGCCATAATTACGTTCAAAATTCAAAAAAATGTATTGGCGTATATCCGATCGACAATAATTGATCACGTGACTTATCGAAGACAACAGCTTCTCAAAAGTTTTAGAATTCAGAACGGAATGAGCGATCGACAGGTTTCTGAAACGTAGTAGTAATAAACACATACTAAAGCACGAACGCGGACCAATCAGAAGAGAGAAATGAAAACTCCCATAGGCCTAAAAATTAAATTTTGCTCCCGCTATCCTCTGAAGCCAATATTCGTTTTTCGAATAGGTATGACGAAAACATTGTTTTCGTACCACTTGCTCAAAAAAGTGACATTCTGTGCCACAAAAAGCGAACATAACAATAGTCATTTTTAATCTGTTAAAAACAGGGAAAGAAAATTGTACTGAATTTTATTCATCCTCTAGGGGGAGAATGTGATTTAAATTTGGAATACTTACCGTTTATACTGAACTACATCTGTGTTTACATCATTGAGTTTGTATATAAAGCATTATACATATTTTTGAAAAAGGAATACGCATTTATTATGCAGTTATGATTATTAAATAAAATTACGAAAACCGACGAGGCCGTATGAGCTTGATGCCTTTGCTTTTCCGACAAAAAAATATTAGTCTAGGAATTTGCCGCGTTTTTGTTTTCTTCAAATACATAAACGTTAAGTTTATTTTAATTTATTTTTATAAATAAGTTAATGTTCTAAAAGTACATTACGATGTTAAATCAAAGCGACAGTGACAGTGAATTGTCGAATTCCATCAGTGCAAATGCTCAGACGCAAGAACAGAGAAATACTCAAATCAACTCATCAACAATAAATGTACCAAACAAAAATGTAACTCTCTCTAACAATAATTAGACCAATGTTTCGAATGTTAACTTTTACTTTTAACTGTCATTATTTTTAATAAATGCTTATTTCATATTATTATTGTGTTAATTTTTTCGCAAATGGTACGAAAAGTAGAGTATTTTCCTCGGTGATAAAGCTGTCTTAGTCTTGGGTGAACTTAAATCCCTCGCTACACTCAGGACTCGTCTTAAATCCCTCGCTTCGCTCGTGATTTAAGTTTTTAACACCCTCGCTACGCTCGGGAGTAAACCTCGAGTCCTTCGTTACGCTCGCGATTTAAATCGTCACCCGCGACAGAAGACACTGCTTTATCCCCTTGGTTAATAATCTACTATTTCATATGTTTTTAAGGCATATCAGTCCTGTTTGGCATGGCAAGAGTAAGGGGTGGTTACTGGTTAGTGCAACGAGTGGGGATTGAACCGTCCGCTATACGGGTCTGCCCGCGAATTTCAAACTTAATTTGGTTTTTCGCAATTTGTAATCTAATGCGACAAAGGCTTATGGCATTCTAATTGCGACGATGGCAGTATCATCTTCACAGGTTTATATAAAATATAAAAATGTTTACTTGAAAGTGTCCAGTTTAAGATATTAGTCAAAATATCGACTAATTTGTGAGTAACTCACGTCCAACTCGATATTCTGACTAATTTCTTAAACTGGACACTTTCAAGTAAAGATTTTTATAAAAACCTGTGAAGACGATACTGCCATCGTCGCAACTAGAATGCCATAAAGCCTACTTTGTCGTATTAGTTTACAAATTGCGAAAAACCAAATTAAATTTGAATTTCACGGGCAGGCCCGTATAATCAACCTTAACTGTTAAGCTTAGAAATTTAACGGTTTAGTCAGCTAATCAGCTGACCTGCTGACTAGCACACAGTCGCCCCATTGCTGAATTAAAATAATCTTGTTGTTCCTTATGTTCTAAAATATGTGTGGCCTAACCTTGAAAATCATTATGTTGCGGCACCGTATCACGCCCTTTGGCAACGTTCTTTTTCTATCATCATCTATGATTTATTTGCACATACCATAAGCGGATCAAATAATAATATTATGTGGACCTGTACAATGCACGTATCTAATTTATTATGGTTATAATCAATATCTTCTTCTACTTCTTAGTCAACCTATAGACGCCCACTGCTGGACAAAGGTCTCCTCCATGGACTTCCACAGGCTTCGATCTTGCGCCGCTCCGCCTGAATCCAGCGACTCCCTGCGACTCGTTTGATGTTGTCTGCCCACCTAGTGGGGGGTCTGCCAACACTGGGACCCCAACGACCATCGGCTTTTCCAACTATGTGCCCCGCCCATTTCCACTTCAGTTTCACGACTCGCTGAGCTGTCGTTGACTTTGGTTCTCCTACAGAGCTCCTCATTTCTGATTTGGCACAGGCACTGGCACAGGCACAGGCACAGGCACAGGAAGAGTTTTAAAGATCTTTACATAGTACATACTCATTACAAACAAAGGCTCAGGTGTGAGAAATTGATATTTTAATTCATCACAATTACTTAGTTTTCACTTATATTGGCAGTCCCTATGACTGCCAATTTTTTTTTTCTATAAACTTAGTACTCACAGTGAGAATGGCCTCAAAATCTTCATGTAAATCCGTACCAAAACTGGAGTCGCACATTTTTATTAGAACTAAAATACACATTAATCACCACTGAATAGGTACCACTTCCTCCACGAATGCGTGTAAACAAGCTAATGAGGTGGCTGTACGGGCGGTTAAAATAATCAACTGTTCATATTTCATTTTATTTTATTATATGAATAAATTTAACTAACTTTATTAGTCATTTGTATTTCATCATTAAACGATGTTCATTATTTTCTAATCAGTTCTTTTACGTGATCAGTGACTTAACAACACTGAGGTTAATACAAAAACATTTGAGTAACACTTCGATGATTTGGCAGTAAAATGTGACTTTTCGTAATTGGTTTTACCAGTTAACAAAAACTGCTACTAATATCGAAACGCACATTGATTTGAACAAAAAACAACATTTGATCGCAATAAAACGCTAGATAATAATTATAATTAAGTATTAAAAAAACTCTAGTAGGTACCTACTCGTGCTATACACTAAAACGTAATAGAGTCTGTTAAAAACCACATCAGTATATTTTTCTCATCACAAACCTCGAAGGTAGACCGGTCGTTCGCATATATTCCGTACACGAATGACCGGTTGCTTAGGTGAATAATGATTCAATAATGTTCAAAATGTGTACTTCCTCCAAAGAACCTTTATGTCCACCGGTTTGAGCTGTAGGTACGTCTGTCAGTCAGTCAATATCTTCTTCTTTATCAACCGATAGGCGTCCATTGCCGGATGATGATCTCTTGCATGGACTTCCACAGGTCTCGGTATTTCGCCGCGTGAATCCAGCGGCTCTCTGCGACTCATCTGATGACGTTGTTTCACCTAGTAGCGCGGTCAACACTGTGCTTTCCGATGCGGGATCATCACTCCAGCACCTTGGGACCCCACCTGCCATCATTTTTTCGTAATATGTGCCCACCCATTTCCACATCAGCTTGGCGACTCGCTGAGCTATGTCAGTCACTTTAAGAATAAGATAAAATAAAATCTAGTAGCGTAGTCAGTGCAAAAGTGCTATTACTATATACGAAAAATCTGAGAAGGAAGTCAGTAGAACCTTTAAACGAGTTAATAACACCTTAACGAGAATTTAATTTTTGCCGTTTTATTTTTGTTTGCGTACTTGACGTCATTGAGGATGTAAAACTTGATTCGATTTTAATAAGATGTTAATTGATGAAGTATTGTGATTTACCGGATATAAAATTTTAATGATGTTTTATATAAAAATAAAGAGATGTAATATTAAAATAAATTAAACTAGTGGTTCGCCCCGAACTGAGACCTCGCGGTAACGGTATCCCATGATTATTCATTCAATCGATACATGATAACCAAAACTGACATTATTATTACACTAGCGGCACGCTATGATGGCCGGTTTGACGTTTGTCCGCTCATGAAGTTCCGTATTAATTGATAACGACTTTGAAGGAAATAATTGTATTACTTTATTGACGATAGTGATGTGCAGAGATTCATAAATTTTATCGAATGTAGTTTTAGGTTTAGGACTCAAAATTTATTTATTAAATTGATTTCTAAAATGTATACAAGTGTAGAAAAATCAGTTTGCACCATTTAAGGGGTGAATGTACTTGTGAATATGAACAATTTTCACTATGTGGACAAACCTCTGAAATCGCAAAAAAATATCAGCTGTTTCATACAAAAGGTAAAATTTTTATTTTTATATGATATATACCACAACTCGGCATTTGGTTTTCTAAATTGAAAATTTTTAAAAATGGAATCTAATACGATCGTCACATAGGATCGCTGGCTAGCACAACTACTACCTCCGGCAAACTCGCGTCAATGCTCAATGCAAAACAAAGCAGTTTCGAATTGACGTTGCTTCGAAAAGTATAAACTGTCAGTGCAATGCGATTGTGATATAGTTTTGACCTGGCTTTGGATTTCAAATATTGATACTGCATTACTGTTGACCCTTGCTCGTTAATTTGGACTCTGTTCAAGCCCTTTGTTGTGGATTTCGTCGAAGACATGAATGGAGAAAAGTTTACTGAATGGTTTACCTCAATGTTGTGTAGCCTCCCTGAACCATCTATTATAATTATGGACAACGCCCCATACCACTCGATGCAAATTGACAAGCCACCTGCCCAATCCCAAAAGAAAGCTGATATCGTCGCATGGCTTCGTAAAAATGGCGTAGATGCAAACATGAATATGTTAAAAGCGGAATTAGTACGTCTTTTAAAAGAAAACAAACCAACCAAGATCCGATACGTCATTGACGAAATAGCATTAGAACATGGGCACAGAGTTATACGGTTACCGCCTTACCATTGTGAGTATAATGCGATTGAGTTGGTGTGGGCTCAAATTAAGGGATATGCTGCAAGACACAATACAGAACCCCCATTTACCACAAAAAAAATGCTAAAATTATTAGAAGAAGCTTGTGAACATGTGACTAAAGGAGACTGGGAAAAGGTTGTGAATAGAACTGTTAAATTAATAAGGGAAGATTATGAAAGAGATGTGAAAATAGATAATATTATAGAAAACGAACATATAATTATTAATGTAGGTGATGATAGCAGTGACGACAGTGAAAATAGTAGTATGGACGAATCTGATTAATTATGGCCTTTTGTGGCACCTTTTTTGGTATCTTTTGTATTCATATGTTTCTTGTGTGCATATAAAGTATGTATATTCATTTTCATTCAAATATTCAGTTCGTTCAAATAAATTAAATAAACATATACATTTTTGTTTTATTAAACCTATTTAATCAGGTACAAAAACAAAACTTAATTGTTTTTTGTTCGAGAATAAATTGACATTCCACATCACTATTGTAATGTGTCAAACCGGCCATCATAGCGTGCCGCTAGTGTATGCCCGTTTTCACCAAACATACCTAAATCATCCCCTAAGTAGGAGTCTCTTAACGTAGGTAGCTCCTAAATACAATCCTAAGTCCTAACATCCGTCCCAATATCCTTTTAGGTGTCCCGTACAGGATCGTGATAAATAAGTTGACAGAAAACATCAATCACCTAACTTATAGGTAGCCCGTAAAGGTTAGGGAACGTTAGTGAAAACATTGAATTATTTATCAAACATTGAATTTAACTCGTAGTTCCATGGGAATAGTTACTGACTGCGCCATCTATTAGCATTATTGTGAAGCTATGTTGATGCTATATGAATTACTGACGCCCATTAAAAATTAAATAATCTCGTTTCTTTATAATATTCATATAATTTTAGTATTTGTTGTTCAAGTACAGGATATAAGTGACCTAAAAACATAAAATCAGTTTGAAAATCCATAGCGGATTTTTCTAGAGAGCGTCTTCAAGCGAGCGTATAAAATCGCCACTTTGAAAGCCCCCCATTTCGTCAATTTTAAGGGAAAAATTAAAAAAAAAATATTTTTGTACTCAGTTCAAAATTATCTTTAAAATGATACGTAACAATTTTATGTAACGCGATTTTTTTTTTTTACTTCGCATTCGCTTCTATGAGAGCCCCCCTGAAATAAAGATTTTTATAACTTTTTAAGCCATTTTCGGCTGGAGGCCATCGGTTTACATATTATATCTAAATTTGAAGTAATTACGTTCAGTAATTCAAAAGTTATAAGGCTCTGACAGACGGACGGACGGACGGACGGACGGACGGACAAGTGCAAATCGCCCTAGTTAACTCAAAGACCTTCGCTTCGCTCGGTCGAAAATTGTAAATATTAGGATAAAATTAATGAACGCACTTGTATTGTAATTGTACATTAAAAAATTTAAAACACCCCCAACTGTGAATCTATGGCCGGACTATCTATACTTCTATACTAATCTATACTAATATTATAAAGAGGAAAGATTTTTTGTTTGTTTGCTTGTACCGAATAGGCTCTGTAACTACTGGACCGATTTTAACAAAAGCTAAGTTATCAGGAAGTAACATAGGCTATAATTTATTTTCAAAAATATTAGAGATCCTTAAGAAAATTGCAATAATGCAACCCAAGGTAGCAAAATTTTGCCTATATAATGCATTAATTGGCGTGTGCTGAGAAAACTATACTAACTAACTATACTCATTATTTCCTACAAAAAAGTGCCCGAGGGAATATATCTAACTATCATATTTAAGTCACAATAGTAGCTTTTGTGTACTAAAATTTAATTAGATCGCCTTTATTATCGTATATTTAATTCTTCCTTACTAATAAATCTTATAAATAGTGTGTTAGTTTGTTGGTTTGTCCGTAAATCACACTGCAACAAAGCTACGGATTGACATGATTTTTTGGATAGGTATACCTAGTTGAGAACCTAGAGGGTTACATAGGCATCCCGGAAAATCAATGAGTTCCCGCGGGACGAAGTCGCGGGCATCAGCTAGTGTACGATATAACCAACATCAACATCCACCATCTTTCTGTTCCATCATTAGATCCTCCTCCTCGATCCTCAATCATCATATGACACCTAAGTACTCATTGAGACCATTCTAATGAGCCCAAACACACTATCTGCTGTAATTTTCTGAGGATTTGGGATCCCCCAGACTACTTAATGCCGCAGCTATTATATATTCTGTGGCTGCAGCATCATCTCAAGGTAAATAATCTGAAGTAACAGTACACCCAATTTCAAATCCTGTGAAAGTTTGTAAGACCCTATAATCAAGTAAGAAATGAGCTGATGATCTTCAACACCTAAATAGATCTTCATAAGATATAGTCAAGATCCATCTCGATCACGTCGGAATTCAACCAGAAAAAATCCGCCTCAAAATCGGTCCATTCGTTGGGGAGCTACGAGGGAACAGATAGACACACAGATACAGATTACACCATGTCAAACTTATAACACTCTTCTTTTTCATCGGGGGTTAAAATGGAGCACTATTATGCATTTGGGTCTACTGTATTATCTAGTAGGCACTTACAGTACATATTATTTGTACCTACTCGCACCTATACTAAGCGAAAACATTATGAAACATTATGGAAAACTCCCAAGCGCGCAGGTTTCCTCGCCATGTTTTCTTTCGCACATAAGTAACTTCGAAAAGTCAGAGGTGCGTGTACAACCTACAACCCTCCCGAATAAAAGACCGCAGTCCTTATCACTAGGCTATCACTGTTCTGTATCTAAGCCGCGGTCATTGGTTACTTATCTACAATAACAAGTGTAAATTAAAAAAAAAAAATTTAAATACAAGCTTTTAGTAGCTATATCATTAGACTCATCATCATTTATATCATCTAGGATCAGAGTTCTTGTCATGACGAATCAAACGAGCCCAAACTCGATGGGGTTACATCGTTTTATTACAGAGTTCCGATAGCCATCTTCCGTCTCCATCATCAGATCAGCTCCATGTCACAATAATATTGCATTGTCATCCGATTTACACATACATGCAAAATTTCAGCTCAATCGGAAACCGGGAAGTGGTTCTAATTCATCTTGCAAGATTTGACCCAAACAAACAAATAAATAAACTGGTCAAGCTAAATAAAAGCTTGTAAAAATACAAACCTTTTGAACTTTCTTGCCGTGGTCTCTGAGTATATTCAGCCCATTGCCAATGCGGTCCATGAGTTCGCCGGGGACTGCAAGCGCCGTGGGCGACATCGGGTCCATCACCAGGCCGTCCGGTATCGGAATTGACCTGTAACAAATACATTTACCGTCACATAGAATATAATAGGTTTTCCTAATAAACTTTTACAAAGTTCTTTATAATCGTCAAGCGAATCTACCACTGCTGGTTTGGTATGCCGGAATATTTTGAACAAACAATAACCTGTAATAACAAACTACAGATAGCGCACATTTTATAATTTTTTTAGTGTTCCGTATACAAAAGGTGCCAATGGGACGCTATTAATAAGCCTCCGTTGACCGTCCATCCGTCCTCCCATCTGTCTGTCAGCGGACTGTATCTTAAGAACCGGAGGCGAATAGATAGATACTTGAAATTTTCATAGAATACCGATATAACAACAAATAATAAGAAAAATAAAAGACGGACGGATTAAAATTAAAGACGGTCTCTATAAAATAAACTTTTGTTTTTGCTTAATCTTAATAAAATAGCTGGTGCTGAATCTTGTACGATAGTACGAAACCCTTCGTGTGCCGAAGCCAGTCCAAATCACACTTGACTGATTTTTTTAGATTTGTAGAGCTGGTTCTTTTTCTCGCCATAACGCTCTCAAGATCAAGAGACAAAAGACCTGAGTCGTTTGCGAGGACAGGACGTTCGCTTGTTTGGGATGCCACCTGTGCAGATACCCTAGCTGCGTCCCACATTCAGGCGACCTCCTGGCGGGTGTAGCAGCTACTAGTCACTAGCAACGACTCAATAGCAATTTGTAAAAGTTTTTTTGAACAACTTTTATACTCTTCGAAATCTTGACTATAAGAACTTCGTAGACACAGTGAGAACTCATTGGACTTCAGGACTCATTGGACTTGGAGTCCACTCATTGGACTTAACAGCCTGTTGTCGTAGTAACTCGCAAGAAAGGCTGTATAATGTATATTCTTAAAATACTATGTTTTTGCCCGCGACATCACTGCGCTGAGGCTTCGTGGGTTACGATTTAAAAAATCTAACAAGAACATTTCTTTACCCGGTATAATAAGTGAATCGCATATTACAGAAAGGGCATTAGTCCCAGTATGTCTACTTGTGGAAATGAATTAAAAACTGTATACTTTTTTATTGGAATGGTATCTATACATAATGGACTTTGAATTTAAACAATTAGTGCTGCTTGTGTCATTTTTTATTATTATTTTAAAAGTTCATAACAATAACCTTTGATTTTTAAGAAAAATGAAGTAATTTTTGAATGAAGTATTGTTTGTCACCATCTTAGTCTTTAACTATACCTATCTCTCTTCTAACAAAAGATATACGAAATATTTGATTCAAATCTTTTTTATAACCAGTTCGTAATATGTATAAATTAATGATTATTAATTTTTTCCTTTAATAAAAACTATTATTATAACGAGTTTTTCAGTTACTTTGATTCATAAAGAACTAGAACAAGATGAATAATAATATTTACAAAGGTATTCATTAAATACGTAGACCGAACATTTTTCATTTTTCAGAATTCATGTTGCCTTAGGCAACGTGAATTTTTGGCACGTTAATGATCGACGATGATGAATTTATTAAAGTGTGAGTGATTGTTTATGTATTCCATTACATGTAGTGAAATGTTTTTTATATCAGCTTACACATGTTTATTGCGATTGGGAATTGATTTTCTGGGTAAAATATGCCTAAAACTTTAATGAGTAGATAATGTTTCTTTATTCTTTATTCTGATAGTTATTGTTTTACATAATAAGTTAAATTAAAGTTTTACGTAAGCAAAGTTACAAATACCTAGATATTTGTAACTTTGCTTACGTAAAACTTTAATTGAATGCACCTCTGACATGGATTTACCTTAGTCACAACAATTTTCCACTTAAACTTAATGTAAGATTAACTAAGTTCATCGTCAGGTAATTATTATTGTTTACCACAAACGTATTTGTTGTTAATCGTGATCACTTTATTATTATGTACTTGTTTATACATCATATCTGATTAAGGTTGTATTGTATAAGATATGTTTTAAAAATATAGACCTACCAATAATATCTATCATGAAAATGATGATATATTATTATTACGTAAGTACGTACGTATAAGACTATTTTTTTCAAGACATTACTGTATAAAGTAATACGTACGCTAGATCTACGTACGGATCTACGGATGAGCACAAAAATATATATAATATATTCTGTGATTTTATCATAATATAATAATATCATTAAACACTAAAATAAAATACTCTTTCTAAAATATTTATAACCAGTTTAAATGTACATACTTGAGCCAAGGTTAATTAATTGCAACCTTGCTTACTTACGGTAAATAGAATCGACAAGCTTTTATACAAATAAACTTTTACAAAGTGCTTTTGAATGGTCAAATGAATTTACTACTGGTTAGGAACTACTGGTACCACCGGTTCTGAATGCCGTTACAAACGAGAAAAAAAAACTCGGTGCTTGCTCTTTAAAAAATTTACAACAATGTTGTTTGTTTACAGTTTACATTAATTTATTGCAGTCTCATGAATTGAGTGTATAGATTTAAGTGTATACATTGGTTTAATCACAGGTAGCGAAGAAAAATATTTAATCCTCGGTCAATGTAAAATTTATTTTTAAATATAAATATTTTGAATAGATGCAGGTTAGGTACCTATCAGCTTTAGTTTGTTTGTCATTAGGTATATATATATTATTGATTTTTTTCGAATAAAATGTCACCCAGACTACAATAACAAAATAATAGATTGACAACTTATTCATCAAAATAGGCTCAGTTATCTATACTAATATTATAAAGAGGAAAGATTTTTTTTGTTTGTTTGTTTGTACCGAATAGGCTCTGTAACTACTGGACCGATTTTAACCATTTTTTCACTAATAGAAAGCTAAGTTATCAGGAAATAACATACTCGTAGGCTATAATTTATTTTCAAAAAATTAGAGATCCTTAAGAAAATTGCAATAATGTAACCCAAAGTAGCAAATTTTTGCCTATAAAATGCATTTTTTGGCGTGTGCTGAGAAAACTATTGATGATACATAAAAATTATGTACTCCATGATTAAAGTACTCATTATTCTCTACAAAAAAGTCCACGAGGGAATATATTTAACTATCATATTTTAGTCACAATAGTAGCTTTTGTGTGCTAAAATTTAATTAGATCGCCTTTATTATCGTAGTATTAATTCTTCCTTACTAATACATAATTATAAATGCGAAAGTGTGTTTGTTTGTTGGTTAGTCCGTCAATCACGCTGCAACAAAGCTACGGATTGACGTGATTTTTTGGATAGGTATAGTTCAGAACCTAGGGTTCCCGCGGGATTTTAAAAACTAAATCCACGCGGACGAAGTCGCGGGCATCAGCTAGTCCTTTATTATTTATTATTATTAGCCTTTATTAACAATCTTACATTTAATACAATATTTACAAAATTATTTAAAATATACTAAAATTTAAGACACCGGTAGGTAATGTTCGATTGTTTTGCCCGTCAGCATAGGCCTCCCCCTGCAGATACTTCCATGTTTTACGGTCATATGTTTTCCTCCTCCATAAAACTCCTGCTGTGGCCCGTAGGTCATCTTCCCACCTTCGAAAAGTAGTCTAGTCCTTAATAATATTATATATGACGGCGCGTCTATAACCAGAGAGCACTGGCAGGCCCTCTAGCGGAGCGTTGCGTAGATGGTAGCGAGGAAGCCATTAGAAAACAATCTCTTGGCAACCAGCGCACCACGACGCGCGACGGCGAAGAACCGCTGGTTTAAATATCCTGATCTAAGAAATTACTGCTCAAAGTGGATTAAACAAATCAGTCAA
This sequence comes from Oeneis ivallda, assembly GCA_029955525.1. Lineage (NCBI taxonomy): Eukaryota > Metazoa > Arthropoda > Insecta > Lepidoptera > Nymphalidae > Oeneis > Oeneis ivallda. Next base: position 14,789,971 of record JARPMR010000005.1, read on the forward strand.
TCACAATATGATAATTCTTCTGTCGGAAGAATTATCATATTGTGATTGACTGATTTGTTTAATTGGAGATTACAAACTTCAAAGGAGAATTCAGTTGTCAAGTTTCAATATACGCCCACATATCCTAGCTCAGCCATAATACCCCATGATATAGGCCATCCTGGCGCCTACATATATAAATAAATAACGCTTCCTTTTGGCTTTGCGGTCTTGAAAAATATTGGAAAGGACATTGGGGAAACGCGTCCCCACCCTCTTAGCACTTTTTCATTTGCCAAATGAAAGAGCATTGTATGGCAGTAAATCTGAGAAGAATTGGAGAAAAAAGTTATTCATCCTAGAAACAAAAATATAATACTTAAATTGTTTTGATTATTAAATATTTTTAGGCGCACAATAAATGCTTTAATAAATAATAATAACGATCGAGAATGGCGCCAGTCTATAATAAAGCAAAGGCAAAACGGTGTGTAAGTGTTTCTGAGACAGAACAAGTTGTTCTGAACAACATGAGAACTATGTGCGTATGCGCCGACCGGCAGCGTGGCCTGCCTGTCGCATCATCGTCCTACGTCCTACCTAAGCGCTGGGTAGGAAGACAGGATAACTCATTTTTTTTCTTTGTCAATTTCATCAACCTTCGTGCGTAGATTCATTAATATAAAGTCTCTAATGATGATTTTGTTATTAAAAACCTGGACATGATATTTATTATAAAACAATGAGCATTTAATAGCAGAATTGTCATACAAATAATTAAGAAAAAAAAAATTTCCCACATTCATCAATGCATTTTCTTATTCTTTCATTAAATTATTTGTTATTCTGACTCTCATATGTGTTTAACGTGATAACGTCTTATAAATCGATGAACACTGGCTCCACGCACGAAAAGTGTCACGTTCCGCCTGAGCCTGCGCGTGCAAGCGAGAGCGCGGAACAAGCGATAGAGAGGCACGATCGGCCCAAGCGTTGGCTTGTGACTAGAGAAAATTGTAATCTTCAATTAACTCCTTCTTACAAAGAAAAAGTTAATTGAAAATTACAATTCTCTATTTTTAATTTATACAAAATAATGATAATTCAGTGATAATAATTCAATTCAATTCATAAAAGTATGCAATCAATGTTTCTTTATGACGTTATCACATAAAATTATCGTCCGTAAACCGACTTTACAGACAACCAATTTTTTCATATCTATTTTTTCACATAATTATGGCCCATAATGCTATACCACTGGGGACGGGGTCCGTAAAAAATTTCCAGTTGTTCTTTACAGAGTATAAATATTTTATATTATCATTTCGATTCGTAGTCCAGGTAGATATGTAAATTCAATCCTTTACGATATTGAATCACATTTAAAAATCTTTTTTTCCGCGTCACATGTTTTATAAACGGTCAAATGCGTGTCAGGCCACCGCGGTGTAGGGTTCCGTAGTTGCCTGTCACTTAATGCATAGCTCATAGGTATAATATAAAAGAGAGTAGGTAGGTACTTATGTAATTTTCATCATAAAATGTATTTTTTTTATATTTTAAAATAACATTACAAAATTATAATGATTTAAGATAAAACGCCTAGATTTAGATAAATAGCAAAAACGTAATTTACAATTTTTAATGAAATACGCTTTGAAAAGCTTTAACTTTTCATTGAGAAATTTTCATTCAAACTAGAAACTTGAAATTTACACAGCATTAAGAGGCCATTTGCATAACTTTGTATTCAGTATTTCACCTTAGTACCTCAAACCGTTTCTGAAAAAACGGCCTTGATACACAGACATACGGACAAAAAATTAAGTGGAACTCGGAGACTGCCGCGGTAAAGCTATAGCATAGCATTTTTTATCAACTTATTATAATTATATGCAATTATAATATTTATGCAATATTTTTTTTACATAGTAAAAATTATGCAAAAAAAAATTAAAAAACAAACAAACAAGAAAAGCGCACTGTCACTACATCGCGAGTGAGATTCGAACCTGCGACATCATACATACGGTAAAGAAAGCGGCCGCTCGCCCACTGCGCCAAATAGAGCTACTTGTGAACCTCTAAAATGTTGAACGCTTACTGAACGACGGTGTTAGGTTTATTTTCGTTACGGAATTTCTTGATTCGATCGCCGCGCTCAAACTGTTTGTCCTAGTTCAAAGCCCGCGATAAAAGCTATGCAATAGCTTAAAAAGATGATGATGATCCTTTAAGAGTTCCGTTGTTTAAACCTAAAACGGAACCTTAAACATGTATACCTAGAATACCTATTGTTATTCACCTAAAAAACAAGCCTCAACTAAACTACCTACTGGTAGATTCCTTATGTGAATATTATATACTTATGATTTCCACGAAAATGGTACTATAATCAAAGTATAGGTAATAAACATTCATTTAAATTGGATTCAAACATTGTAAAACTTGTCACAGCATCTTGTCTTGGTCTGTAGGTATATCTACCTGTTTTTTGCGAATCGTAATTTAGCCTCCTTTTTATAAGCATCGGTGAGATAAGTCAAAGAAAATATAATATAGGTACATAGGTAGATTGCTAACGTCAGCATCTGTTGGCGGATTATAGCAAAATAATTCTAACTTTTTCTTGCTTTTCTATTTATATTTATGAAAGTATGATGTTAAGAAAGTTTTGTATTTTAATCCTATAAATATAAATATGATATTCGAGAACAATAAAATACGATATTTCGTAGAATGCATCAATGAAATATAACTTGCAATCCTAGTATACATACAAGGAGTCATATTTATAGCAATCTACTTTCTTCTTGCTAATATCCGACCATAGGTACTTATGAAGCGGTTTCTTAGAAATCGGACACTAATTTCTCTGAGGTCAAAACCAAACTCAAGGTTCAGCATTCAACATTAACATGCAGAGACGGTCGGGTGCCATGACCTCTAAAGCGATTTACGGATACTTACTGCTGTCGCTCAAAAGTAGCCTTCCTCTCCGGTCAACGCTTTTATAGCGTTTAAAAAAAGTATCTCTGCGGCGCGCTCCGTTCCAACGATCTTAGGTTAATATTGAATTACTAGATGAAGCCCACGACTTAGTCGGTTTGGATTTAGTTTTTAGGGTTCCGTACCCAAAGTGTGCCAACGGGACCCTATTACGGTACTAGGCCTCCGTTGTTCGTCCGTCTGTCTGACAGCGGGTTGTACCTATCTTATCAACCGTAATAGGTAGGATACTTGAAATTCTCACAGAATGTGTATTTCTATTACCGCTCAACAAATAATAAAAAAAACCGGCCAAGTGTGAGTCGGACTCGCGCGCCGATAGTTCCGTACTCCAAAAGTAAAAGTAAAACGATAATATTATATTCATTTGCTTATTCATCGTTAACTTTGATTGTAGAGGTTTATTGTTAATATAAAAAAAGCTATGCTAGTTAGAGCGTTGGTTTTATTTTTACTGTAAAATAGACATAAACCTCTATTGATCATAATTATTTCTGATTGTTCGATTAGTAAACTTCGGAGATAAGGGGGAACGGTATTTTTTTGACATTTTGACTGATTAATCAAAAACTATCTATATATATAAAAGAAAGTGGTGTTAGTTACACTATTTATAACTCAAGAACGGATGAACCGATTTGGCTGAAAATTGGTGGAGAGGTAGCTTAGAACCAGGAGATGGACATAGGACAATTATAAAAATGATAGCTAAACGTAATTGATAATATCATCAGTAATATGTTTTCTCTTTGAATCATCATTAACAATGCCGCGAGCAAGACGATCAAATTTTTCCTGCTACAAAGCTACAGATTGACGTGATTTATTGGATAGGTATAGTTGAGAACCTGGAGGGTGACAAAGATTTCCCGCGGGATGTTATGAACTAAATCCACGCAGACAAAGTCGCGGGCATCAGCTAGTTATATATAAAAATAAATAAAAATCTGTTTTAGAATGTATAGGTAAAGGCCATTCATATATGATTCCCCACTCCGTATAGTTACTTCTTTACTTTGAAATTTCAAACTCCGATTTCTCTCCTTTTTTAATTAAACTAAAATAATTTTCGCGTTGGTTTTATTTTTCCTGTAAAATATACATATACTTCTATTGACCATTATTATTTTTGATTTTTGTATTGGTAAACTTCGGAGATAAGGGGGGGGGGGGGGGTGCCGTATTATTTTCGATATTTTGCCCAAATCTGTTTTAGAACCTACAGGCCTTTCATATGATATCCCATTCAGTTATTTAACATTGAAATTTCAAACCCCGATTTTCCCCCTTTTTTAATAAAACTAAAAATAATTTTCGATTTTTCTTTATTCCAATAATGTTGGGCCACTATTATACACAACTATTCCCATGTTGATAGCTTTAATAGTTACAAAAATAATCGACTGTGACAAGCGGACGGACGGACGGACGAACAAAGTCTCACCATAAGGGTTCCATTTTTACCATTTTGGTACGGAACCCTAAAAAAATTTAAAAATTAAAGAGGGTCTCTTACAATAAACTTTTGTTCATGCTTGATCTTATTAATAGCAGATGTTAAATCTTGTACCTAAAATGTTACGGAACTCTTCGTGTGCGGGTCCGACTCGCACTTGGCCGGTTTTATTTAAAAATTCCCTGGTAACTTTTTGATATTCCGTCATATAAAAATGCTTTTTAAATTACCTTAATAATAAATTGTTTGGTGTAGAGACCCTGGGGCCGTGGGGCCCGGAGGCTCGCGCACTTTTTTTAGAGATATCGAAAAGAGTGATCGAGTCTACCGGGGATCCAAGAGCTGGCAGCTACCTTGGCCAAAGGATTAGCTTGGCTATCCAAAGGGGTAATGCTGCCAGCATCTTGGGTACTATGCCACACTGCGGTGGCTTGGATGGGGTCTTAGATTTTAATTAGTTTTTATTTTAGTTTTAATTTTAGAGTAAATTTAGGTTTTTAATTGTATATATGTATTTAGTCAATTACACATTTATTAAATCAATATTATATTCAATTTTAAATTACTAATTTCAAATCTATTAAAACACTTCCAAAAAGGAGGTTTACAGTACGAGGCGTTTAAAAACAATGAAAATTAGTACCGACAATAAATTATATTTAATTTAAAAGTTTCAAAAGGTTAAATAACGGTAAGTATATTTTCTTATCCGTTTGCCAGCTAAAGATTTAACCGTTATAGAAAGTCAAGCTTGTTTCGATTGTAACTCACAAGCAAATACTTATTTTTTTAATTCACAAGTCCCTGCGATGTTTATTCATGTTTATTTATTATCTTATATAACACCATGACAAGAGGTCTAGTTCAAATTCTGGTCGACGCCGAAAAATCCTTGGCATTGACAAAATTGTAAGTTTTGTTCTGGATTTAACATAGATATTGCCATGGACCTATCATTGCTAAGAAAACTACCTCTATCATCTTGTTGGCATAAACCGTATGCACTTTTACCAATCCGTAGTTTGTTTTTTTAGTGAATAGTGTTACAAATTATGACTGAATATAATACTTAATAGTACCTACAGGCACAGAAGACTTACTCCGCAAAATCATTTAAATAAATAGCAACTCTTGCTACCGCACATTAAAGTGCAATTTGTGGTTAGTCAGAGTTTTAATTCGTTTGATCGTATAATAGTTAACTATGGCATTAGCATCAAAGTAAAATGAACCATAATAGTATCGAATTAAACTCACAAATTCAATACAGACTATTTTAATTTGGAGCGTTTTCGTTACGTAAACGTATAAGAATACATACACGAAATTGAGCTCTAACTCAATAAGTACTGTTATTTATGGTATATTGTACTTTCATGCTAATGTCATAGTTTACTATTCATAGTTAACTATCCAATCTTGTACTAACCCTACAGTTATACAGTGCAACCTCGATATAGCAAATGGGAAGGGAACAAGTAAATATTCGTTATATCAAGTAATTTATAAGTAGTATATTTATAAGTAGTATTCAAATAGGATATACCAATTAAAGAAAGAATTTCATTTAAAATATAAAACTTAAGTTTTGATCTAAGTCTTAAAATGCTTTTATCGATATTGTTTTAAAATTTGTTTACTTTTTTGTTTGTTAATTTCATTTTCCTATTTTTCTTTTATATAAAAAATGTTTCTTAGTAGATACCTATACTTAACGTGTTTGTGTTTTAAATTTTTAGTGGTTTCTTTACTGGTATTTGTCTTTTTTTATATTTATTTATTTTTAAGTGCTATGTAAACTATTTGGACCCAAATAAATAAAAATAAAATAAAAAAATAAAATCCAATAAAAAGTAAAATTTGTTAAACTGAGGTTTGTTATGTTGAGGTTAGGTTGGTCTAAAATTTGTTATATAGAGGTTAAAAAGGAACACCTTTTACGTTTCTGAGCCATTGCAACTAGCAATCTTTAACAATAGTGACGAGCAGCAGTGTTTGCATTATTTTCCATCAAAAAACAATGATTGTTTTACGAAAAAAGCGTGTCGAAACCTGTCGCGACATGAATCACATACTATGGGAAAGGGTCATACATTGGTGGGAACGTTATATAAAGGTTTGGGTTGACAAAATTCGTTAATTAGAGGTATTTACACTTCTTGATAGTTGAAAATTCGTTCTATAGAGGTTGTTCGCAAAAAATGTTCGCAATGTAAAGGTATATTTTACATTGACTCTTATGGACAATTCAAGGGGATTACGAAGAATTTGTTAAATCGTAGAAGTGGTTATATTGAGGTGCGTTATATTAAGGTTGCATTGTATTCACCAATTAGGTGCCTCTCTTTCTATCGCGTAACCCTATCCCTTCGGACTACGTTAGCCCGAAGGCCGGGAAAACGCCGGGTGCTTGTAGCTTTATAGTCCAGTCATTATAGTAAGTTCACCTCGGAATTCGAGATACCCAGCTGTAATTCTGTAAATACTTGTATATTGACACCCTAAAAGTTGTCTCAAAACCTACATGGTAGGGTGTACGCAACTATTAAATTTCAAGGTCAAAGGTCACAAAAATCGGTTTTTTGCGCTTTTTTTTGTAAATATCTCATTTCCTATGGGTTTTTTGCTATTTGTATTTATTATCAATATTGTAGAATACAAAATTCTCTACAAATTTTGTTTCAAAAATTTTTTTATACGGTGAACCGTTTTCGAGATAGAGGGCGGAGAGCGCGCGGTCACAGCATCACTTCAGGTCAACCGGTGCCTCCGGTCGAAAACGCGCCATATACAGTGTGTCCGGACATGAACTAGCGATATTTTAAACACTTATATAACAACTATTTTTAAGTACAAATACACCCTAAACTTGGGCCCAATCTACTTCCCCCCTATGTGGCAGACATTTTGTCTGTGTACTTAAATATTCTCTAAACGTGTACAAAAAGAATCATATCTCTCAAAGTTTTGGTCTTACTGAGATAAAAGTGGGCTTATTCGAAGAACAAAAATACTGTCCTACCGTCTACATTACAAAACAAATATGTTTACATTTCCATAACCTTTGAAAAAAATATCGAAAAAAATAATCGTGAAATCATGCAAATCAACAAATTATTGTAAATAACTGCAAAAACACCCCCGACAACCCTTTTTATTTTTTTACTAGATCAAGAGATTTTGAGCTAAGCTACAATACAACATTTAATTTATAACTGTATGTCTAATACTTTCAGAGTTATTGTTGTTTGAACATAGCGCATACGCATGATATTACGATTATTTTTTTCGGGTTTCATATTTCTTTTAAAGGTTATGGAAATGTAAACATATTTGTTTTGTAATGTAGACGGTAGGACAGTATTTTTGCCCTTCGAATAAGCCCATTTTTATCTTAGTAAGACTAAAACTTTGAGAGATATGATTCTTTTTGTACACGTTTAGAGAATATTTCAGTACAAAAACAAAATGGCTGCCACATAGGGGGAAAGTGGATTGGGCCCAAGTTTAGGGTGTATTTGTACTTAAAAATAGTTGTTATATAAGTGTTTAATGGCGGGATCTTCGACATCGACCTATTTTTGATTGAATCGTAAACAATGAAATATTCTTTGTTTTGATCGGTTAAAAATATATGTTGTAGTTTAATGTATGTTCTTAATTCTTTTGTGATTCAAAACTCTATATTTACAACTTCACCCGATCAAAAATAATTTCGAAAACAGTGTAATTTTTATCGTTTTTCAGGTCGTGTTCATAGAATATTAAAGTTAGACTAAAAAAACAAATTTCATAAAATAGGCAAACACTTTTAGAAGATTCTTTTGTGATTACTTTTTCTCTAAAAAATTTGTATTTTTTTAATCACGACGTTTTTACTTTTTATATAACAAAGTGGCTCGTGCGCTTCACTTCAGTAGCCCGCAAAGTATCATCGAGGTAGGACGTATCGCTTTCGCTGGCTCGCTGCGATCCCCCGCTGATCAAGCGATCTATTGCATAGATACCTATTATTTTCATTCCGTATTCATTTATCATAGATTAAATCAAATCAGAGGGTTAATATTGTTGTAATTTTTAGTATTTATTAATAAATCTGTAAATATTAGTATTATAGGTTTTAGGTTTAGAGTCTTATTGTATAGATAGTGTTAAACTATAATATAAGAATAATATAATAAAGTAAATATGGGGAATAAAAATGGAAGAAAGAACAAAATATCTTGATTTAAATTACGAAAACTTTCGAAATTGATATCTGGGGTTCCCAGTGCTAATAAAAGAGGAAACCATCATCAAAATAAGAAAAAAAGGCGGCCATTTTCTTTTTCATTGTTATTGGATCGATTTCTTTCAAAATTAATATCTGGGATTCCCAGCGCTAATAAAAGAGGTATCCATCGTCAAATTAAGAAAAAGTGGCGGCCATTTTTATTTTTGTTATTGGACCAATTTCATTCAGAATTGATGTCTGGGGTTCCCAGTGCTAATACAAGAGGTATCCATCGTCAAAATAAGAAAAAGTGGCGGCCATTTTTATTTTTGTTATTGGACCAATTTCATTCAGAATTGATATCTGGGGTTCCCAGTGCTAATAAAAGAGGTATCCATCGTCAAAATAAGAAAAAGTGGCGGCCATTTTTATTTTTGTTATTGGACCGATTTCTTTCAAAATTGATATCTGGGGTTCCCAGTGCTAATAAAAGAGGAAACCATCATCAAAATAAGAAAAAAAGGCGGCCATTTTCTTTTTCTTTGTTATTGGATCGATTTCTTTCAAAATTGATATCTGGGATTCCCAGCGCTAATAAAAGAGGTATCCATCGTCAAATTAAGAAAAAGTGGCGGCCATTTTTATTTTTGTTATTGGACCGATTTCTTTCAAAATTGATATCTGGGGTTCCCAGTGCTAATAAAAGAGGTATCCATCGTCAAAATAAGAAAAAGTGGCGGCCATTTTTATTTTTGTTATTGGACCAATTTCATTCAGAATTGATATCTGGGGTTCCCAGTAATAATAAAAGAGGTAACCATCATCAAAATAAGAAAAAAAAGCGGCCATTTTCTTTTTCTTTGTTATTAGATCGATTTCTTTCAAAATTGATATCTGGGGTTCCCAGTGCTAATAAAAGAGGTATCCATCGTCAAAATAAGAAAAAGTGGCGGTTAATTTTTTTTTTTGTTATTGGAACAATTTCTTTCAAAATTGATATCTGGGGTTCCCAGTGCTAATAAAAGAGATATCCATCGTCAAAATAAGAAAAAGTGGCGGTCATTTTTATGTTTGTTATTGGACCAATTTCTTTCAGAATTGATATCTGGGGTTCCCAGTACTAATAAAAGAGGTAACCATCATCAAAATAAGAAAAAAAAGGCGGACATTTTCTTTTTCTTTGTTATTGGACCAATTTCTTTCAAAATTGATATCTGGGGTTCCCAGTGCTATTAAAAGAGGTAACTATCGTCAAAATAAGAAGAAAAAGGCGGACATTTTCTTTTTCTTTGTTATTGGACCAATTTCTTTCAAAATTGATATCTGGGGTTCCCAGTGCTATTAAAAGAGGTAACCATCGTCAAAATAAGAAAACAGGCGGCCATTTTCTTCTTCTTTGTTATAGTACCGATTTCTTTCAAAATTGATATTCGGGGTTCGTTCCCAGTGCTAATAAAATATAGGTATCCATCGTCAAAATAAAAAGTGGCGGCCATTTTATTTATTTTTGTTATTGGACCGATTTCTTTCAAAATCAATATCAGAGATTCATCATACTCATGAAAGAGGTCGCCGTCGTCAAAATTAGAAAAAGTGTCGGCAATTTTTTTTTATACTATAAACATTTGTCAAATATTAAATAGGTGTTTTTATTATTCTTTGCTATTCCGATAAGGAATTTCATCCCAAATAGGTTGGGGGAAAAACTTTTCCATTTTTTTGTTCGGGCAACGGTTACCACTGTGTCATAACAGGTAAATGTTGCCAAAACTTGCCCAGGGATCTTCAGATATTGATTTTGAAAGAAATCAGTCCCATAACAAGAAAAAATAAAATGGCCGCCACTTTTTCTAGTTTTGACAATGGTTACCACTGTTATGAGCACAGAGATCCTCAGATATCGATTTAGAAAGAAATCGGCCCCATATTAAGAACAAAAATGGCCGCCACTTTTTCTTGGACAATTGTTACCGCTTTTATGAGAACAAGGATCCCCAGATACGGATTTTGAAAGAAATCGGTCCAATAACAAAAAAAAAGAAAATGGCTGACATTTTGGCAACGGTTACTATTTTATAAGCACAGGGAACCCCAGATATCGAGTTTGAAAAAAATCGGTCCAATAACAAAAAAATGGCCAAGGAACCTCGTCCCAAACAGATTAAGGAAAAACTATTCTATTTTTCTAATTTTGACATCGGTTACCACTGCTATGAGCACGGGGATCCTCAGATATCAATTTTGAAAGAAATCGGTCCCATAACAAGAAAAAAAATGGCCACCACTTTTTATTATTTTGACGATGGTTAACTATTTAATAAGCACAGGGAACCCCAGATATAGAGGTAGAAATAAATCGGTCCAATAACAAAAAAATGGCTAAGGAACTTCGTTCCAAATAGGTTGGGGAAAAACTTTTCCATTTTTCCAATTTTGACATCGGTTACCACTGCTATGAGCACAGGGATCCTCAGATATCGATTTTGAATGAAATCGGTCCCATAACAAGAAAAAGAATATGGCCACCACTTTTTCAAATTTTGACGATGGTTACCGCTTTTATGAGTACAAGGATCCCCAGATATGGATTTTGAAAGAAATCGGTCCGATAACAAAAAAAGAGAAAATGGCCGACATTTTGGCAACGGTTAACTATTTTATGAGTACAGGGAACCCCAGATATCGAGTTTGAAAGAAATCGGTCCAATAAAAAAAATGGCTAAGGAACTTTGTCCAAAATAGGCTGGGGAAAAAATTTCCATTTTTCTTATTTTGACATCGGTTACCATTACTATGAGCACGGAGATCCTCAGATATCAATTTTGAAAGAAATCGGTCCCATAACAAGAAAAAAAATGGCCACCACTTTTTCTTATTTTGACGATGGTTACCTTTTTATTAGCACTGGGAATCCCAGATATCAATTTTGAAAGAAATCGGTCCAATGACAAAAAAAGAAAATGGCCGACATTTTGGCAACGGTTATCTATTTTATAAGTACAGGGAACCCCAGATATCGAGTTTGAAAGAAATCGGTCCAATAACAAAAAAATGTCTAAGGAACTTCGTCCCAAATAGGTTAGGGAAAAACTTTTCCATTTTTCTAATTTTGACATTGGTTACCACTGCTATGAGCACGGGGATCCTCAGATATCGATTTTGAAAGAAATCGGTCCTATAACAAGAAAAAAGAATATGGCCACCACTTTTTCTAATTTTGACGATGGTTACCGCTTTTATTAGTACAAGGATCCCCAGATATGGATTTTGAAAGAAATCGGCCCAATAACAAAAAAAGAGAAAATGGCCGACATTTTGGCAACGTTTACGTATTTTATAAGTACAGGGAACCCCAGATATCGAGTTCGAAAGAAATAACAAAAAAAAAAACAAAAAAAAATAAGTAGGTAAATGTACCTATGTACGTAATATGCAAAATAACAATCACACTTATATAATATAAATGTATGAATAAAAAATAAAATAAATGTTTCCAAAACTTACAAGTGTCCCTGTACTGTTAGGTACAATAAAGTTATTTAATCTATGATGTAAAATTTGGGGTGAGTGAGTTCATTTGAAAAGCGCCTACGCGCACCTCACCGCGCGGGGACTGAGGTTGCTCTAAATGCCTACTGCGCCCGGAGATCCTGCCCTGTCCGGACACACTGTATATGGCGCGTTTTCGACCGGAGGTACCAGTTGACCTGAAGTGATGCTGTGACCGCGCGCTCTCCGCCCTCTATCTCGAAAACGGTTCACCGTATAAAAAATTTTTTTAAACAAAGTTTGTAGAGAATTTTGTATTCTACAATATCTATATATATATACTAGTAGGGCGCGTGGGTGCGCGGCCCGCAAGCGGACCGCGGTTTTTCTACTCGTCAAGTAGACTTTCAGGTCCTGATCATCTTTTGCCAAAGAAGCACTCTTGCATCTTTTATATCTCCGAGATAGACACCTATGAAATTTGTATGGCCGCCATCTTGAATCGACCATTTTTAAGTTTTTTTCAACTCACTGCGAATTGGATGAGGTTTTGAGTGACATTTGTTCGAGCACCCCCCACCTATCTTCAATACCCTGGCCGTACGCCTCACCCGTCTCCGAAATCCTCAATCATCATAGTTCATCATTTATCACAATGAGAATTCTTCAATAAAAACTTTCGAAATGAAACCGTATCAAAGTCTTGCATAGTTCCCAACTTCTAGTCTCTTCAATATTCGCCATATACATATTTTGTATGGAGAAAAAAAAATTCCGCCATCTTGAATTTTTTTTCTGTTCATCAAGTAGACCTTCGGGTCCTGATCATCTTTTGCCCAGAAACCACTCTTCCATCTTTTATACTCTCCGAGATAGACACCGACGAAATTTGTATGGCCGCCATCTTGAATCCGCCATTTTGGATTTTTTTTTCAACTCTCTACGAATTGGATGAAGTTCCGAGTGACTTTTGTTCGAGCACACCCCACCTATCTTCAATACCCTGGCCGTGCTCCTCACCCGTCTCCGAAATCCTCAATCATCAGCTCTCTCCATATTTTTCCTCCGAATGAATTTTTGTCCCCTATACGAAACCATCGGTGAAAAAAAAATTTTTCATACAAAATTTTACAGGAGAGGTGATCAATGAGTGAGTGAATCAGTGAATCATTGAATCAGTCAGTGAATCAGCCCCAGCAGCTATATATATATTAAAAAGAAAGTGGTGTTAGTTACACTATTTATAACTCAAGAACGGATGAACCGATTTGGCTCAAAATTGGTGGAGAGGTAGCTTAGAACCAGGAGACGGACATAGGATACTTTTTATCCCGTTCGACCGCGTTTCCGTCAAGTCAATATAAAACCTGGTATAACAAAAATGCATCTGGCATGGAATAAAAAAACGAAAATGACAGTGGAAGAACAAAACGTAAATGACACCTAAAAGTAATTTTATATTTGGTTAATTATGGTAAAAACAATTATAAAAATTATAGTTTAACGTAATTGATAATATCATCAGTAATATGTTTTCTCTTTGAATCATCATTAACAATGCCAAATGTTTCCTGCTACAAAGCTACGGATTGACGTGATTTATTGGATAGGTATAGTTGAGAACCTGGAGGGTGACAAAGATTTCCCGCGGGATGTTATGAACTAAATCCACGCAAACGAAGTCGCGGGCATCAGCTAGTTGATTATAAATACAAATAGCAAAAACCCATAGGCAATGAGATATTTACAAAAAAAGCGCAAAAAACCGATTTTTGTGACCTGTGACCTTGAAATTTAATAGTTGCGTACACCCTACCATATGTAGGTTTTGAGACAACTTTTAGGGTGTCAATATACAAGTATTTACAGACTTACAGCTGGGTATCTCGAATTCCGAGATTCTTACCTAACTATTATGCCTAAAATACGGAGCGCGCTTGGCCTGACAGAATATTTATATTTTTAATAATTTAGTATAAAAAAATATTTTTAAACAACCGACTTCAAACTCCCGCTTTACTACATTACACTAATTACATTACATTACTTTATACAAAGTACATAATTTATTGTTGATATGTTAAAAACCGCTTGACAGATTTCGATAAAATTTATATGGGACCACCTGGGGAGTACCTACACCCTTTCAAACAAAAAAAGAATTTCCCAAATCGGTTCAGGCGTCGTCGAGTAATCGGTGGACATACATAAAAAAAAGCCGGCTAAGTGCGAGTCAGACTCGCGCACCGAGGGTTCCGTACTCCAAAAGTAAAAGTAAAACGATAATATTATATTAATTTGCTTATTTATCGTTAACTTTGTTTGTAGAGGTTTATTGTTAATATAAAAAAAACTATGCTAGTTAGAGCGTTGGTTTTATTTTTCCTGTAAAATATACATAAACTTCTATTGACCATAATTATTTCAGATTTTTCGATCGGTAAACTTCGGAGATAAGGGGGGGGGGGGAACGGTATTTTTTTCGTCATTTTGGCCGATTACTCAAAAACTATTATATATAGAAATAAATAAAAAACTGTTTTAGAATGCACAAGTAAAGGCCTTTCATATGATACCCCACTCGGTATAATTATCTTACTTTGAAATTTCAAACCCCTGATTTTCCCCCTTTTTTAATTAAACTAAAATAATTTTCACGTTGATTTTATTTTTCCTGTAAAATATACATAAACCTCTATTGACCATAATTATTTCAGATTTTCGATTGGTAAACTTTGGAGATAAGGGGGGGGAACGGTATTTTTTTCGACATTTTGGCCGATTACTCAAAAACTATTATATATAGAAATAAACTAGTAGGGCGCGTGGGTGCGCGGCCCGCAAGCGGACCGCGGTTTTTCTACTCGTCTAGTAGACTTTCAGCTCCTGATCATTTTCTATCACAAAACCACTCTTCCATCTTTTATACTCTCCGAGATAGACACCGTTGAAGTTTGTATGGCCGCCATCTTGAATCCGCCATTTTGGATTTTTTTCAGCTCACTGCCAATTGGATGAGATTTCGAGTGACTTTTGTTCGAGCACCCCCACCTATCTACATTACCATGGCCGTGCTCCTCACCCACCTTCCAAACCCTCGATCATCATATGTCATAATTTGTCATAATGAAAATTCTTCAATAAAAAAAAATCTTGAAAAGGAATTGTATCAAAGTCGTGCATGATTCCCGGCTTCTAGTCTCTTCAATATTCGCCATATATTTTTGTATGAAGAAAAAAAAAATTCCGCCATCTTGAATTTTTTTTCTGTTCGTCAAGTAGACCTTAGGGTCTTGATCAGCTTTTGCCAGGAAACCACTCTTCTATCTTTTATACTCTCCGAGATAGACACCGACGAAATTTGTATGGCCGCCATCTTTTTTCCGCCATTTTGAATTTTTTTTCAGCTCACTGCGAATTGGATGAGGTTTCGAGTGACATTTGTTCGAGCACCCCCCACCTATCTTCAATACCCTGGCCGTGCTCCTCATCCGTCTCCGAAATCCTCAATCATCAGCTCTCTCCATAATTTTCCTCCGAATGAATTTTTGTCCTCTATACGAAACCATCGGTGGAAAAAAAATTTTTCATACAAAATTTTACAGGAGAGGTGATCAATCAGTCAGTGAATCAGTGAATCAGCACGAGCAGCTATATATATATTAATAAAAAACTGTTTTAGAATGCACAAGTAAAGGCCTTTCATATGATACCCCACTCGGTATAATTATCTTACTTTGAAATTTCAAACCCCTGATTTTCCCCCTTTTTTAATTAAACTAAAATAATTTTCACGTTGATTTTATTTTTCCTGTAAAATATACATAAACCTCTATTGACCATAATTATTTCAGATTTTCGATTGGTAAACTTTGGAGATAAGGGGGGGGAACGGTATTTTTTTCGACATTTTGGCCGATTACTCAAAAACTATTATATATTATAGAAATAAATAAAAAATTGTTTTAGAATGCACAAGTAAAGGCCTTTCATATGATACCCCACTCGGTATAGTTATTTTACTTTGAAATTTTAAACCCCTGATTTTCCCCCTTTTTTAATAAAACTAAAAATAATTTTCGATTTTTCTTTATTCCAATGATGTTGGGCCACTATTATACACAACTATGCCAAATTTCATGTCGATAGCTTTAATAGTTACTGAAATAATCGACTGTGACAGACGGACGGACGGACGGACGGAGAAAGTCTCACCATAAGGGTTCCATTTTTACCATTTTGGTACGGAACCCTAAAAAAAGATTCCGACGAATTGATAACCTCCTCCTTTTTTGAAGTCGGTTGAAAAGATAATACAGAGAATCAAAGGTCAATAAATTAAAGTAGATAAGTCTCTAGAAGTCGATTACAAAATAATTACGTTTTAGAGTTACTAAACTGAATAAGAGTGGATTTTTTACCGACTTCCAAAAAAGGAGGAGGTTCTCAATTCGGCCGGTATCTTTTTTTTCTGTGTATGTCCACCACCACCACATTTCTCCGGGATTTCTGGACCGATTCGCATGATTTTTTTGTTACCGATAGAAGATGTTTGCGAAATGGTCCCATAAAAATGTTTAACTTCAACTCCTCAAGCCTGATGCTGCAGGGGGTATTGCCCACCTAAACTATGGAGATTTAGGAAGTGTCGATTACGAATTGATATTATAAGTACTAAGTATAAACTACATCATAGAACTCTAGGTCCTAGCTCCCTAAAACTATGGGGATTTAGGAAAAGTCGAATAGTTCTTGTAGTAACGAAACAGTCAAGCCACATATTTCAACTATAAGGTGTAGGAGTTTGTGAAGTTAGGGCTTGTAGATTTAGGGCCTGTAGAGTTAGAAGCTTGGCTCTGCATGAGATCTGATAACTTTTTAACAGTGCTCGAAGCCATTCTGGTCGTGGTAACATTTTACATGAAAATGTTTTTGATGCGATCTATTTTTTCTAATATACTGGGAGCCGGTAACTGTAAAATTCCCGTCATGCGGAATCTTATATAATATTCGTTTCTCAAATTTGCTCGGAAATCGCTTCTTTATTTAAAAAAAACGAAACGTCAATTGGCTCATTGCTGGCGTGGCGCCAGCAATTACGTAACAGGACAATAATGTAAATTGCTGGACAGGTACGAGGTTTTTAAAATGTACACTTTCCTCTATTAGGTGTTTCTCCTCTGTGATTAGGTGTTTTAAATGTGCATTTCTTTCGCTGAGTTATACAATTTTAAAAAATAAGAATGATTTTTTTTTTAAATGGAACAAAAAGAGCGTGATTAAATTGGAGGTAAAGAATTATTGGTGACTGGTGTTTTCTTTTACAATATATTTCTTGTTCTGAAATAAAAATGGATTCGGAATCGGATGAAGAATTAATGGACTTTACACCACCAGATATGGCGGAAGAAGCTAAAATTCTATCAGAAAATCTTTTACCACCAAAATCTAAAGAAAAATATGAAAATGCTTATGAAGACTTCATTCAATGGAAAACCGGAAAAAAAATCGGCCAAGTGCGAGTCGGGCCTCGCTCTTTAAGGGTTCCGTTAAAAAAAATTAAATAAAAATATTTCCATGTAGTACCCATGGAAATATTTTTTAATTTAATTTTTATTATTTGTTGTTATAGCGGCAATAGAAATACATAATATGTGAAAATTTCACCTGTCTATCTATTACGCTTTACGAGATACAGCCCGCTGACAGACGGACGGACGGACGGACGGACAGCGTAGGCTTAGTAATAGGGTCCCGTTGGTACCCTTTGGGTACGGAACCCTAAAAAGACAAATTCGTTTTCAGAAAATGTCCTTATGGCCTATTTTAACGAATTTTATTTTTAATTTTAGTGAATACTCAAAGCTAAAAACTACATTACGTTTAAAAGAAAATGTAAATATTGGCGATTACTCAAATCTAACAACATTTTTAAAGAGTACAAATTGTACTATAACATTTAACATGAAATAAATCAGTGTTTCTTTAATTATTTTTTTGTTGTTTCCTCGCAAATTAGAGAAAAGTACTATATAAGCCTCGGCCGAAATAGCAATTCATGGCCTCGTTTACTTAAAAAGGCCTCGGCTAGCGCCTCGTCCTTTTAAAATCACTTGGAAGTCCTCGGCTTCGCCTCGGCCTTCCAATGTTACTCGTCCGAGCCTCGACAATAATGTACTATTATGGGAATTAGTAGTTTACAATTAATTATAAGATTAAATTAAGCTTGTCAGGTATGTGTTAATTTAAATAGTTGAAAAAGTGTTTAAAAAAAAAAATATATATATATATATATATATATATATATATATATATATATATATATATATATATATATATATATATATATATATATATATATATATATATATATATATATATATATATTTTCAATGCAAAAATGTCAAAATAATAAAAAAATCCAACTCTTTCAGGAGAACACTGCGCAAGCAACTTTTTTTGGCCCGATCTATCTTGCATACCATAGTGTATACGGTATTTCTCCGTCATCTTGTGCATTTGCGTAATGTTTTTCTGGAAAATTACGAATATTTCTATCGAACACAATGCAGTCATGCAATATCCGCGATGACGGTAATACATTTTTGCATTAAAAATTTTTTTAAACATTTTTCGGCTTTTCAAATTAATGGATACCAAGCTTAATTTAATCGTATAATTGTAAACTACTAATTCCCATATAGAGTTTTCACGACCACCACCACAAAGCCCACCCGTGCGAATCCGGGATGAATCGGTAAGTATATCTTCGTTTTGTGTTTTTTTACTCAGATAAATTAAATTGTCATCTGCAATGTCTGCTACGTGAATATTAACGATTGTTAGTAACGCGGTAATTAAAATCTCGTAATGGAATTTTTCTTTTGTCTACTACGTAAATAGGTTAGTATAAAGGGGTTTCTGGTTTTATTAAAGTAGATAACTACTTTCAATCTTACGAACATGGTTTTTTTCAACTTTGACCGAGAATCTGGCCTCTAAAATAGTCAAGGTTAAAACAAGTTTGAATCAACTACCTACTTGCTGATTTCATACCAAGCGATACTTGTACATAATAGAAAAACAATTTTCAACGGCCTAATACTTTCCGGTTTCTTTGTAGGTAGGATCTACGATGTTTGACGTAAGTATTTATTAATAAAAGTAAGTCATAATATTTTGCTTGACTATAACTTGAGAAACCTTAAATTATCATATATATAACATAATGTAAAAGTCAGAATGTGTTTATTCATAGGTTTGTTCCTGAATCACACAGCAACGCAGCAACCAACGCATCGAAGTCACTTTGCATGGGTAGGTATAGTTCAGGATCTGGATCAATCTTCACATTCTCTAATCGCGATTTGCTCTTATTCATTGAGGAGTTAAATCCGCCCTCCGGGCTCCGTCACCGAAGATATTCATCAGATCTTCACCAAAAAATATGAACTTTCAAATAGAAACAAACTAGCTGATGCCCGCGACTTCGTCCGCATGGATTTAGTTTTTAAAAATCCCGCGGGAACTCTTTCATTATCCGAGATAAAAAGTAGCTCTCCCGGTCTGAGGAACCACTACTACATCCATTACTATACCCATGCAAAAAATCGCATCAATCCGCTGTTCTGTTGCGACGTGATTGAAGGACAAACCAACAAACAAACACACTTTCGCATATTTATAATATCAGTAATGCTTTATTATAACACTTTTTATAATTGTCAAATTTTTTACCATACTTAACCAAAGACAAAATTACGTTTAGCTGTCATTTACGTTTTGTTATTCCATTGTCATTTGCGTTTTGTTATTCCATGTCAGATGCGTTTTTCTTATACCACGTTTTATAGTGACATGACGGAAACGCGGTCGAACGGGATAAAAGTATCCTATGTCCGTCTCATGGTTCTAAGCTACCTCTCCACCAATTTTCAGCCAAATCGGTTCATCCTTTCTTGAGTTATAAATAGTGTAACTAACACCACTTTCTTTTATTTATATAGATATATTGAAATCGGTTCAGATTTGACGGAGTTAAGGAGTAACATACGCGTTGAATTGATAACCTCCTTTTTTGAAGTCCGTTAATAATAAAAAAAGACCCGGAAAAACAAAGGATTCCACAGTTTTTTACATAACTCCAGTGTGGACAAAGTCGCGGGCAAAAGCTAGTGGCATACAAGTAGTAAGGCTACGGAATACGGAACCCTTCGTGTGCGGGTCTGGCTTGAATGGTTTTTAACCGACTTCAAAAAGGAGGAGGTTATCAATTCGTCGATAAATAAAGTTCTGAACTAAACTGAGTTTTACGAACATAGAAAAAATATAATAAGTTATATAATTAGGTATGTAATTATTTTCCAGCCAAACGTATAACAATATTGTTTTTACTTAAAACACAAGTTACACACAACAAACAACACACACAACACAACACACAACAAAATATTTTTAAAAAACAAGCTTTAGTAGCTGGCTACATCATCAGGCTCTGGATATCATCTAGGACCAGAGTATACTAGTCAAGATGAATCAAACGAGCCCAAACTCGATGGAGTTACGTCGTTTTATTACTTTTCATAGCCACCTTCCGGCTTCATCATCAGACCCTGGATATCATCTAGGACCAGAGCCTACCTACTTGTCAAGACGAATCAAACGAGCTCAAACTCTATGGGGTTACGTCGTTTTATCACAGAGTTCCGAATCCGATAGCTATCATCCAGCTCCATCATCAGATCCGCTCAATGTCACAATAATATTGCATTGTCATCCAGTTTACATATACCTATAATGCAAAATTTCAGCTAATTCAGAAACCGGGAAGTGGTTCTAATTCATCTTGCAAGATTCGACCTAAACATACGTACATACATTGCAAGTTATTTAAAAGTTTGTAATTAAACTAGACAAAATGTGAAGTGACTTTTTGCAGGATTTTTTATCAACGTCTAATTAAGCTCAATACGGGTTTGAGGTATGGCGGATCGCAACGTGGTGTTTGAGATTTTTTAGTTGTCAGAAGAAGTTGTTGTTCGAAGAGTTTTTGTTCTAGAAACGAAGAAGATGCCTCGTTTAGATATGAGATAAATTTTATTATACCTACATACTTGGTTATTAGGGTTCGGTAGTAAAACAACAAGGAACCCTTATAGTTTCGCCAAGTTTATAGGATTCCGTACCCAAAGAGTGTCAACGGGACCCTATCCGGAAATATTAAGCACTAGCTACCCGCCCCGGCTTCGCACGGGTAATAGAGCATATTATTATGCCTACATGTTTTTCTGTCGTAGGGTGGCATCAGCTTTTTGCGTCGAATAATATGGATTTATTTTCGCGCGCTTTCGTTTGTAGGGTTCCGTACCAAAATGGTAAAAATGGATCCCTTATGGTGAGACTTTCTCCGTCCATCGGTCTGTCACATTCGATTATTTTAGTAACTCCTAAAGCTATCGACTTGAAATTTGGAATAATTGTACATAATAGTAGCCCAACATCATTGGATTAAAAAAATTGAAAATTAATTGTAGTTTAATTAAAAAAGTGGGAAAATCGGTGGTTTGAAATTTCAAAGTAAGATAACTATACCAAGTGGGGTATCATATAAAAGGGCTTTACCTGTACATTTTAAAACAGATTTTTATTTATTTTTATATTTAATAATTTTTGATTTATCGGGATTTTTTTGATATTAATGATAAACCCCTACAAATAAATTTAACGATTAATACAAAAAAATATATACTTATATGACTATGCAAATTCATGTAATATTATCGTTTTGTTTGAATACTTTTATACTTCTGGAGTACGGAAGCCTCGATGCGCGAGTTCGACTCGCACTTGTCCGATTTATTTTGCGATAACTCCTAAGATATTTATTTAAATTATATGGTGTAAAGGATTATCAAATGCTTATGGTAACGAGCGTATTTAAGTCTTTGATTTAAGTACTATACACATACCTACAGTACTTAAATCAAAGACTAAATAGACCGTCTAAATAGATTTCCGATTACCGCATTGTACGTGATCAGTTTTAGGGTTCCGTACCAAAATGGTAAAAGTGGAACCCTTATGGTGAGACTTTCTATGTCCGTCCGTCTGTCACAGTCGATTATTTCAGTAACTATTAAAGCTATCGACATGAAATTTGGCATAGTTGTGTATAATAAGTGGCCCAACATCATTGGAATAAAAAAAATCGAAAATTATTTTTAGTTTTATTAAAAAAGGGGGAAAATCAGGAGTTTGAAATTTCAAAGTAAGATAACTATACTGAGTGGGGTATCATACTACAGGCCTTTACCTGTGCATTCTAAAACAGATTTTTATTTATTTTTATCTATAATAGTTTTTGATTAATTGGGCAAAATGTCGAAAATAATACCTTTCCCCCTTATCTCCTTATCTGCAAAAATCAGTAGGTTCTAACTAATATACATATTGCACTGACGTCTTATAACGTCGACGTCTCTGTTACAACACATAGATAAAAATCGGCCAAGTGCGAGTCGGGCCTCACTCTTTTAGGGTTCCGTTAAAAAAAAATTTAAATATTTCCATGTACCCATGGAAATATTTTAATTTAATTTAATGTATTTTTTATTATTTGTTGTTATAGCGGCAATAGAAATACATAATATGTGAAAATTTCATCTGTCTATCTATTACGGTTTACGAGATACAGCCCGCTGACAGACGGACGGACGGACGGACGGACAGCGTAGGCTTAGTAATAGGGTCCCGTTGGTACCCTTTGGGTACGGAACCCTAAAAATCGGTGTGATAGCGAACATTATCGACGTACACCTGTGTTGCAACAAGTGTAAACAAAAAAAAAATCAAAATATAAGCTTTTAGTACTCCGCGGGAAGAGTAGGGGTGGTGACAACTGTATTCTGATTTGCCGTCACCACACGGCAAATATGTACATATATGTACATACAAACAGCTAAATCAGAAAGTGGTTCTCATTCATCTTGTAAAAATTTGACAACATAGTTACAAAGTTCCCTTAACAACCTTTCACCTCCATCATCAGAGCCTGGACATCATCTGGGACCAGAGTAATTGTCAAGATGAATCAAACGAGCCCAAACTCGATAGGGTTACGTAGTTTCATTACAGAGTTCCCTTAGGTACCAACCTTTCAGCTCTATCACCATTCCCTGGATATCATCTGAGACCTGAGTACTCGTCAAGACGAATTAAACGAGCTCAAACTCGATAGGGTTACATAGTTTCATTACAGGGTTCCCTTAAGCACCTTTCAGCTCCATCATCAGACCATGGATATCGTCTGGGACCATAGTACTTGTCAAGACGACTTAAATGAGCCCAAACTCGATAGGGTTACGTAGTTTTATTGCAGAGTTCCTTTAAGCACCTTTCAGCTTCATCATCATTCCCTGAATATCATCTAGGACCAGAGTTACTTGTCAAGACGAATCTAACGAGCTCAAACTCAACAGCGTTACGTAGTTTCATTACAGGGTTCCCTAAAGCACCTCTCAGCTTCATCATCATTCCCTGAATATCATCTAGGACCAGAGTTCCTTGTCAAGACGAATCTAACGAGCTCAAACTCGACAGGGTTACGTAGTTTCATTACAGGGTTCCCTAAAGCACCTCTCAGCTTCATCATCATTCCCTGAATATCATCTAGGACCAGAGTTCCTTGTCAAGACGAATCTAACGAGCTCAAACTCGACAGGGTTACGTAGTTTCATTACAGGGTTCCCTAAAGCACCTCTCAGCTTCATCATCATTCCCTGAATATCATCAAGGACCAAATTACATTGTATGTACATGCAAAATTTCAGCTACGATTTCGTGTAAATATTCGTTGCTACGATGGACGTGTTGGACGACGAAAATTAACGCGCGCGTCCCCTCGCAGTGCACAGGTAAGCTTTTCTTAAGCAAAGCGACGTATAGTGGCGTTGTGCGCAAAAAAAGTAGGCAAAAATTACTAGAACGGAGACCCATCAAAGATGACAAAAAAATCGGTGCCATGTAGCACTAGAATCTTGAGAGTTCGCTATGTCGTAGCTCAACAACCCTGCTCTTAGTTATTAGTATGGCCGGACACCGCACTATAACGTTGTGCTCAATAAATCAAGTTTTCGTTGGACGTGATAATACGTTGTGACACAACACACCTACCAATTTATGGCTCATATATACGTAGTTCGCATGAACGTGTCAAAATGGGTATAGTATAGTCCTACACTTCCTTAAAACTTAAAAGATATAAATGTATCGCGGACCACGGTATACCACCACCATACATTGTTTGTTATATATCTCAAAGGGATTTGGCAACGTTTTCGATGAAACGATTTGACTTTTTCCGACATTTATCGACATATTTCTACAAATTTACACAAAACATTAACAAATTATACACTAAATCTTCCTCGTGAATCACCCTATCTACTGAAAAATCGGTCGTCTATTGGTGAAAACCGAATGAAAATCCGTTCAGTAGTTTTTGAGTTTATCGGGAACAGACATACAGACAGACGCGGCGGATGTAGTGATGATAATGATTAAAGTGAAAATTTTTGTTGGAGTCACGTGTCCAGTCCCCCCTCCTTCAAAAATCTAAACCATTGATTTTAGATAATAGTCACAGCCTAGAAGTTATCTATTTATTTTTACCCTACTACGGCGAATCCAAATGGAAAATTTTAGGATTTTAGTAGTCTATGTATGAATGTAAGTATGTATGTGTATGTATATTTACGTATGTTGCACGATATTCCAATCGAATCGTTATTATGGTCCTGGTAACATGGGCTACATTTTATAATGCATCAAATCAATTATGATGCATGTTATACCTACACAATTTTCTTTACATAGTCGGATTAAACTTCTTTCTTGTGCCTAGTTAATACCTATGTTAGTATAGTAGGTAATAATGCAGCTACTGTACAGTTGTTGCAGCTTAGATAAACGGAACTTGACATCAAAGATTAGCCTGGCATAGGTACCAAAGGATCTTACAAGAACATCATACAATACCTTGCATTCAATGCACTAGACTACTTTTAAATTCTACCTTATACATGTACTAATAATGCATTTTTTATGCACATTGCATAAGCAAATTACAAGAAGTTTGTACTTAACTCGTGAGTAAGCAAGGAAAACCC
Organism: Oeneis ivallda; assembly: GCA_029955525.1. Classification (NCBI taxonomy): domain Eukaryota; kingdom Metazoa; phylum Arthropoda; class Insecta; order Lepidoptera; family Nymphalidae; genus Oeneis; species Oeneis ivallda. The sequence continues at coordinate 14,815,286 of JARPMR010000005.1, forward strand.
CTTTGTTCGATGTCCTTGCAAGAATGCTATGTCGTTTCTATAATCTACCTATCATCTATCTAAACTCGTACCTAACTAATGAAGTTCTAGATAAACTTAGTCATTGGTCCGAATTTAGATTTTATTAAAGTTTATGGTCATTGATGTCCACAGATAATCATCTGTGGACACCAATGCATAATCGCTTACAAGATCGCTAGCCGTTTTTAGGGTTCCGTAGTAAACAAGGAACCCTTATATTATAGTTTCGCCATGTCCGTCCGTCTGTCCGTCCGTCCGTCCGTCCGCGGTTTAGCTCAGAGACCACCAGAAACCTTTTTCTTGGTACCAGAAAACTGTAATTTGACAAGGCCAACAAAGTGGTGAAATAAAATAGTGAAAAATATATTTTTCTCGTCTATCCCATAGTGTGGTGTGTCGTTGAATAGGTCTTTCAAAAATATTGTGGGTGTGGCAACACCATTCGATTCAAGGATCCGTTTGTGAAATATGATATTTTAAAGTGCTAAATTTTATTAGTCGTGCCCCCCCCACCCCCCTAGCCCTCTGCCAGCTAAATGGTTGTTTATAAAAAAACTATCTCGGCTAAGTAGGGTTCATAATGGAACTCAAAATATATTCAATATCTATACTTAAAATATTATTAAGAGGAAAGATTTTTTGTTTGTTTGTTTGTACCGAATAGGCTCTGTAACTACTGGACCGATTTTAACCATTTTTTCACCAATAAAAAGCTATCAGGAAGTAACATAGATTATAATTTATTTTCAAAAAAATTAGAGATCCTTAAGAAAATTGCAATAATGTAACCCAAAGTAGCAAAATTTTGCCTGTAAAATGCATTATTTGGCGTGTGCTAAGAAAACCATTGATGATACATAAAAATTATGTACTACATGATTAAAGTACTAATTATTATTCTCTACAAAAAAGTTCCAGAGAAAATACATCTAACTGTCATATTTAAGTCACAATAATAGCTTTTGTGTTCTTCAATTTAACAATTTAGATCGCCTTTATTATCGTATAGTAATAATTCTAAACTAATACATATTATAAATGTGAAAGTGTTTTTGTTTGTTTGTTTGGCCGTCAATCATGCTGCAAAAAGGCTACGGATTGACGTGATTTATTGGATAGGTATAGTTGAGAGCCTGGAGGGTGACATAGGCATCCCGTAACATCAAATAGTTCCCGTGGGATTTGAAAAACTAAATTTACGCGGACGAAGTCGCGGGCATCAGCTAGTTCACAAATAAAATAAAAGCACTATCCTAAGTCAGCAATAAAATTTGTGACTTACAACTACGGAACCCTACACTGCGCGTGTCCCGACACGCACTTGGCCGGTTTTTTAACCATTAAAATAACAATTATTTTCCTTTGCTCGTAGTCATAAATCATAATATAAATCATAATGGTTTAAGTAAGAAGGTAGCTATACAATTCTATGGACATACATACATTTAGTACAGGGGCAAGTGCTGTTCCCTATAATTATATGTGCACATATGAATTACTGACAGACTTTGTTTTATAATATGTAGTGATAGTGTTATTTTAACAGAAAAATAGATAACGAAATTTAATATTTATTTATAGGTACCTATTCAAGTAAGTATGTATGAATTCATAAATATTATCATTTTTATTATACCTAGATAGGTACATATTTACCAATTTATTAATTGAAAGTGTATTTTTTCAGTAGGTACTTATCTCAGATTTACTCACTCAACGCTCTCAGACTGTGCAGAAAGTTCATGGGCAACGCGAGTGTCAACTTCGAAACATGTTTCGTCATTGATTTCAAAGTCAATAGAACTTTTTTCCAAAACATCTATGTTTTCGACTTGCGACGCTGCTGTATCGAAGTCGACTTTTCCGCTCGGTTCAATTTCATCACCTTTAGACATCGCAGTCTTTTGTAAGGTCGCCGAGGAATTTACGACATTGACTTCCTCGTTTTGTTTATTATTTGTAGAACACTGCACTGTATTGTTGAGATGTGACCCGAGTTGCACTTTTGTTTTGAGCGACCACTTCCTTCTGAACGACATACCTAAGTATCACTTATGAATAGATCCAAATATGTCATTAACATAATATCGCACTTAAATTAACTTAAACATAAATTGCCGCTTATCGCATTTTTTATTATTATTTTCTAAACAGTTTTTGAAATATGTATCGATGTTTATTGTTTTTTTTTTCGGAAAACATTTCGGTAAGACATCGAAGTCATCACTGAGGAAACCGTTAGACATTTTATAAGTTTAGAGGCCTAATCAAATCAAAACGTAAATTGTTCATTAATAAATTATATAATAATGACAATTTAATTGATTAATAATAGGATCGATCGTTAAAAATCGATCGAACTTTGAATGCAATGGAGCGTACATACCTCTGTCAGGTGGACGCGATCGATATCGTGGCGTGCGTAGTACACAAATGACTGAGTTAGCGAGAACAAGCCGTACCAGCGGATAAGGAAATTCCACCTTGCGGTTCTTCGCATCATATTTTTTTTTGTATCACCAATCCCTATCCATACGTAAGCACTAGGCACCTATATATTAATTTAAGTTTGCAATGACTAAGAACAGAACACACACAAAAGTAAATATTTTGTAATGATACAAAAGAAAAACGTTTTTCTCACTCCTCTTCGCCATTTACCCGTATACTGGTGACACATTGAAATTGGACTTAATACAGTAATGTATTCGCATAAATTTAGAATTACGACGTCACGTGTACTGTATATTTTGCTTTTATAATTGATAATAATGGTTGTGTTGTGTTATTTGGTTAGGTATTCCACATTAATTGTACCATTTAAACCATTTTGCTTATCCTTGAAATATACCGTTCGTAATATAAAATAGAATTTACGTACTGTTAAGTATAGATTAGTATAGTTTATTATGACATATCATACCTAAAGGCCTACTAATCTGTTTGCCAGTGTAAACAGGCAGTTGGACTTCCAGGGCGCAATTCCCAAGAGATTCGGTCCCCGCCGATTCCTCAATTTTTGAGATGTTGTTTCAAGTATAAAATACATAGGTCAATGTGCCAAAGAAGCCACACTGGCAAGATTATGATACGATAATATCTCACTTTACTTAGTTAACCAACCCCTTATTTGAGCCCCTTTTAGAATCATTGTTATAGAAATAAGAAGAAATAAATACTTAAGTATTTTTTTTTTATTTTTCCCCTTGTCTCACCAAACCTAATTTCATGACTTCCAAAATTGTAAGTCGTAGGTATCGTTTTGATGATACGTCGGCTCAACGATCGCTTAAAGTGTACTAGTGGGAATGAACCGATCCGTCAGTAATAAATAAATGAAAAATTCTTTTCAAAATACCGACTTCAAACGCCATTACAAAGTGGTGATAATGATTTTTTCAAAAAGCACTGAATCAATTTCGATGAAAATAATGGGACCACCTCTGACCTATCAAACAAAAAAAGAGAATCATCAAAATCAATGCGGAGGCTTAGTATAGGGTCCCGTCGGCAGTTGGCACCCTTTAGGTACGGAACCCTAAAAACATACAGTCGAATGGAGAACCTCCTCTTTTTATAAGTTGTTTAATAAAAAAAGGTTATTTGGAAGAAAGGCTGTCTTTTTATTGCAATCAACTTTATTAGTCATGGAATTTTGCAGCAATAAAAGGCCAATGACCTTAGTATTCAGAACAATTACAGCGCTTACTGACAGGAAGGACCTTCTAGGCCTTGACACACGGTCAGACAAATAAAAAGACAAAATGTTTAACTGATCTGAAACCTTACAAAATGTGATTATGGATAGGTACGGAACTCTAAAAACAGACGAAAATAAAAAAATCTGGCCAAGTATGAGTCGGACTCGCATATTACATTAATTTGCTTATTTATCGTTAACTTTGTTCGTAGAGGTTTATTGTTAATTTAAAAAAAAACTATGCTAGTTAGAGCGTTGGTTTTATTTTTCCTGTAAATGCACAAGTAAAGGCCTTTCATATGATACCCCACTCGGTATAGTTATTTTACTTTGAAATTTCAAACCCCCGATTTTCCCCCTTTTTTAATAAAACTAAAAATAATTTTCGATTTTTCTTTATCCTAATGATGTTGGGCTACTATTATACACAACTATGCCAAATTTCATGTCGATAGCTTCAATAGTTACTGAAATAATCGACAGTGACAGACGGACGGACGGACGGCGAAAGTCTCACCATAAGGGTTCCATTTTTACCATTTTGGTACGGAACCCTAAAAAGAGGGGTGTTACAGATTGATCGCTATATGCTTATAGACAGTTGGCTTAAAGACACTTAGACAATTCTGATGAGTAAGTTGGTACATTTGTTTTATAGGTAGGAACGCGTTGGGTTGGTGGAACATCACACATTATAACCAATCTTTCTAGAAGTTTCTAGAAAATTGGTTAATGTCTGATGATGGAGCAGGAAGGAGGTTGGTTACAAAATATGTCCACAGACCAGCCATTAATTCTTCATGTTAGGGATGATTAAAATTTCAAGGTAGATACATACATACATACCTACATACTTAGGTACACCTATTAACATTTTGATACGGAGTCCTAAAAATAAAAACACCGAAGGCCAATTGAATAATATGCCGGAACTATGTGCAGGTACTATGCCTACCAGTTAATAATAATAATATCCTTATTTTGCAATTTTGTTTACGAATAACCTCCTGTTATAACCTTTAGTGCTTTTTATAGCGACAGATAGCTTTTTGCGAGCAAACTTTCTATCAGGTAAAAAAAACCATTCACGTTGGCTTGTGAAAGTTCCTTCATGAGACATCCATATTAACACGTAGAAGTGAACTTCATAGCGATAATGGTAAATTACCATTGGTAATAATTACCATCGTCATCAAAAATATAAATTTGAGAATTATAAACTTAAAACTAAGTATAAAAAACTTTTCATACAGAACGCGTATAACACCAAAAAAAATCAGATTTCGCGATGAAATAAAACATAGCCGTAACCTCATGTGAGGCGCGACAAAAGAAAGCGTTTTGCGCGGAATAGGAGTGTAGTAAGCGCCAAATACTTTGTAACTCGTAAAATACTCATTTTCTTTTCAATCTCTCTTGATAATATCAATCGGAATTTAATGTAAAAATTTTGGCTCTGTAATATGCAACACATTGAAAATAAATGAATATTGGTTAAAAATTAGACCTAACTTCGCGATTTTTTATTATCGAACAAATTTCATCATTTTATGTTTTTGCCCAAGCACGTCCCTTGGCAGTATGATGTAATTTTTGCGTGTTTTTTTTCGGACAGTTGAAACTTGATCTACTACTGTAAAAATCAAATCCTGTTTACTGTTAACGAGCGCACACCTGTGCCTCCTGTGATGAGTGATCTAAATCGAGTTAGGTATACACTTTTTGTGATTTTTACATAGAATTATCAGAAAAAAATTGGATATTTTTGTCTAAATCTTACGTTCTTTTATCTACTATAGTTTCGGAGAAGTGATAAAACTGGCAGGATTTTTGAAAAAATATCGTGTACAGGTATACAATGTGAGTCTTCATAATGTGCACATATTAAAATGAGGGAAACTATGCTTAATTTTATCGACGGAAAACGTTTTAAAAAAAATCTAAAAAGGTTTTTTATATTTTTTATCGAATTTTTAAAATTTTTGTTCGCTTCTGTGACCCTTGTGTAAACAATAGGTACGGTGTAACATTTAAACTAAATGATCTAACACGATGAATCAAACGCATTAATGATTGGAAGTAATTGTGCGTCCTTATCAAATGAAAATTTTTGAAAAAAAAAACTACTTTCAATTGAAAATAAACATGTTTTTTAGCAAAAATCTGTGGTTTTTTTTTCACCAATTTTTACTTTTTTCACCAATTTTTACAATAATCATGAAATATCTCAATAAAACACCCACATTACCTACCTTTTTTATTACTTTAAATTATTCTTCATCATATTAGCTACCTACCTAATAGTAAAATTTGTATGTTTATAACTCAATCCCAACATTTATTTTCAACTGTTCATAGGTAGATGGCAATCCAAACGCGCCATTTATTGTTCTCGTAAGGATGGTTTAATTTGTGTGATAAAATTAAGACAAAGAGTTCAATTCAAACCATTTATTATTTTGTACAAAATTTAATGCATTAGGTTCATAAAATGTCCACCTCGTTGTTGTAGGCACAAAGTCACGCGCATCATTTGTTGTGTCGCTCTGCTTATCATTTCGGGGTCATTGCGAACATCATTCGCACAGTTATTTATGCGGTCACGTAAATCGGCCTTACTCTTGATGGGGGTAGTGCTCAAAGGGGTAGTGTAGACGCGTTGCTTTATGATCCCCCATAGGAAGTAGTCAAGTCCTGTCGCACTCCATAGTAGAAATGAATGTCGGCAATGTGTCCCGGGGAGAATTATATAATTAGATTTCTTAAAATCATCAATTAAATAATAATCGAGTATTTTTCTGTGTAAACCCCATATTTTTAGAAGATGGGGATCAAAAATATAATTATTCATAAGTACACATTATAAATAACCGTTACAAGGCAATAAAAGTGAATATCTTTTTTCTCCCAACTTTATTTGCTAGACTTTGATTAAATTTTTGTTAGTCTGGTTTAGGTACTAGACGTATTAGAAGTTTGATTCGTGAACGTGGGCGTTCAGTGTTCACAGTTCTGGGTCAGTCTGGGTCAGAAACTCTATGGAATTCGCCAATCTCCTTTCGTCTAGATCGGCACAGCAATTACACAGTTTTGCCCCATAAATCATAAGTTTTTATTCTTTTTATCGTAAGCGAGCTAGTGCTGTTTCTAGAATAAAATGTAACCCAGACCACTCTCGTAGTAATAATCTAATAAAAATAAAATAAATAAATAACCAGCCCGTAAAAATCACGTCAAAATCTGTTCAGCCGATTAAGTGTAGAAGATATGTACAGAAAGATAAAATAAAAACCGGCCAAGTGCGTGTCGGGCCACGCGCAGTGTAGGGTTCCGTAGTTGAAAGTCTCAACATACATTTTGAGTTCCATGGTTTAAATACTATAATATACTACAAAATATGCAACTTACACTACGTGTAATATCTAACTTAGAAAAACCGATATAACTCCTTCACTAATGAACCCTACTTAGCCGTGATAGTTTTCCTTTAAAATTCATTATATACACTACTGCTGTGAATTTTTTCTTGTATCTTTTATACAACCATTTAGCTGGCAGAGGGGGGGGGGACACTTGACTCTGATAAAATTTAGCACTTTAAAATATCATATTTCACAAACTGATGAAATCCCTGAATTGAAAAATGGTGTTCCCACACCCACAACGTTATTGAAAGACCTATTCAACGACACCCCACACTATGGGATAGATGAGAAAAAAAATTTCATCCCCACTTTACATGTAGGGGAGGTACCCTAAAAAAAATATTTTTCCCAATTTTATTTCACCACTTTGTCGGCGTGATTGATATTTATAGTTATACCCTTGTCAAATTACAGATTTCTAGTTATACCCTTGTCAAATTACAGATTTCTAGTACCAATAGTCTCTGAGCTAAACCGCGGACAGACAGACAGACAGACAGACAGACAGACAGACAGACGGACGGACGGACATGGCGAAACTATAAGGGTTCCTTGTTTACTACGGAACCCTTAAAACGTGTTTGGTTTATGCTATATGTATTTCAAGTAATACCTAATCAATAATCATGAATGAGTTTAATTAGGAACAGTTGTTTGGAAATCACAGACAGATACTTCAATTTGTTTGTATTGAATAATGTTCTGCGTATTATAATCAACCAAAACCGCACTCGCAAAGCAAACATTCGCCGTAGCGTACTTTTTGTGTGGCAACCATAGCTTTCATTCATTTGAAGTATAAGCTAACTACAATACGTGGTACTACCACAGAGTAAGGATAGTTATGGTACTACGGTACCACTGTGATGAAACGGTACCACTTGAAGAGATGATTGACGTCATAGAAAAAAGTTTCGTACCACTGGGGCTTAATCAAATCAGTATTACTACTAACGACATCTATTGTAGAAGTTGTTCGTTCTACAGTGTGTCGATTGCAATATAATAATATATAAACAAACTAGCTGATGCCTGCGGCTTCGTCCGCGTGGATTAATCCTGCGGGAACTCTTTGATATTTCGGGATGCCTATGTCACCCTCCAGGTTCTATACCTATCCAAAAAATCACGTCAATTTTAGTTAGTATAGCTGAAAAAACTTTATTGCAGCGTGGTTTTGCGGACAAACCAACAAACAAACACTTTCACATTTATAATGACGTGTATTATTAAGGAAGAATTAAAAAGCGATCTAATTAAAGTTTAGAATACAAAGGCTACTACTGTGACAATAATGATTACTTTAATCATGTAGTACATAGTTTTTATGCATTATCAATAGTTTTCAATAATGCATTTTATAGGCAAAATTTTGCTACTTTGGGTTACATTATTGCAATTTTCTTAAGGATCTCTAATTTGGAGTGGGTACGACAATAGTGCAACGGATTGGGCTCGAACCTGTGACTTTTCAGTTTTCAGTCTGCACGTTTAACCGTTGGGCAATCGCCTCTGATTGGTCGATACTCGTTCGCTGTTGGCATATTGACTAAAATTGTTGTAGAAAAACCGCGGTAAATTCAGTTAATCACCACAGGCTGGTTCTAAACTAGGGTTTTAACTGATTTGCATTTTGAATAGGTACAGTTTACACAAAATTTTCATATTGTTATTGGTGTCCTCTCGGAGTATTATTTTGTTATGTCGGCGTCTTGCCGGATAAGCGATAGAAAAAAAAAATCTTTTTTATGTAATTTTGTCATTAAAATTCAAAATTATTTATTTCACGTAGGCCAACCTACTGTGGCTCTTATGACACGTCATGACTCTACCACCGGTTCGGAAAAGCAGATTCTGCTGAGAAGAGCCGGCAAGAAGCTCAGCAGTTGCTCTTTTCAAAATAATCATTTTACAATATTAATAAGTAGCTATTACATTGTAAGTAATAAGTTTTTATACTATCTTGTGGGCAGCTGGATGCCAAGCTGATTTAACCCATGCATCTTTGTCAGAATAGAATATAATATTTCCACAATGAGGGGAAGTTTCAAGAAAAAAACGTACTAATACAATTCAATTCATGTTAAAAGACGGGCAGATTAAGGGGTGGCTTAGGAATAATAATTATGAAAGACGCTGCGGTATCCTACATACAAAAATCTGTGGTAAGCTACAGATACACAGTTTGCTGCAGTAGGTACCTACTACCTACTTAGTATTTGTTTGTATGGAAGCGCACCAGAAGTGTACAATACCTATAATCCAACAAATTCACAAAGTTGCGGCGCCGCAAACTGGTGGCTTCACAAGCGGAGACCGCTGAGATTATTATGCGCAGCCGCCAATGCTGTAGCTGGACGTCCAAACAAAGGCAGATTAACGTAACTCCGGTACCTACCTATTGAATTAAAAACTGACGTAGTGTTTATATGTACCTATCTACTCTTTAATTATGTTGAAAGTTGAAACCCTGCACCAGGGTCTCGGTAGGTGCTATAGTCACTGCGTTGTGACTTAATGAGTTGTAATTGAGATTGACCCTAGGTGGCAAGGACTCTTTGTAACGACGGTTACATTATTTTATGAGTAAGTATAGGTACAAATTCTAACAAAAGCACCCACTTGACATTATACTCGTCTATATAAAGTACCTACCTTATTTTTATTCCTCCTACCTATCACATACACATATAATATCACATACATATAATTTACATATACTTAATATTATATCTTTAAGTTCATGGGTTTAACTTCGGTTTCAGTTGAAAGTTTCAATGGACAATTTTCTCACACTTCAGATATTATGTAAAAGGAAGCAGTATTTATTTTCGATATGTATGGTACCTACCAACGTATACAGAAAATGCTACACGACCACGAGCCTCAGAGAGATAAAATGGGCTAGTCCAGTCTTTGTAGAGCTTCGTCTCTGTCATAATATCTATTCAAAGTTTTGTCCAAGATTTCCCTATGACTGTTGACAGAGACGTACTTCTATTAGGTAAGCTGATGCTAGTTAGGTAGGTACCTACTATAAAAATAATAAGTACCTATATTAATTATGGTACTTCAACTAGGTATGTAGATAAAATTAATAAATTAAAGCAAAAATTAGAAACAATTTATTTTTATTTTTATAAAACTTAATTAAGACGTACATAAGTAGCTACAAAAATACTAGCAGGTAATAACACCAAGAATATATTATCTAAAGTACATAATATATGTAATTACTATATAATTGATAGTGTAACCGTAACAAAGATATCGGTCGCCCAAATAAATTTTTGTGACCGTAGGTAGGTACGGTACACATTATAGCGAATTATGTATAAGAATGAAGTGTACATTAGGTTTACGCAGTACAAAATATATAAAATGTTATCGAAACTCATGAAAACTTTCAAGCAAAACATACTTACTGGGAATACTTTATTTTTCAGTAAATGAAATTAAAAAATAGAAACATTCCAAAATCCTCCACATCTTTTTTACAACCTAAAATATTTTGGTATTTCAACGTATTTCATAATGCGCGATTGAGTCATCATTGAGCAGAGTCGCAGGGAGCCGCTGGATTCAGGCGGCGCAAGACCGAAGCCTGTGGAGGTCCATTCAGGAGACCTATGTCCAGCAGTGGAAATCTAAAGGTTGATAATGATGATGATTGAGTCATACAAGCTTCTTTCACACTGAAAAATGGTCTTCCGTTTTCGCGCGGTGTCTATTATATGAAATGCCTCTTAGAAGTTTGTGAAATGCCTTAGAAACTGGAAAAATCGTTTGAAGAACTTCCAAATGGCTAGACTTTAATGGGGAATTACATATGAAGAGATTCAACAGAAATTGCAGATTCTCAATTTTCATGTACTTATTTAAGATAGTTTTGTGCTGAGTACCGCTTACTGTGGTAGGTAATATCGTATAGAATAGAATAGAATAGAAATGTTTTTTATTCAAATAAACTTTTTTACAAGTGCTTTTGAATCGTCAATGAGTCTACCACTGATTCGGAATGCCGTTCCTGCCAAGAACCAGCAAGAAACTCGGCAGCTGCTCTTTTCTAAACAAGTTTACAATATAATAGCTGATATTATGCTATGTATGCAGTGTTTCCACAATGAGGGGAAGTTCCACAAATGCATACCTAATTATAATTCAACACATGTTAAGACAGGCAGACAGAAAGTAGCCCCATTCCCGACGGTGGAACCCGTTCACGAGCATGACGCGCACCGGTGGCACCCGTCGTATCATCATCATCATCATCATTAGCAACCCATAAACGGCTCACTACTGAGCGCAGGTCTCCTCTCAGAGAAGGGTTATAGGCCATAGTCAACCACGCTGGCCCAATGCGAATTGGCGGACTACCGTACCGTACACCCGTCGTATAATATCGTATAATAGGTAATATAGGTAATATAAATCAACGGTCAAGTAGGTACAAGTTTTCGTGAGTTTCGATAACATTTTAGAAATAATCAGGGTAGGTGTAGGTATTTAAATATATCAATTTCGATTTCTTTAGACTTTAGTGGGTATAAAAATTATACTTATCACTCTTACTGAGCTTGATCAATAAATAATACGTATTTCGTCAGAGCGAAACGATTTTAAATAATCCCTAGTTATTTTTGTCGTGTTCGCAGTCGTTGTTAGCCATGCTATGCATTTTCTTTACCTTTTAGCACAAAAAATATCCTAAATGCGAATTCTTAACAATTTGTGATGTGTTTAAAATCCATGTTTCAGCAGCACATGACTATTGTATATTTTTGTGGTATTCAATAACTCTTTTAAGTTTAAAATAAGATATAGGTAATATACACATATTTATGTCTATGCTCTTATGGTATGATACCTAATATCTGATTATTATCTATTTGAAACTAAATAAGTCACAGGCTGCTAATACATATCCTGTGTAAACATTATAAAATACAGTGCTAGAAAAGCTAGTTAAAAAATTTAAGCTTGTGAAAAGCTATAGCCTTATATAACATGCTTGAGGAATTCAAATAAATGTCTGAGATATAACAGTTATATTGGTGGATATTACAGAACCAAATTGAGAACTGTAATCATCAGTAGATGTCGAAATTGTTTATTTTTCATAGATAGGTCAGGTTTTTTTCAGTTAAAAAAAGCTATTTCCAATATTTCATAAGATGCTGCTACTTTGGTAGTAGGTACACAATCTTTAAACGAACTAAATTGGCAGTTATAAAATAAGCGCCCTCTCCCTTTTACAATATTAGCTGTGGAAAAGATAAACAATAATTTTGTAACAATAACTGTGTGTACAACTTAATTGGTACATTTTCTATTTTTACTAAATAAATGTGATATATCACAAGAGTGTCACAAATATTACAAAATTCAATGGGATAGACAGATCTTAAAATATGTTTATCAAAAAATGTAGATTATGAGAAGATAAAATTTTAGTTACTGCACCAAAATAAACTAATCTTATTTTTCTATACAATAGCCACTGAAATATAACAATTTGGTGGGATTTTTCTTTTAATACAATTTAATTTTGCTTCACAAAATCTAAGCTAGTACACTTTTATCAAAAGATTGATTCAATACTATCAATAAAGAAGTCATAAATTATCATTAATATGAAAAACTTACAACTATGTTACATATAAAAATCTTGTGCTGCTCTTAATCTATCTATAATTATTGTACTTAACATTGAACAATTAATTGTGAATCATGATGCAAGTTGGCTTGACAAGATACTGTTATCCTACCAAAAACTACTGAAAATATAGCTGGGCAAATGTTCACATGTAACCTATTTTTCCTTAGATGTACTAAAAGGTAAACAAGTGGTAAGTAAAACTCACAGAAATGCATAAGCAACAAGCTGAGCAGTTTATAAGATGTTCTTACTGCACTGACTATTAAAAGTTATGGAAAATTTTGCCAGTTACACATTTCGACAAAATGTTTTCAGTAATTTGTTTACCTCTTATGACATCTAAGAAAAATAGATTATAGAAAATGCATCATGTTGTTTTTCTACATTGTGCTCTCTTATTTCTCTTGGATTGTCTATATTGTTTCACCACAAGAAAGAGGTTAAGAAAAAATAATGAAATTGAATAAGATGACATACTTAATTAGTACAAATATACATATATCTTTATAACTGCTGCCTATGATTCTTGACTTACAACTACAAAGTTAAGAGCAATCTATCTACCAATTCCTTTAAACATTATCATTGATTGTGGGTGGTAGGCTACCAAACCTTAGTAGCAGAACAAACAGTTGACAAATAGACAAAATGTCTGCATTTGCTTAGTCAGTTTCACTTCTGTGCTGTACTAAAAGTGAAACCACAATGAAACAACCTGATCTAAGGCAGATATTTTGACTACATCTCCATTTGAGATGATATAAATACTACAAAAATATATACTAACGATGGCTGAATATTAAACAAATTAGTTTGATGTAACACAAGAAATAGGACAACTTATAGTTAGATGTAACACTTATCATAAAACCTGGATAGTTAATGGAAGAATCTAGCTCAAACATAATATAATTATTATATTAACCTACTTACATTAGAACAAAGAGAATTGGACCAAATGTGTAAATAAAAAAATATATAATACATGCATGCTTTAGCACAGTCAGTTACTCTAATTTAAATGTAAATAAAAATTCTGTCAGAATATTGTTAGCAACAATATTTTTATAACAATTGTAGACTAAATTCAAAGGAATGTAAGGTTGCTGCATTAAATTAAAATAAATATACACAGGGTTACATACAGGTTTTCAGATATGTATCTTAACACCAGTAATCAATCTAATTTTCATCTTTCACGAAATATCAGTCTTTTGATGTTTAATTTTGATCTGTGAACACAAATGTGACATTTTAAAATGAAGTTACTTTTCTGCTTTGTCACATCTTAGTGGTGGCTTCAAGTGAGCGCAGCAGCGGCGCACGGGCCATATACTAGAATCTATCTTTAGAAGCATGCAGATCTGGGTTGGTGAGATACTGCAGCTCCTGTAACTCTTGGAACTTCTCATGGTCACGGATATGTGCATAATTCGCAGATATGCACATTAAGTAATGCACCAAGCTCAATATCACAAGCAGGCATGATACCATAGCCAAGATGAACATAAACTCAGCTTTTTCCACATAATCTTTACAGAATAGCTTTATCTTGTGCGCTTCACAAATCCTTAAATCCTCTTGCCTTACAGACGACGGAAACATGAAATCGAATTGAGTGAAGTCGATGCACGTCGACAGTTCGATGTTTTTCGGCTTCGAACACAGTTTCCAGAATATCGTGAAAAGGAATGTTGTTATCACTAAAAAGCCAAATAGTACTAACCATATAAAAGTTAGTATGTATGTTATGATCATGAAGACTGCGCACGATATCCGGCCACCGACACGGGCCCTCCACGCCCGGTATACCTTTTGTCTCGTAGCACCTGTTGTGAGACATCCAAGGCAGAGTAACATGAATCCTAAGGCAGCCATGCAAGCACTGCCCACGATGAAAATCATTTGAAGAGCTTCAATCCAAATCAGTCGAAAGTGAAAAACTTCGTCAAACATTAATATCGAAAGCGCAGATCCTCGATACATAGTACCACAAAACACCCCCACGCCAAAACAGCACATAATCGTAGCTATGACGGTGGCGTGAGGAACCCTCGTTAGACATCTTCGGCATCCGTCTCCCATTGTATTTCTTTTTAAGCACTTTTTTGTCACTTTATAACTAAATAACAATTCGCAATTTCAATGTAAACACTGAATATTTTTTGAAAATAACTTTCGAATGAGTCAAATTCAGTCAAATTAAACTCCAGGATCACAGAATCACAGATCACCATCAGCTCCTTTCTCTCTAATAATAATAGTTGGTAGTTATCCAGTTTTCCTGTCCCTATCATACTCATATTGGTGCCAAGCGTTCTCGCTCTATTTCACACTACCAAAAGTTCGCATTTATCGTCATTTCCTGCCTACGTAAAGTTTCCGGTGCTAAGTTTAACATTATCCGTGCCTTTAAATCTTTTAGTTTCTAATATTAAAATTTACTGTATAAAATTAGGAATTGATTACTTATTTAAGGTGTGTATAAATAATGTAGTTTTTAACAAAAGAAATCTCAAGTTAACAATTGATAAAGCTTAATATTTTCTGTACTTTCACTATCGTAAAAGTTATGATTAATGAACGAAAATAATACTATTATCCGTTTTGTAGGTTCTTCCCGGTACTTCCAATTTTATAGCCGTAGGTACATATATTCTTTTCTATTATGAAAATTCTCGACAAATGGCGGCAGCGGAACGGTGTTTTTTATCAGGATATCATTTTTATTACTTTCTATCCCCTATTTCCATTCTCAATTTTAAGTTCCTTGTGTTTCATCTAGATAGTTATATGGTCTGATTTGTGCTGTGCCTTATCACACGTTATTTTGTGCAAATAAAATGTGCCTTCAGTGCGAGTGCTAAACTTTTTCATCCAGGATGCGGTCATGTTGTGTCCCTAAATGTTATAACAAAGTAAATTTACACAGAATACCGTTTACTTGTCCCGACAGATGGAAGGTATGGTTGGATATTTGCCCATTTTTGAGTAACTTCTCCCGGACGCAATTAGAAAATATTAGAATTTGTCGTAGTCATTTCAAACCAGAGCACATTAATAATAATTTAAGATTAACTTCAGATGCAATTCCTTCATTAAATCTACCTCTAAATGAACAATCACTTCACAATCAATCGTCAAATCTTAAATATCTTGAGATATCTCCGCTTGTTCCCGAGGGCGGTATCTTTAACATCGTTAAAGTTACCAGCCATATCCCAATTGCGTCCAGGCATATAGACCAAATTACACATGGAGATTCATCTTCCTCTTCGGTTTTGACATCTAATGCATCAATCGTCGTTGGGGTCACAAGGTGCGGGAGTGACGACCCCGCACCGAGAAGGGCAGACCCCCAACCAGGTGGACCGACGACATCAAACGAGTCGCAGGGAGCCGCTGGATTCAGGTGGCGCAAGACCGAGACCTGTGGAAGTCCATGCAAGAGACCTTTGTCCAACAGTGGACGTCTATCGGTTGATAAAGAAGAAGAGAAAAATGTAGAACATCTCTCAACAATAGATATCATTCAGACCTCGCAGTCGAGGCTGAACTCATGCAATGCTATGCTCATTGATGATGATATTCCAAGTACATCTTGTAACTTACTACTGAGTCCCACTGATTGTATCCCAAGTACATCTTGTAACTCGCAACAGAGTCCCATTCCATCAAAAACCATACCTTCCAATGAGACATCTTGTTTGGATCAGACCACCCCAAAACGTAAAAGATCATATAGCCATGCTATAAGATCATATAAAAATACAAAAATTCGCGAAATACGAATACGAAAGAAGGCAGAACTAACCCCACGCAAGCAAAAGATGTATCAGCAATGTCAAACATTACGCTTGAAGCTGAAATCATTAAGTACTAGATATAAAAAATTAAAATCAAAGTTTCAGTCTTTTTATTATAAATATAAAATGTTTATTAAAAAGTATCCACTTTTAAGTAATTTTGGCAAATTATTAGTAGATTCACAGTTGAGATTGTCAGGTGTAAAGCCTAAAGGAGTGAGATACACTATTGATGAAAAAGTTTTTGCACTCTCACTGTATAAATTAAGTCCAAAATGTTATAGATTTTTACAGAAGTGTAATGTTAAATTACCAGCTAAATCTACCATATCTTCTATATTAACCAATGTCCCACTAAGACCAGGTATTAATGATTTTATATTCCAACATTTGGCAGATGCTGCGAAGACCAAAAATACTATGGGCTTGCAATGTACGCTACTCTTTGATGAAATGGCCATTAACAAAAACTTGTTTTTCAATTTCCATACTGGTGTTATTGAAGGTTTCGAGGATCTAGGAGGTGGTGAACGCACTCATAATGTTGCTGACAAAGCTTTAGTTTTCATGTTGCGTGGAATATTTTCACCTTGGAAAATACCCATTGCATTTTATTTTGTTCGTGATGGTATTAAAACCATGTCTCTAAAAAAGATACTTAAAGAGATTATTGCTGAAGTTCTTAAAACTGGGTTTGATTTGAGAGTAACTGTGTCTGATCAAGGCTCTGCCAATGTTGCTGCAATAAATTCGTTAATATCTGAGACACGTGAAAATTTACTTAGAACTGGTCATAATGATCCTCACGTTATTCATTATGAAATCAATAATAAGAAAATTTATCATATGTATGATGCACCCCACTTGCTGAAATGTTTTCGAAACAATTTTCAGAAAAAGGATCTGCTCATCGGCAACAAGCGCGCTCAGTGGGATTACGTTGAGAGGCTGTATGGTATTGATGGGATCCACGGTGTTGCCAAGTCTACCAAACTCACCGACAAACACATAAAACCTTCTTCTTATGACAAGATGAAGGTAAGTGTACATTTTATAGAATATAATAATAATATTCTCCCGACTGAATCCAGTCACGGCGGCTAACCTCGCTCAGAGAGTAGCCATATTGTAGGAGTATTATAGTACAAGTGTGTGCACAAAAACAGGCGCACTCTATTCCCTCAGTCTCATAGTCCAATGGGATGGAAAGTCTGAAACAACCAGAGAGATAAGGTGCAGGATTGACGGCTTTACGTGCTGTCTGAGGCACAGAGTGACTCACCGCCAACTTCCTTCCTCCTCCAACTTGGTATTTTGGCTCTTGATTAAAAATAAATAAGTAGGTATATTACATTTTTTGAAAATGTTACCCCCAAAGGGATAAAATAGGGGTTGATAGTTTGTATAAAAGTCCGTCAATTTTTAAGTTCTGCCTATGAAACTTTGTATTTGGGCTTTCGATTAAAAACAAAGAAGTAAATCTTTCAAAGTTTCTTTAAATTGTAGCGCAAAAGGGGTTGAATGATTTCATGATAGTCCTTCATATTCAAGTTATGTATATGAAACTTGGTATTTTGGCTCTTGATTAAAAATAAAGAAGTGGGTAATCACATTTTTTGAAAATTTCATCCTCAAAGGGATAGAATAGGGGTTGAAAGTTTTTATGAAAGTTCGTCATTTTTTAAGTTCTATCTATGAAACTTTGTATTTGGGCTTTCGATTAAAAACGTAGAAGTAAATCTTTCACAGTTTCTTAAAATTCTAGCCCAAAAGGGGTTATACAGGGGTTGAATGTTTGTATGATAGTCCTTCATATTCAAGTTATTTTTCAAGCTATGTTTTTTTTTTTTTTTTTTTTTTATTCAATGACAAGCTAGTCCTTGACTGCGATCTCACCTGATGGTAAGTGACGATGCAGTCTAAGATGGTAGCGGACTAACTTGGAAGGGGTATGGCAGTGAACATTCAACCCATACTCCTTATTGGTTTCTACACGTCATCGTGCCGGAACGCTAAATCGCTTGGCGGCACGTCTTTGACGGTAGGGTGGTAACTAGCCACGGCCAAAGCCTCCCACCAGACCAGACCAGAGAAAATTCAGAAATTAAAAATTCCCAAATTGACCCTGCCGGGAATCGAACCCGGGACCTCCCAGTTATAAGACAACAGCGCTCACCACTGAGCCAGGGAGGTCGTCAAAATGTGTATGAAACTTGGTATTTGGGCTCTTGATTAAAAAAAAAGAAGTAGGTATATTACATTTTTTGAAAATAATACCTCAAAGGGATAAAATAGGGGTTGATAGTTTGTATGAAAGTCTGTCATTTTTTAAGTTCTACCTATGAAAATTTGTATTTGGGCTTTCGATTAAAAACAAAGAAGTAAATCTTTCAAAGTTTCTTTAAATTGTAGCGCAAAAGGGGTTGAATGATTTTATGATAGTCCTTCATATTCAAGTTATGTATATGAAACTTGGTATTTTGGCTCTTGATTAAAAATAAAGAAGTGGGTAATCACATTTTTTGAAAATTTCATCCTCAAAGGGATAGAATAGGGGTTGAAAGTTTTTATGAAAGTTCGTCATTTTTTAAGTTCTATCTATGAAACTTTGTATTTGGGCTTTCGATTAAAAACGAAGAAGTAAATCTTTCACAGTTTCTTAAAATTCTAGCCCAAAAGGGGTTATACAGGGGTTGAATGTTTGTATGATAGTCCTTCATATTCAAGTTATTTTTCAAGCTATGTGTATGAAACTTGGTATTTGGGCTCTTGATTAAAAAAAAAGAAGTAGGTATATTACATTTTTTGAAAATAATACCTCAAAGGGATAAAATAGGGGTTGATAGTTTGTATGAAAGTCTGTCATTTTTTAAGTTCTACCTATGAAAATTTGTATTTGGGCTTTCGATTAAAAACAAAGAAGTAAATCTTTCAAAGTTTCTTTAAATTGTAGCGCAAAAGGGGTTGAATGATTTTATGATAGTCCTTCATATTCAAGTTATGTATATGAAACTTGGTATTTTGGCTCTTGATTAAAAATAAAGAAGTGGGTAATCACATTTTTTGAAAATTTCATCCTCAAAGGGATAGAATAGGGGTTGAAAGTTTTTATGAAAGTTCGTCATTTTTTAAGTTCTATCTATGAAACTTTGTATTTGGGCTTTCGATTAAAAACGTAGAAGTAAATCTTTCACAGTTTCTTAAAATTCTAGCCCAAAAGGGGTTATACAGGGGTTGAATGTTTGTATGATAGTCCTTCATATTCAAGTTATTTTTCAAGCTATGTGTATGAAACTTGGTATTTGGGCTCTTGATTAAAAAAAAAGAAGTAGGTATATTACATTTTTTGAAAATAATACCTCAAAGGGATAAAATAGGGGTTGATAGTTTGTATGAAAGTCTGTCATTTTTTAAGTTCTACCTATGAAAATTTGTATTTGGGCTTTCGATTAAAAACAAAGAAGTAAATCTTTCAAAGTTTCTTTAAATTGTAGCGCAAAAGGGGTTGAATGATTTTATGATAGTCCTTCATATTCAAGTTATGTATATGAAACTTGGTATTTTGGCTCTTGATTAAAAATAAAGAAGTGGGTAATCACATTTTTTGAAAATTTCATCCTCAAAGGGATAGAATAGGGGTTGAAAGTTTTTATGAAAGTTCGTCATTTTTTAAGTTCTATCTATGAAACTTTGTATTTGGGCTTTCGATTAAAAACGAAGAAGTAAATCTTTCACAGTTTCTTAAAATTCTAGCCCAAAAGGGGTTATACAGGGGTTGAATGTTTGTATGATAGTCCTTCATATTCAAGTTATTTTTCAAGCTATGTGTATGAAACTTGGTATTTGGGCTCTTGATTAAAAAAAAAGAAGTAGGTATATTACATTTTTTGAAAATAATACCTCAAAGGGATAAAATAGGGGTTGATAGTTTGTATGAAAGTCTGTCATTTTTTAAGTTCTACCTATGAAAATTTGTATTTGGGCTTTCGATTAAAAACAAAGAAGTAAATCTTTCAAAGTTTCTTTAAATTGTAGCGCAAAAGGGGTTGAATGATTTTATGATAGTCCTTCATATTCAAGTTATGTATATGAAACTTGGTATTTTGGCTCTTGATTAAAAATAAAGAAGTGGGTAATCACATTTTTTGAAAATTTCATCCTCAAAGGGATAGAATAGGGGTTGAAAGTTTTTATGAAAGTTCGTCATTTTTTAAGTTCTATCTATGAAACTTTGTATTTGGGCTTTCGATTAAAAACGAAGAAGTAAATCTTTCACAGTTTCTTAAAATTCTAGCCCAAAAGGGGTTATACAGGGGTCGAATGTTTGTATGATAGTCCTTCATATTCAAGTTATTTTTCAAGCTATGTGTATGAAACTTGGTATTTGGGCTCTTGATTAAAAAAAAAGAAGTAGGTATATTACATTTTTTGAAAATAATACCTCAAAGGGATAAAATAGGGGTTGATAGTTTGTATGAAAGTCTGTCATTTTTTAAGTTCTACCTATGAAAATTTGTATTTGGGCTTTCGATTAAAAACAAAGAAGTAAATCTTTCAAAGTTTCTTTAAATTGTAGCGCAAAAGGGGTTGAATGATTTTATGATAGTCCTTCATATTCAAGTTATGTATATGAAACTTGGTATTTTGGCTCTTGATTAAAAATAAAGAAGTGGGTAATCACATTTTTTGAAAATTTCATCCTCAAAGGGATAGAATAGGGGTTGAAAGTTTTTATGAAAGTTCGTCATTTTTTAAGTTCTATCTATGAAACTTTGTATTTGGGCTTTCGATTAAAAACGAAGAAGTAAATCTTTCACAGTTTCTTAAAATTCTAGCACAAAAGGGGTTATACAGGGGTTGAATGTTTGTATGACAGTCCTTCATATTCAAGCTATTTTTCAAGCTATGTGTATGAAACTTGGTATTTTGGTATTACATTTGGTATTTACATTTATTCTGTAAAAATGACTAGCAATTTGAATTTTTCAGGTCGTGTATGCTGCGCAAGTTTTCAGCAGGGCGGTTTCGGGAGTTTTACACAACCAGATGAAGACATATGAACATCTTCAAATAGTTCATAATTATAGTGTACCATTTGTGAACATTGATAATGGCTATTTCACTGCCGAGATCCTTATGTTCATTAATGATTTGTTTGACAGCTTGAATTGTTCTGGTCATTCAAGTGTTAATTTACGTAATGCTTTGTCTTTAAATTCAGTCCACTTAGAGTTTTGGAACGAAGCCTTGAAGAAGCTAGAATCAATGAAATTTGATGCTTCAGACTCAAGAGAATGTAAGCCACTGTCGTTACGTAACTTTATTCATGACATTAAAACCATTAAACACCTTTGGTCAGAACTAAGATTGATTCCGGGAGTTAAATTTTTGAGTTTGAAGCGTTTAAACCAGGATCCCCTCGAAAACTTTTTTGGACAAATTCGAGGACAGGGTGGATGTAGCACACATCCAGACTGTCAACAATTTGTTGCCTTGTATAAGACATTGCTCATTAATGAGATATCAACTGGTAAATCTTTATATGCAAATTGCACCCCTGATGATGATAAAATGCTGGGAACTCTAAAAAATTTAATTATCAAACGAAATCGAAATATCAATGACATTCTCCATAGTTCGGATGCTCAAAATTTTATTTTCATTGAAGAAAGTATTCCATCCGAAAATACTTTCCAAACCCACGCTGTGTCATACATTGCTGGTGCAGTTTGCCGTTATTTACTACCCAGACTAGATTGTGCGCAATGTCAACATTGTAAAAATGCACTGTTATCTAATGAAATTGAACCATTTCATTCTTTAATATCAATTAAAGAATATGATAATAGTAAAAGAAAATTGTATTATCCATCAGGTAATCTGTCGGCTTTAGTATGGCACTACATTTATATTATCGAACGGACCTTGCCAAAACTCTGTAAAGTTTACATCTACACAGATATTATTAAACAATTTGACAATCTCGATACATCTTGGTATACTTGTCGTGAACACAAATCTGATTTTTTGAAGGCGTTTGGATTGTTTGTTACAAGAATGCAAGTTAGACAATGGTGCATTAATTTTAATAGACGAATTCACAATGTAGATTCAAGGAAAAAGGGAGCAGAAATGGAAAATTTGATTGCAACCAAAGTTTCCAAAGGTGGCAGTTATAGATCAGTGCGACGTCAAAGTAGTTAACATTGTTGTAACCTAAAATAGGTAGAAGTAAGAAACATTAATTTTCTTTTTATTAACCGATTTCAAAAAAGGAGGAGGTTCTCAATTCGTCGGAATCTTTTTTTAATTTATTTTATGTACGTAGAGAATTAAGACGCCTGAACCGATTTGAATTTTTTTTTAATAATTTCAAAGGGTATAAATTCCCAGGTTCCCATAAATTTTATCGAAATCGGTCAAGTGGTTTTTAAAAAATCAACAATAAATTATACACCTACTTTGTATAGTGGCGCGAGAGTTTGAGTCGGTTATTTAAAAAGAATTTTTTATAATAAATTATAACCATTGTTTGTGCTTTAATGTTTGCATTTCTGTGTTCATCTCATTTATTTTCACTGTGTAAGAAGTATTGTGTTCTCTGTATCAACATTATATTTGTATTTGTTATATTTAGATAATAACACTACTTGACCCAGCTTTTTCAAAGGTTTTCAAAATCAGTTCTGATTTGACGAAATTACGTGTTACCTACATCGACACAAATTTTCATCCCCTATTGCGCGCGAAACCTACTGTTTTTCAGGATATCAAAGTCAATGTTTAGTTTTAGTCCTCTTTGTCCCGGGGACAAATTATTAGACTTTTTAATTGCAAACAATTTTAACCAAAACTTCACAATTTTGTCGATAGATGGCGCTGTCACCAAAACTTGTCATTAACATTAATTTTATAAAAAAATAAATATGTAGTAGGTAACTTTACTAATCATTAGAAATAAATCCTTAGCATATTTTATTGAAATCGATTCCGTGGTTTTAGACTACGGAGTATCTGACAGCCTGACAGACTTATTCAGTATGAATACCATCCACAATAAAATAGTAGTTTCCAATTTTTAATATTATGTTATCGTAGGGAAATATAAAGTTAATTAATGTAGATACAATTAATGAAGGGTAGGTTTTAAATATACATTTGTATGTCAAAACCCGTTTAAAGTCATTTTATTTTAGTATTTTCTCTTGCGATCAACAATTAGAATGAATTTTATTGATCACTCATGACATTGACACATTGACATTGATTTCAGCAATTGAATCAATAAACAGTACGCAATCTTTTTATTTAATTTGTGCAAAAGTCACAACGGAAATTTATTTCATGAATTTTTCATTAAGTTATAATTACTACGTGTGATACGTTAAATTGTAATTCAGTTAAGTGCTATATTGTATGATACATTGTAATTAGTTGTAAAAAGATTTAGAGAAAACTTTTACGAGTACTTTGCAAAAGGCATGATGACAGAAATATCTATTTCGAAAGAATAAAAAATAATATCTTATATCAGCAAAATAGATAAAATATGTCGTCATAATATTTTATCAAAATTTGAAGATATATTATGTGATGTAACTTTCGCTCTTATCTCTGTTCAATTCAATATGGTGGATTGCTGTATTTTATGGTTTTATTTTATCAAAATAAATATCAATCTCTGTCAAAATAGTCGAATAAATAAATACATTTTTTATATTCCATGAATCCTATTTCCATGGATATAATATTCATAATTTCATTGTTTCTTCGCAACTGTCATCATGCCTATTCATGTTCATGCCTAAATGGACGTAGTTATGCATAAATGTTCCAACCCACAAGTCTGTCGAAATTGAGTTAATAGTACTAAACTGGTTTTATACTAAGAACTTTCCAGTCCTTACATCATTATTCTTTTATTTCCAATGTTCCAACCAACAATGTGTAACACATTTGTAGCAAAAAAAACAATTAAAACTGCATCAATCTGACTGAAAACTTGCTGTGGGTTGGAACATTTTTGCATAACTACGTCCAAATATTATGCTGATTTTTTAATTCAAACAACTGATTTTTACTTAAGTAACTTTTCGTATTTTTATCTTTTTTATGACGTTTAGACCTATTATTTATGTACATATTTAAGACCCACTTATAAATCGCCAAGGGAAATTTAATCAACGAAAGACATGTCCCAGTTTAGTATGGAGGGTGGTTTTTTATTCTGAGTGTCCATTAACCAGAACCAAACTGTCATTACGTGAAAGAGAAAAATAAATAAAATTAAACGCCATAAAAATAATAATTTTAGAGTCCTCGGTATTTTTTTTTTAAATTAATTATGAAAAATACCGTTTGTAGAAAATATTTTTCAATGGATGGTAACACTAAAAACTTTTATAATCTATAGACTATCAAATCTGACACCGGTTAATGTCACGTAAATGTCATTTTGAACCAAATACATGTCATTTTGAACCATGGAACTAGGAATTACGACTAGGTACTTTTGAACTGCCTATTCGAAAATGAAATTATTTGTTCCTGACAATCATCTGACATTGACAACTTACATAGAATAATATTTTCAGTTTTTTACCGGTGTATAAATCACATGGAACAAGGAATTACGACAAATCACAAGCAAAAAAATGAGTCAAAACAAAAAAAAATTTTTATTATCGGAGGCTTTAAAAAATCTGTAAATTATTTTGATAGAAGCCTTTTGGGATCTTTATCCAACTACATTAAAATCATCCTTGTTAATTAAATTCAAATTTAAAAAACCAATTTTGGACAACTCCTTTGACGTTTAGACAGATTTTCATTACGAAAAACTGCTAAGCAAAAATCAATGAAGGCAATGGGGCTGTCTTAATTTAAAAAATGCATTTAGTGTAGTATGGATGTATGGATATTGGATTGTGATCGTTACAGTTTATAGAACTGGAAGCACGGGCGCCTTTCCAAAAATATCACGATCGCGATGACTGTCACTATTAGACCATTTCGAGGCGCTAACATAGGATAAACATCTGGAAAACCTATCTATTTGGTATATGTTATATTATGGGCATGGGCGTTTAAATATTTAAAAGGGAAGTCAAATTTATTCCGCGTTTAAATGGAACAACTGCGATGGTGATATTAATATAATGTACTAGACAATATATTTTTAAAAGAGTAACTGTTGAGTTTCTTACCGGATTCTTCTCAACAGAAAACTACATTCCGAACCGGTAGTAGCTTAAAATATGAAAATGAATAAACCAGCTATTCAAAGTAAAAATTTCTTTTATTTTACAACCTTAATTTTTAAATTAGAATTTAGAATCATAGAATACAGAAAAAAAATCGGTAAATATAAAAAAACCGGTACTCGAAAACCGATAAGTACATCACTATAATTATAAACTTACGGTTCACTCCGATGGGCCTATCCCATCCCTAAATAAAATAAAAAGTAACCGCTTCCGGTTCCGCTATGACGTAATTCTGCTTAAGCGATGGACCAATAAGCATCGAGTTCCGCTATTGCTATACATCGTGTTAGAGCAGGACATGCTGGGTTATCAAGCACTAAACATGAATGGATAGAGTCGTTAAATCACGGGAGAGTGAGATGCAAGATAGAAAATGTATAGATGTACCATAGTGAAGGAACACGCACACTAGAATCCTGTTAAGATTCTATTTTAGGCTCTATGGAGTTTGACGTCTATATCCTAGTGTTCGTGGTCCATGACCATCAGATCACTATTAGACTAGACTGGACTAGACTTTACTCTATGAATTAAACTGTCAAACCACAGATCACTGTGTCAAACACAAATTCTTAAACCACGAACACTATTATAGGGATGAGTATGAAGTAGGAACCATGAACTTACTACTTAATATACAAACAGGACTGATATCTCGGGAAATTTGTTTTTACGAAAATGAACCTTATTACAAGTGAGAAAGTATATTTCCTGTTGCGCATTACTCAGTGGCTAATCCGAGCCGAGAGGGATAGTAATAACGGAGGTCGTGTGTCTCGTTCTTTCATCTTGCCAGCCTAAAAAAATGATTTTGATCAAAGATTTTGGCTCAAAAAACTCAGTTGAGACACTTATGTTTTAATTTTATTTTAACATTTTTAAGTCACCGTATTTAATTGCATTAATTTCGATAGATATATTCCTTAACAATAAGAAAATAAATTTTTTTATCTAGTCTATTTTTTTCGAGCGGCAACCCGTTAAAACGTGAACGCTAAATCTACAACTATGTTCACCATGAATTTTTAAATTCTTGTATTGTGTGATGGTTCGAATACGTACGATGCCGATGCCGATTACGATGGTTCCTTACTCCTTACTTTTGTACTATTATTTGTATTATTATTATTACAATTTTCATTATTTTAATTTTTCTTTTCAAACCAATAGAACCTAAGTGCCCTGCCAAGTGGGCACCTGAATATTTCTGTACAACACTGACCTAACCTAAGATTTTGGTAAATATACCGATCGTGCGGCAACGGAATAAGGCGCGGGGGGGGAAGTGGGGCTGTATTTATTACTTTGGGTGCCTTTGACCAGCTATTATGATTAATATCTAGAGAAAATGATTAATTTACCACATTATCTACACATGACCAGTCATTATAATATCTAGCAATGTACTCACTATGACTGGACAAATCGATACCTTGTACTATTTGTATTATTTATTTCGTAATCCATCCCTAATCCCTAAGTAATTTTCCATTGCTAATGAAAAACTTCAATAACAGTGTTTATAATAAACTAATTAGTAGGAAGATTGAATTTGTCTCACATAACGAAAATCTTATTGTCACCCTGTTAGAAAGGGACACACGGCCTCTGTACTAGCTATCTCGTTCGGCTTGCTTTTCAGCTGCGAGTACTCGGTCCTGTTTGTAAACTATGTCCATGGTAGGAACACAAATCGTAAACCACAGAGTATACACTACTATTGGTAGATGTGAATAGCTAGTGATGTAAATGTGAATTATTCGATTCAAATGATCAATATTGAATAGTTCCATATGTCGCGAAGCGCATATGCTATCGCGAAATACTTAGACCTTTGGTAAGGATAAGGTTGTATAAGTCTATGGTAGTATATGACATCGGAAATTTGTCGTTGGTTTGTAGTTTAAATATTTTCGGTTTTGAAACGTTCTTTTTTCTGATGGACATTTGTTGCATAGCAACGAGTTGTTTTTCTCGCATCCGAAGAAAATGGTGAAGTTGTGAGTTGTGCTACGAGGAGAAGATCTGATGAAAGCTAAGTATCTGAGGAGTATCTAAGTTCCTGATTATCTACGTGATTGATCTATGAGGTTCTTGAACCCTCATGGGTGAATTTCTGGATACTAACACATTTACTAGCCTCTGGGAGCGCGCTCTAGGGTTGTGTGTGAATTGGCAAGGGATGTGTAAGTGACGGTTTCAATGATGTTTAAATTGTGAGTAAATCATTATGGCTATTAAGAGCTGAGAACACATCAGACCCGATGAGATGAGATGAGATGACGTAGAGCCCTCGTGGAGGGGTGCTCCGAGGTGGTTTAGCCCTCGGAGGGGGGCTCCGAGGAGGTTCGTGCGAATGGGGCCTTCGGGTAGATAGAGCCCGAAGAAGATTCATGTTTATGAATAAGAGACATTATGCCCTTGGGCATAGGGGGCCCAAGGAAGATTCGTGGGAACGAGAGAGAGAGAGAGAGGAGATATTATGCCCTTGGGTAAGGGGCCCAAGGAAGATTCGTGCGGACTTGAAGTACTCTTAGACATGGGGGGTCTAAGAGTATGGATCAGAAAGATCGGGTCCGATGGTGAGGTGAGATTAGATTCAGATGAGATTAGATTCCGATGGTCAGATGAGACTAGATTCCGAATGGGAAATGAGTTTGATTCCTTACACGTCCACGGCTGTAGATAACTAGAATAATAGACCAGATCTTAGGGCATCACAAATGGTGATGTCATAGTTAATTTAATCATGCAGGTTACCGGTGCACTCCCGCAGCAGAGAGAGAGAGAGAATTAATCGGAGTAGAGCGGTGCGACAGAAGCCTTCTAGTTGATGGGCAGGTATGACTCCATTGGGATAGTTAATCAAATCGGCGACATTCTGTTCCACTAGATATCCTTATTTAATATCCATATACAAGCGGTTCAACCGTGTATAGCGCGTAGTTACCCTTAAATATATACCTAGAGAGAAAGCAGATAGTGGAGTAGAATGGCCTCGCCGACGTGGTGGAGATGCTGGGATAGTTAGTAAAATGAACCAGAATCTTTAGCACATGGAGTCATACTAAGCTTAAATTATAATAAAGTGTCTATTTGTTGCCTTTTTGTTGATTTGAATAAATAGAGGTGCTGCATTAGTTTCGCTACTCGCCGCTGGAGGGAGCGTCAACGCAGTTTTCAACTTTAAATCGAAAGAAATGGCCCAAGTAAGTTGGTAGAATTGACTTCAGAGATACTAATGTCATAGAGCGTTCGAAAGTTTGAATTTACGAACATTTGACCAATTTCCGGTAAGTCATTTATTTTTAAATGGTTCTAAAGTCAGATGGTGGAATTTGGAACAGTGTCAATTATCAGTGTCAGTGTCAATTATATTGCTGATTGAGTATTGTGAAAGAAACATTGTTGTGAAAAAGAAATAGAGATCTGAAAACAATTTAAGGTTGGAAATTATCCTATTTAATATAAAGGTACATTGCGTAAAGATGAAATTTTAAGAAAGAATATCAGTTCCTACATAGTGTTAATAATATTTTCAGAAGGAAATCATATCACTCAGTTTTAATAACTGAGACTGAAGTTCGACTAATTTACTGAATTTTTAACACAAAAGGTACATCTGGTGTGTTATCTTATATTTTTAGAATAGCTACCAATGCACTATAAGGCTATTGTTTTGAAGGTCTGAGTGTCTATCGAGTAAGAATTGATCTAAGAACTGAATACTTTCCTTTACCAATTAGAACTAGGAATATGGTCAACATAGGTAAACTTGAATACTTATTAAAAATGAAATTTGACGTCTAATGAAAGGGATTGCTAGACAATATACATTTTGATGTTAAGGGTATATAATGAAAGTGTAATTGTTTAAGGGTTATTAAATTCAATTTGATTTGGTAATTATTGAATTCATAGAGTAACTTAATTTAAGGCTTATCCAATTAAGGATTAAGGGCCTTTCTACAAGTATGTGGAGGATTATAGTTATATTTTTATATGGAGAAAACAATCTTTAAATTATTGTGTTAAGATTTTACTTCGAAAGGAGTCTTAAAGTATATAGACACATGATAATAGATACTAGAGTCCTATGTACCAAATTCAAGGGTTGATAACCTTATTGAAGGTTAGAATTTTATTTGATCTGGGTAATTTTGTAAATTCAAGCAAATATAGTTATTCTTTTAAAGAGGTTGGGACTTTAATTATAGCTAAATTAGTGAGAATATACATACCCCCTTATTCATAAACAAGTTATAAGCGTGCTATAGCTAAAATATGTTTTGTTACTGTCAAATGAATTCAAAATGTCAAATGATAGAAAAAGACAAAACATATTTTAGCTATAGCACGCTTATAACTTGTTTATGAATAAGACCTTTAGAGTATGTTCAAAATAATTTTGAAGGAAATTCTATGGTATTAGTTTGTCCCAATAATAAGTTTTAATCTCAATAATGTTATTATGAATTTCAATTCTTTTACCTTTCAATTATTATTATAGTGCGAGCTATTTGTATAATGGAAAGGTATCTTAATGTTAAATCTGTACTCATGGTTTAGGTACTCTCTGCATTTGGTGGTAAATAATGGTTGGATAAACTGATGATTAGTATAAGAGCAAGTTACTTGTTTAGCAAGCGAATTATACAACTGGTTCGATTGAAATAACTCTCTAAAAATCTTAATGGAAAATTAGACTGGGAATGCTCATTCTTTATTTGTGTGGTTATCTTAATGTTAAATCTGTACTCATGGTTTAGGTACTCTCTGCATTTGGTGGTAAATAATGGTTGGATAAACTGATGATTATAGTATAAGAGCAAGTATATGAATCATAAAGAAGTGTTCAAAGATATAAGGATAATTAATCTAGAAGTAGTATTTCCACAGAGATCCATAGATTTAGAGACAGATATTTACATCCATGTGATAAGGCGTTAGGTATTGTTCAAATATAATGTCTGATTACAGAAAATTCATCATGGATGATTTATTGCTAAAAAGGCTAAGACTACTTATTACCCAAATAGAAACTCACTCGAATCAGGCTGTAAATCTCGGCTCTTTGAATGCTAACCTAATCCACGATGCAGAAGTAAACAAGACAAAATTAAAAAATCTTTTGACGAGATTCGAAAATGATTTAATAAATTATTTTAAATTGGTAAATGATCCTGCAGCTGACGAAATAAGTGAAATGAGTAAAATACTTCTTAGCTACCCTACCCATGTATTTTGCTGTTTTTTGGTGCCTTGGAAATAGTTCTCTGGCTTATAGTAATAAGCGTTTTTTGTATGTACCTACCTATTGTGTAAGTGAGTATGTATTAAGTACGATGTAAGGCGCTGTGTGCGGACGGCATTGAGGTCAAACCTCTGTGGTTTTTTCAATGCTCTCGAATATTTTTTGTGAAAATACAATTATTTTGAACTGGCATCAGTTTTGGGATCAATTTCAATCAAATATCATGCCGTATACTATTCGATTCAGGCTCCCAAAGATCTTACATCACCCGAAAGATTGCAAAGAAATTAAAATTGTCTACAGAAAAGGATGAAAGTTTATCGGTTTATACTTTTGGTTCAAAGAGTCCTCAAGAATTTAATAGTCCAGTTGTTCAATTGGAGTTACAAACTAAATCTAAAAATTGGAAGAGTGTTTATGCAAACGTCGTACCTATGATTTCAAAAGGTGTACCGTATGTAGATGAACTTGACGATTGGAAGAATAAATTGAAACTTGCAGACGATGGATCTTTGAAAGATCAAGTTGATATTCTTATAGGGAATGATTATTACTACTCGTTTCTTTGCTTAGGAAGAATATGGATAAGGGAAGATTTATATTTAATTGATTCAGAGTTTGGATGGATACTTTCGGGTCAAATTCCGCATGAGAATAAAGAAGGAATTAGAAAGTATTAAAGAAATATCGGTACCCAGATGTTACATAAAAAACGTGAGAAATGAAGAATATCATTTGCAGTGTTTCACCGACGCATCACTTAAAGCATATGCTGCTGTTGTGTACGTGACACACGGGATTAAGAGAAGTTTTGTAATTGGGAAAAACACGATTAGTCCCTATAAAAGATCAACAACACTTAAAAATCCCTCGATTGGAATTACTAGGAGTGTTAATAGGGTGTAGATTAATTAAGATGGTTTCAAAAGCATTTAACATGAAGGTAGGACGTCAAACGTTATGGACAGACAGTCAAATTGTCATAGAATGGTGTCAATCTGATAAATTGCTACCACCGTTTGTGGCTAGACGAGTTGAAGAAATTAGAAGTAATAGAGAACTTATGATTAAATATGTACCTTCAGAGTTAAACCCGGCGGATGTTGCGACTAGACCGATAAGTTCCAGGGAAGATAAAGAGAGATGGATTAAAGGTCCACAGTTTTTATCAGACTCCAATATTAGGACGTTTCCTATTAAGAATACGTCACAAACTTTTTTTCTTTCGACGCGGGAGGGTCTAACGAATACTTCTAATGGAGAAATTGTTGATTTAGAGAAAGAGAATAATTCCACAGAGAAGGATGTCGGTACTAGACATAATGAACCACTTAGTATTACAGAAGAAATAAGGAAGCTTCAAGCAGAGCATTTTGCGCAGGAATTTGCTGGTAAAGAAACTGATTTAAGTCGTTGCCTTAAGTTATTTAAAGATGTTGATGGATTACTACGTTGCAAGGGACGTCTTCAGAATGCAGATCTGTCATTCGATAAACGGTACCCAATATTGATTCCTAAGGAATGTGATTTTACAATTAATTTGATAAAGAAGGTACACAATGATAATTACCATGTAGGAGCAAATCATACACTCAGCCTTATTAGACAATCCTATTGGATACCACAAGGCAAATCTCAAGTCCAGAAAGTAATAAGGAGATGTCCAAGTGTTAAGCATGGAGCTGGTCCGTTTAAGTTACCAAATACTCCGGCACTTCCGGCAGAAAGAGTGAGTTATAGTGAACCATTTACTTTTGTGGGTGTGGACTATATGGGTCCGGTCCTTGTCAAGAATGGTCAGAAAAGATGGATTTGTTTGTTCACTTGTTTAGCGATAAGGGCTGTTCATTTAGAACTTGTGCAAGACCTTACAGCTGAAGAAGGTCTGTTAGCATTGAGAAGAATGATAGCGACCAGAAAGGTCCCTCAATTAATTACATCAGATAACGCAGCTCATTTCAAACTTATATCAGAAATTCTCTTGAAACAGTATTGTGTGGTTAACAAGATTAAATGGAGATTTATACCACAACTAGCACCTTGGTATGGTGGATTCTATGAGAGACTCGTTGGTTTAGTTAAGAATTGCATGAAACGCACATTAGCGAAACATATGCTTTCAGATAGTCAACTAACTACTGTTGTCAAGGAAATAGAAGCTGTATTAAATTCACGACCACTCACATGCGTTGATTCAGAGTTGGATATAATCTTGAGACCAATGGATTTTCTTACGCTTGGAAGTTGCATTACTTTAGAAGAATCAGTCGGAGATTGTATAGATAAAGGTACTACGATTAAGATCGATCTTGTAGAAAGTTGGAGAAGAGGTCTCATTATTTTAAGAGAATTTAAGGAGATGTTTGTGAACAGATACTTGTTAAGTCTTCGAGAAAGGTATCACCACTCGCTTAAGGAACCACGGGTCACTTCGAAGCTATCTCCAGTAATAGGACAAGTGGTTCAAATAAAAGGAGATAATAAGAATAGAGAAACCTGGAAAACAGGGAAAATTATTTCGTTAAAAACGGGAAGTGATGGTTTGTGCAGAGTAGCCATAATAAAAGTGGGAGATAAAGAGTTCACGAGGTCGATAGCACATCTATATCCTCTAGAAGCCCAAGAAACAGGAGGAGTGATAGACATACGATTTGAAAAGGAGGATACCTCGAGTGAATGTACTCCAGCAATTTTAATAGAGCCTTTAGACGAAAGTATAGAAAGACCAGCAATTATTTCAGAGGACACGGAACGTGAAAGGATAAAGCTGAGCTGATAAGGCTGATCTTACCATTAGAACAAGTCGTCGAACTAACTCGGGATGATTCCGAGTGCGGAATTGTAGATCAAGAAATGAGAGAATTGGATAGAGAGGTTAGCGAGTCGGATAGGTCAGAGCCATTAGAGCGAGACAGTGAGATGGTTGAAGTAAGTCAAGGAACTAAAGTAAGGAAAGTTGCAGCCACTAAAGCTTTACAGAAAATCAAAGAGTGGACGAGCAACATGCTATGTCTGCTCTAGTTTTTGCTTCGGCCGGGAGTGTCGCGAAGCGCATATGCTATCGCGAAATACTTAGACCTTTGGTAAGGATAAGGTTGTATAAGTCTATGGTAGTATATGACATCGGAAATTTGTCGTTGGTTTGTAGTTTAAATATTTTCGGTTTTGAAACGTTCTTTTTTCTGACGGACATTTGTTGCATAGCAACGAGTTGTTTTTCTCGCATCCGAAGAAAATGGTGAAGTTGTGAGTTGTGCTACGAGGAGAAGATCTGATGAAAGCTAAGTATCTGAGGAGTATCTAAGTATCTGATAGCTAAGTACCTGATTATCTACGTGATTGATCTATGAGGTTCTTGAACCCTCATGGGTGAATTTCTGGATACTAACACATTTACTAGCCTCTGGGAGCGCGCTCTAGGGTTGTGTGTGAATTGGCAAGGGATGTGTAAGTGACGGTTTCAATGATGTTTAAATTGTGAGTAAATCATTATGGCTATTAAGAGCTGAGAACACATCAGACCCGATGAGATGAGATGAGATGACGTAGAGCCCTCGTGGAGGGGTGCTCCGAGGTGGTTTAGCCCTCGGAGGGGGGCTCCGAGGAGATTCGTGCGAATGGGGCCTTCGGGTAGATAGAGCCCGAAGAAGATTCATGTTTATGAATAAGAGACATTATGCCCTTGGGCATAGGGGGCCCAAGGAAGATTCGTGGGAACGAGAGAGAGAGAGAGAGAGGAGATATTATGCCCTTGGGTAAGGGGCCCAAGGAAGATTCGTGCGGACTTGAAGTACTCTTAGACATGGGGGGTCTAAGAGTATGGATCAGAAAGATCGGGTCCGATGGTGAGGTGAGATTAGATTCAGATGAGATTAGATTCCGATGGTCAGATGAGACTAGATTCCGAATGGGAAATGAGTTTGATTCCTTACACGTCCACGGCTGTAGATAACTAGAATAATAGACCAGATCTTAGGGCGTCACAAATGGTGATGTCATAGTTAATTTAATCATGCAGGTTACCGGTGCACTTCCGCAGCAGAGAGAGAGAGAGAATTAATCGGAGTAGAGCGGTGCGACAGAAGCCTTCTAGTTGATGGGCAGGTATGACTCCATTGGGATAGTTAATCAAATCGGCGACATTCTGTTCCACTAGACATCCTTATTTAATATCCATATACAAGCGGTTCAACCGTGTATAGCGCGTAGTTACCCTTAAATATATACCTAGAGAGAAAGCAGATAGTGGAGTAGAATGGCCTCGCCGACACCATAGTCAAAATATTTTGGTTGTAAAATATGGAAAGTTGCCGCAGTGGTTTTATTACCACGGATGTAAGAAAAGGTTCGAGTACACACGGTTGCAGGTTCTAAGAAGTATGATCTAACTTTAAATAACTAGTGGTTCGCCCCGAACTGAGACCTCGCGGTAACGGTATCCCATGATTATTCATTCAATCGATACATGATAACCAAAACTGACATTATTATTATGCCCGTTTTCACCAAACATACCTAAATCATCCCCTAAGTAGGAGTCTCTTAACGTAGGTAGCTCCTAAATACAATCCTAAGTCCTAACATCCGTCCCAATATCCTTTTAGGTGTCCCGTACAGGATCGTGATAAATAAGTTGACAGAAAACATCAATCACCTAACTTATAGGTAGCCCGTAAAGGTTAGGGAACGTTAGTGAAAACATTGAATTATTTATCAAACATTGAATTTAACTCGTAGTTCCATGGGAATAGTTACTGACTGCGCCATCTATTAGCATTATTGTGAAGCTATGTTGATGCTATATGAATTACTGACGCCCATTAAAAATTAAATAATCTCGTTTCTTTATAATATTCATATAATTTTAGTATTTGTTGTTCAAGTACAGGATATAAGTGACCTAAAAACATAAAATCAGTTTGAAAATCCATAGCGGATTTTTCTAGAGAGCGTCTTCAAGCGAGCGTATAAAATCGCCACTTTGAAAGCCCCCCATTTCGTCAATTTTAAGGGAAAAATTAAAAAAAAAATATTTTTGTACTCAGTTCAAAATTATCTTTAAAATGATACGTAACAATTTTATGTAACGCGATTTTTTTTTTTTTACTTCGCATTCGCTTCTATGAGAGCCCCCCTGAAATAAAGATTTTTATAACTTTTTAAGCCATTTTCGGCTGGAGGCCATCGGTTTACATATTATATCTAAATTTGAAGTAATTACGTTCAGTAATTCAAAAGTTATAAGGCTCTGACAGACGGACGGACGGACGGACGGACGGACGGACAAGTGCAAATCGCCCTAGTTAACTCAAAGACCTTCGCTTCGCTCGGTCGATTACATAGGTTTTCTATGGTCATGTCAAACGTAGTCGTAATATGGTCGTAATTCCTAGTTCCATGTCAAATGGCCATTTGCCATTGCCACGTCAAAACAACTTGAAAATTATCAATGAATAATGATTGTCAAATGAAATGTCAATTGTCTAAAGATATTTACTTGGCTCAAAATATTTTTGATTTTTAAAAGTTTTTGGAAAAAAGTGTTGATATCTTTATAATACAATAAAAATCTTGTTATGGTGCCGACGTTTTGTTTGAAGAATGGAGAGCTTGTACCATCAAACAAGTCAACTAATACAGGAAACATCCAATTTGTTCCATAAGTTGGAGACCGATCCAGATTGGGAGGCTATTGAAAACGCAATACAATCGAAAATTAATGCAATTAATGCGTAAGTGTCTGGTATCATTGTTTTCTATTAGACTTGCCTATACACTTAGTTTATATAATGACTTAGCAAATGCTACACCAGGTTCTTTAAACTTCAATAATTATTTTGTTCCTCATATTAAGTACTATTTATTTTATCTAATCATAAAGTAACAAGTTTATACTTAAACATAAATACTACATGTACAACACAGTACATATACAGGTTGACTAAAAATGTATCTTTATAATACTTAATTTCAGGAACTGTGAAAGGTTAGATGTTTTGGTATTCAAGACACCTGTTACTCAAAGACCAATGGCAAAAATGAGGGTGGACCAGTTAAAGTATGATAATAAACATATACAGGTAAAATAACAGTAACTGCTTTTATATTATAAACATTTTGATAGTAGGTGCATAACTAACAGATTATTATAACATTATTTAAAATTAATTTTTAAAACTCAATAGTAAAATAGTAAAAATCAAAATATAATTGTTTGGATACAAACCTAATTTTTACTTGCAAAAAAACACAAATACACACAAGTGTGTTTCATTTATTTTCAGGCATCTCTAAACAATGCTGCTAACAAAAGGCGCAGACGTGAGCAAGAGAAAGCAGAAAGGGAACAGTTACTGAGCAGAAGGTTTGGCCATGACCACACTGAGATCACTGTTGATTACTTGGGGCAAGAGCAAAGCTCCTTGCAGAATTCTCACAGGAATGTTGATGACATGCTACATACAGGTACTGTAGATTATCATCTAAGGCGAATCTCTAGGTCTGTGCATCTGAGACACTAGCTCTTAGTAGGAAAAATATATGCATTCTAGTGTCAGCTTTGACAGGTCATTGTGGACTAAATAGACACATGTATAACTTTGAGCTCTAGGGCTTTGATATATGTAGGCTGTGCCAGGAATCGGTGTTGCATATGTCCCACTTGAATGCATAAATGAAGCATCCATCTGCACCCTGAGGACGCTACACTCATCCCAGCTAAGAAAGTGCTGCTATTCCTGAATAGTAGCAAGCACAATGGACCGGCGGCGGTCAACATGCTACAGGGACACAACCTGCTTAGCCGCTTACCAAGACGAATAAAGTGAATCTCATCTTGCACAGAACCACGCGCCCCAGAGCGAGAGCGTCATTCCATGCGCGGGGATGCGTCGTTAGTATGTGACACCATATGTTTTCTATACAAACTGAGGTACTTACCCTGTACCCACAACCTTAAACAAGCAGGTCCATGTCCCAGAGTGGGGCATGTTGCAGTGTGAGATCCGCATCAAGCACACAGATGTGTACAGGTTCTGTCGAGGTTGCAGAAATGTCTGCACTTCCGTAGTTATGATTAGGAGTAATACATAACCATACTCCACATTGAAGCACATTGTACATGTACAGCCAGAAGTGTTATGGAACATTCTGGTCAAAATGATGCTGTTCCTGGTGTCAGTAGGTGCTTGCAATTGATTGATAATAGTGACATGATAATGTAAGGACTGCAAGAAGAAAGCCACTACTCCCAAGAAGATGGTATAATAAGTGCAGATTTCACAAATTTAATTTGATATTTTGGCAGATTTCTAATACAAAAATTATCAAATATCACAACACAACACTAAAGTTTAGTTATTTAGTACAGTGGCTAGTTTACTCAGCTCCAGACATTGAGGACCTATGGTCCAGGCTTGGGTCCAAAAGTTATTTGTTTTTCATCTAGGAATTTTCAGGAGTAGCCCAAATAATAGTAGCAAAACGAGCAACTGCGCCATTGCCGTGGATAAATCGCAGGCGCGTTTTACATTAGGTATGTGGCATCTGCTTTCCACTGCCATGGTATGCCATGGAAGCAGCCAAGATGATTTCCACATTTGAACTTCAGGTGATTGTTACGAGCTGACCTAAATAAAATCAATTTTCCAATCAATGCTCTGATACTGCCTATCATGTTCATCTTGATTCGATCACGGCAATCACGCGGAGCAACTTGTCGATAACAACAATTTTAGTAGTAGGTAGATACTTTCGAACATCATCCAACAGTTTTTCGTTGAGCTTAGTAAGATAACTTACGCCTTTCTGCGTGAAACCACTTATTTACGTTTAGACAGCTAAGAAAAAGTAGATTATAATATTATTGCTGTCAACACCTTTACGTAAAATTCATAAAGGCGTTAAGAGTTATGCTAACGCATGCAAATGAACCGTTGTACTTCAATATAATTAGCGCCAAAAGGGCGTTGATCAGATTACTTCATCATCCAGCGTGTAGCAATACAGGTCAGCGGTGTAGCTACTAGGTTTACGTCTATGATAGGGCTCATGCCTTTAATGTTAAGGTAAACGTCGATTAGATGAATGACGTTATACCGTCATTGCATCAAAGGTTAGCTTTAAAAATGCGTCATTTAAAAGTGTGTCGGGTCGAGGCAGGGCACTCCTCAAGGGAATCACGGATTTACAATAATTATTTAACTCAATTGATATCAAGTTAACCTGTGTTGGCCCGAATCACGATCAAAGCAGGAAACAAATTGTTTTGAACATCGGGTTTGAATAATTTAGTATGGAGCCTGGCTTTATTTACTGTCCGTCATTTGGGTTTTTAGGGTTCCGTACCAAAATGGTAAAAATGGAACCCTTATGGTGAGACTTTCTCCGTCCGTCCGTCCGTCCGTCCGTCCGTCCGTCCGTCCGTCCGTCCGTCCGTCCGTCCGTCTGTCACAGTCGATTATTTTAAGTTATTAAAGCTATCGACATAAAATTTGGAATAGTTGTGTATTATAGTGGCCCAACATCATTGGAATTAAAAAAAATCTAAAATTATTTTTAGTTTAATTAAAAAAGGGGCAAAATCGGGAGTTTGAAATTTCAAAGTAAGATAACTGTACCGAGTGGGGTATCATATAAAAGGGCTAAAACCTGTACAGTTTAAAACAGATTTTTTTTTATTTTTAAATAAAATAGTTTTTCATTAATCGGGCAAAATGTCGAAAAAAATACCGTTCCCCCCCCCCTATCTCCGAAGTTTACCAATCTAAAAATCAGAAATAATTATGGTCAATAGAGGTTTACGTATATTTTAATTTAATCAAAAAAGTGGGAAAATCGGGGGTTTGAGTTTCAAAGTATACCGAGTATGGTATCATATGAAAGTTCTTTACTTGAATACTTTTACTTCTGTAGTACGGAACCCTTGGGCGTTTTTTTTAATAGCGGTCACGTATAAAACCTGTATTAAACAATAGCTGGTATCAATACAAACAAGTATTGCAAGAAGTATAAGATAGTTTTTTATTTTAATTTTAAATGTTTACTTACTAGCTGATGCACGCGACTTAGTTCGCGTGAATTTAGTTTTTAAAAATCCCGTGGTCCCGAACTCTTAGAAGAATAATTAATGATTGTAGTTGATTGTACTATTAGATAATAATCAAGATTGCCTTTAATACCATTAGGTACTAGAAATAACAAAGCTGGGCCAGTTGACCTTTGTAATCGTGACTGACTATATCTAGTTACAGGTCTCTAATTGAACAAGATATTTCTAGCCGTCTAATAACATATCATTATTTTTAATCGCAAAGTAGGTATAATGTATGTAGGTGAACTCCAAATTACTTAGACTTATTTTAACTGAATACGTAGTTATTTTAGACTGATAATGGCGGTTACTGAGGACGTAAGACCGCGACATGTGAGTGTCAGCCCTGCCTAGGATATTATACTAGCTGATGACCGCGACTTCATTCCCGTGAACCCGTTTAGTTAGTAGAACCAAACCAACACTTCAATTTTATTTATTTGGAATCTGAATCTTCATCTGCGTGGACTAAGTTTTGTACAAATCTCAAGACACCCATTGTTTTTTAGAGTAACGCTCTACACTACGATTCTATAAAAAGATTGCGATACTGTGACGATTGCAATCGCCTCTGATTGGTCGATACTCAGTCGCTATTGGCTAAATTAGCTAGGTAGGTATATTTTTTCAAATCTCTAGGGGGGGGGGCAGCTGCCCCTACCTACCCCCTCTTGGCGACGCCCATGCAAGCTAGTGCATCAGCTCATAAAGATTGAAGGATACAAGCATAAAAAACAAATATTTATTTTTATAAAAATATGAACCTACAGAATATACCATAGTGGCTGTGTTTAAGGAGTTATGGTTTTTTCGTTTGCATAGGTTACCTTCAGCTGTAGATCCTAGTCATAAAGGGTAATGAAGCCTTTGCGAACATTTTTATTATTAATTACGTTTAATTTTGTAACTAGTCGTGTGTGTAGAAAATTGCAAACCTACAGGTTTCCTTTTTAATAAAACGAGTATCTTATATTCAACGCGTAAAAAACATGCACTAATCCACCAAGGTCGTGTCGGCAAACCTATTATAATGATTATATTCAGATAAAACCGGCAGACTCGCACTCCGATAGCTCTATACTGAGGCTCTATACCTTATGAAGAAAAAAAAGTACATATAAAATAGTTATTGAGTTAAATGGCTGCTAAGCCAAAAAACTGCTAGCCAAAGACTGGCTGTAATATTTAAATTCAACTCGAATTTTCTCTTAGCACAAAAAGGAGGCAATGGCATTTTTTCATTATTTAAGTCGAAAACTATGTAGGTGCAAATGAAACCATTTAATAATATTATGATTACTTTTACCCCACATTTAAATTCGACCCCCATTTCGGTTCCTTGTGCATTGAAAAAAATTTAATTCTTTCATTTTTGATAAAGTTATAGTTAGATATTATTA
The DNA here is from genome assembly GCA_029955525.1 of Oeneis ivallda. Taxonomy (NCBI): domain Eukaryota; kingdom Metazoa; phylum Arthropoda; class Insecta; order Lepidoptera; family Nymphalidae; genus Oeneis; species Oeneis ivallda. The sequence goes on from JARPMR010000005.1 coordinate 14,856,908, forward strand.
TTTAAAACTATTCCCAATTCGAAGGCATTAGATTCGAAATAAGCAGTTTTGAGTCAGTCCGAATTTCATAAATCTTAATTTATGTTGTTTTTAAGATAAATTTGCAAAAACTAACCATATTTCTAATCGTGACGGTATTTTAAATGTAGCAAATTATTTTTCTTTAATTTACTTATATATTTTACAAACAATTTAATATATTAACTTGGAACATTTTTGATAAACACCATAAAGCGATTTGCCAACGATGTTTTTTATGAAATATCATAAATAAATAATTTGTGTTGCGTCATGCCGTATGGCTTTACATCTTCTTTTTATAGCTTTGCACTTGACCAGATATATTACATGTATGTATGAGTATATATTATGTATAAGTATTCTGAGATTTGTTTGACCTGATAAAATGTGTAAAATACCTAATATGTTACCTAATAGCTGATCGATTTTTGTACCAGAAAGGTATTAGATTAATAGGTGGTGGCCTCGGCTTAGATAGATTTGCAATCAATAATCAAGTTTAATTGATGACGTTCAACAATAAAATCTATCAAAATGTAAGTTTTAAAAAACAAACACGCGTTTAATGCTAGTTATTAGTTAACATTATTTTATATGCTAACCTTAATTTAATTAACCATGTAAAGGAATGTACCTCGGAATCTCTAACAAAGCAGGCAGACTTTCGTATTTCTGCACTGCGAGCGGTTGTCTAAACAGATTTTTTTATAACAGAAAATTATAGTGTATAAAAGTAATATGGCGAGTGGAACTTGTTGTGCGCCTGTATTTTAATATAATATCGTGCGTTGTTCGCCCGTATTGTATGAATTTTTATTTTCAACTTACCACATTTTGACCAATCACAGCGCTACGATACCAATGACACTTGACACGTAGTTTTCAGAGTTTGTAATGTTTGTATCACTGACTGTATAGTGTATAACAACTTAATACGATGTTTGTTTAATATTTTCTAACGTTTTTGTGCAGAATACACGTGCGTGCACCACAAAATGTTTGTATAACACCACTCGCTCTACACACCACGAGACAAATGCTTAATTTTTTTTTCTAGCTAAGTCAGGTATCGCAATGTCTGCTCATTGTATTAAGTCAAGATAAAGTTATAATGTTAATCGTTATTACAGTATCATAAACATTTTTTAAGCAACATAATTAATATTAGTTTCCCACGATGCTACCACGAAAAAAAATAAAAGTCTAATTCTATTAAAACTTTTCTTTGCTATCCGCAATTAGCTGTGAATAGGAAGTGGTTACCTTGATATAAATAAGTACTTATACTATACGATTTTTTAATAATATCTATTGCGTAGAAGCAGTGATGGCCTAGTGGTTAGTACTGCTGTCTCCTATTCGGGGGTCGCAGGTTCGATTCCGGGATTTTCTACTTCTGGCTTTTCTAAGCGCGTTTAAAAATTAAATATCACAAGCTTCAACGGTGAAGGAAAACATCACGAGGAAACCTGCACACCTGAGAGTTCTTCATAATGTTCTCAAAGGTTTGTGAAGTCTGCCAATTTGCATCGGGCCAGCATGGTGGACTATGGCTTTTATCCCTTTTCTGAAAGGCGACCTGAGCTCAGTAGTGTGCCGTTGATGGGTTGATGATGATGATGATGAAGTTGCTTTTCGTTTATTATAAACGATTAAATTAAGTCACGTTAAATTAAGATTTAGCTGATGTCCGCGTCTTCGTCCCCGTGGATTTAGGTTCTTTAATAATTTAATATAAAAAAATCTTTTTAAAGAACCGCCTTCAAACGCCCGCGCCCGCGCCAGTACAAGGTATATTGTTGATGTTTTAAAGAACCGCCTACAAACGCCCGCGCCCGCGCCAGTACAAGGTATATTGTTGATGTTTTAAAGAACCGCCTACAAACGCCCGCGCCCGCGCCAGTACAAGGTATATTGTTGATGTTTTAAAGAACCGCCTACAAACGCCCGCGCCCGCGCCAGTACAAGGTATATTGTTGATGTTTTAAAGAACCGCCTACAAACGCCCGCGCCCGCGCCAGTACAAGGTATATTGTTGATGTTTTAAAGAACCGCCTACAAACGCCCGCGCCCGCGCCAGTACAAGGTATATTGTTGATGTTTTAAAGAACCGCCTACAAACGCCCGCGCCCGCGCCAGTACAAGGTATATTGTTGATGTTTTAAAGAACCGCCTACAAACGCCCGCGCCCGCGCCAGTACAAGGTATATTGTTGATGTTTTAAAAACCGCTCGGACGATTACGATAAAATTTCAATGGGACCACCTGGGAAGTATACCCTTTGAAACAAAAAAGAATTCTAATCGGTTCAAGCGTCTTCGAGTAATCGGTGAACATACATAAAAAATAAAAAATAAAGATTCCGATGAATTGAGAATCTCCTCCTTTTTTGAAGTCGGTTAAAAAATAACTTTGCTTTAGATCAGATGCAAGCTATTTGTTAAAATTGGTTCAGAATAAAATGTTAAATGATATTTTACAATAATTATTTTTATTTTGAAAATGGTTTTCCAGTGGAAAAGACTTTATGGAAGACATGCATTTATAGTTCTCGAGTATTCCGTGTTGGAATTCTCGTTTTTCATCGGTTATTAATATTATCATCCCATTTAATTACTTAAATGGGATGATAATATTAATATCATAATATAATTCGCACGAATTTACATTCGTGCGAATTTTATTTTGATGAATTTTAAAGTGTTTCCTGCGATTAGTACATTAAGGGTAGATTTAAGTTAACGTAAAATAAGTTATCCGTGTTTTGATATTTTGGCAGATTTTTAAAATATACAAAAACAGTCGGAACGCCCAATTTATTCCTCAGTTAAACGTCACTCGACGTTGGTGAGATCGGTACTAAGAATTTTATTGTTAGACTGAAAAATCTTAGATTACCTACTGGTAAAAAATACTACTGGTACTGGATAATACTGGTACCTACTGGTTTTTCAGTCTAACAATAGATATTTAAATATCGTTCTTATTTGAAAAACCTCATGACAAAAAAATAGAAATTAAATACTCTTCTTTAATAATATAAAGCATTTAACTTACGTCATAAATGCGTCATAAGGAAATAAATACCATGCTAAACCTTTGCAATTGCAGTTGCGATAATTGTCCGACGTATAGAATTATTCCACTGTTATACCTACCTACGTGATCTAATACATGTGAAAAAGCTTTTTTAATCTGCTTTGTTATCGTTAATGACCAGCTCCATAACCTAGAATGTATCTATTGCCTGAACAGCTGGACTGATCCTTGGGCCAAAGAATTAGCCAGCCTCTTTGTAACTATGTAGATGAGGCAGCTCGCAATCATTGTTTGGCATTGGGCGGAACATACCTGAAATTCGAAGAACTTGATAGTCATCGGAGTTCCAAAGTGCTGGAGCGGCGAACTCTCACCAGAAAGTGCAGTTGACGGACCCCTACTAGGTGGGCCTACGACATCAGACGAATCGCAGAGAGCCGGCGGACACAGGCGGCGCAAGACCGAGACATTTGGAAATTTAACACCAGAGAACTATGTCCTGCAGTGGTTGATAAAGAGGAAAAAAGATTTTTTTGCAATTTCTGGGACTATAAACAGGATAAAACATAATATCTTGTACATAGTTGGTATAAATGTATGTTGTATCTTTTATGGAAGATATAACGAATCGTTTAGGCGGTATCTTCCACTGTATCCCATAAACCCTGTCAAATGGTATTATGACGTTACGTACGTCGCCTATCCGCCCCTAGGCGCGTTCTGCCCTGCGCTTCAAATCATGCCATATTATACTCGTAGGTCTTGTCAATTATTATAGAGCTGAATAGAAGAAGCGGAATATACGATTACGTACACTATAAGTTACAATAATGCTAACCATTCTTTGTTACAGGTTCAAATATTTTGCAAACGTTGAGATATAACCGAGAAACGCTCAAAGGAGCGCATAAGAGGATAATAGACTTGGCTAACACGCTAGGCCTATCCAACGCAACCATTTCACTAATCGAACGAAGAGTGTCCCAAGACAAATATGTTCTGTTTGGCGGAATGTTTGTCACATTGGCTGTGATTGTGCTCGTGATCATATATGTTGTGTAAAGGAATGTTATTATTAATATTTAGTCTATAGAGCCGTTTTAATAGCCCACTTTTAACATTTCATATAAAGTAGGTACTGTTTGACTTTACTTACCTACTTTAAACTGACGGCTAATTAGCATTATATTAAACATCGGTATTTAGATGATTTAATTCCATTATTTTTAATCCTTTATCAGATCATTTTTATTTTTAAGAAACTGCACTACAAGTTACTTGTAAGTACCTTAATTTATGTTATGTCAAAGTGACCTATTAAAATAGTTCTACTATCATTTGGACAAGCCTACAAAGCCTAAAACTATAAAGTAAAAAATTGATATCTAGTTTACGATAAAAGGCGAGATAAATATAAGCTTTAAATATTTATGCATTTTGAAAAGAGATAATATAAAATAAATTATTACTATGGTTTTTTTATCGTTTAATTGTGACGCAGGACGTCATGAACACCGAGTCCAATCAATATCACGATGAACGAGTTAATTTATTATTACGTCATATACCAATCATCTATACTAATGGTTGTGGTGGTGGAGCCTAAGTCCGGCCGCATACTATTCGAAAAAAATTGGACGCTCTCCGGAAAATCCATAATTATATTATTTTGTACCAGATTCAAAGGGCCTCATAAGTAGGCTCAGGACCGCTCAGCGTGCGATGGAAAGAGCTATGCTCGGAGTATCCCTGCGGGATCGAATCAGAAATGAGGAGCTCCGTAGGAGAACCAGAGTCACCGACATAGCTCAGCGAGTCGCGATACTGAAGTGGAAATGGGCGGGGCACATAGTTCGAAGAGCTGATGGTCGTTGGGGTCCCAAGGTGCTGGAGTGGTGACCCCGCACTCCAGCACCTTGGGACCCCAACGACCATTGGCGCAGCGTTGGCAGACCCCCCACCAGGTGGACCGACGACATCAAGCGAGTCGCAGGGAGCCGCTGGATTCAGGCGGCGCAAGACCGAAGCCTGTGGAAGTCCATGCAAGAGACCTTTGTCCAGCAGTGGACGTCTATCGGTTGATAAAGAAGAAGAAGTAGAAGATTAACCAGATTCCGCACAGCATCAGAATTTTGCCAGACTGTACCTACTGACGGCCTTTTCTGACGTTCGCCGGATGCGTCGAACTGATTTTTTTCGGCTTGTTCCGACATAAAGGATACTAGACATAAGGGACACTAGGTAGACATTTTAAGCAAGAACGGTTTTAATGTACCCTACTCTAATTAGAATGAAAAAACCTTCAGTGTGAATAAATCCTAAAGAAAAGAAGAAAAATAATTTGTTATTCCCCAAAAAGGACTTCACCCAGTATAGATAGGACTGCGACCTTGTAAGGTTTATTGTTGGGACGTTGTAACTTGTAAGCAGTACCTACTATGTTTTTGGTTATGATATAGCGTTATATTGGTCTTACACTGCAAAAAATTTAAAACAAGTTTAACTGTTGACTGACAGTTTTTGTTTTGTACTGAAACGTATGCGAATCTGCCAAATTGTTTGAAACTGTTGTGTTTTTTCTGAAGTCCTACCTAGGTAGGTACCTATCTAATTTAGGATCGAAGGTTGCGTTTGGTAAGATTAAACCTGTTTGTAGGTAATATACCCAGATAGAAAGGATACCCACTAATACTTAAATAAAATTCAAGTGATTTCAAAATATCTGCAGCTCGTAACCTCGGCGTAGCATAGTCCAAATACACGTTTCTGAGATTTTTGTCTACTCTTTATTTCCGTCACTTTCTAAACCGGACTATTATAATTTCCAGACCGACTGTCACGGGTCTTTTACTGGAGGATGGAGGATTAATATAGGTAAAGGCTAGTATCTATGAATGGTACTAGGTTTTTATCCAGAAAATATTTAAGGCCTATTCCTATATTAAATTTTTCTGTAATCTGAAGATAAGACGTAATCTCTCGATTAGTTACCTAGCAACGATGCATAATAATAAATTGGGACTTTCCTGGGTCTTTTACTGGAGGTTGGATAGGTAAAGGCTAGTTAGTATCTATGAATGTACCCACTAGGTTTTTATTCAGAAAATATTTACGGCCTATTCCTATATTAAATTCTGTAATCTGAAGATAAGTTGTAATTTCTCGATTAGTTACCTAGCAACGATGTCTCCTTCTTCTTCTTCCTAGCGTTTGTCCCGGCATACGCCAGGGTCCGCTTTCCTGCTAAGTTTCTTCCACTTTGCACGATCTAAAGCATCCTCTTTACGAAGACCGTTGGCACGTGCATCTGCCTGTAGGTACTATGTCAATCCACCGTTTCTTTGGCCGGCCTCGGGACCGCTGTCCAGGGACGGGCATATTTAGGCACCTGTGACCCACATAGTTTTGGGGACGGCGCAGTAAGTGGCCAAACCAACGCAACCGAGACTCTTGCATTTTGTCTGCGATATCTCGCACGCCAAGGCTACCGCGGATGTACTCGTTGCGAATTCTGTCCAAGCGAGTAACACCACACATCCACCTAAGCATCTTCATTTCATTGGAGTGAAGATCGCGGGTATGTCTCGTTAGCGCTGGCCAGGCCTCGCTGCCATAAAGCATTACAGGACGTATGATGCTCTTGTAGACCAATCCTTTTAGGCGGACAGGAACTTTTGGGTCACAGGTTACTGCCGTTATCTCCCTCCACTTGGCCCAGGCTGCGGCGATTCGGGACTTGACATCGTAGTCGACGCTTCCGGATTCATGTAGTACAGACCCAAGATATTTAAACTTATCCGATCTTTTAACGGGCACGTTATCTACATGGATGGTATCGTAATCCCCCACACTACAGGCCATGTACTCTGTTTTTGCGGTATTGAGTTTTAAACCGCCCCTCTCAAGAGTATCTTTCCACGAGTTCACCTTAACTTCAAGTGCGCCCCTGTTCTTACTGACAAGTACGATGTCGTCGGCATATTTCATTAGCCACGGAGGAGTACTCTGAATGTCCGCCGACAGAGCATCAAGCACGACACAGAAGAGATACGGGCTTAGCACTGAACCTTGGTGTACTCCTACTGTGATTGGAAAGGTCGAAGTGTCACCGACTGCGGTCCTTACTATAGCTTCAGTCTGGGTGTACATGTCCTGGATTATACGTATGTACCCTTCCGGCACGTTTTTAGACCTCAATGCAAACCAGATTTGCTCCCTTGGTACACAATCAAAGGCCTTTTGTAGGTCCAGAAAAGCCAAATGTAAGGGTTGATTACGCTCTGTATGCGTTTCTATGAGTGTTCTGAGAGCGAAAATTGGGTCTATGGTACTACATCCAGACCTAAAGCCATACTGACATTCTGACACAGAGCACTCTTGACGGAGTCTTTGGTCTAAGATCCGTTCAAAAAGCTTCATGGTATGGCTCATGAGTTTAATCCCCCTATAGTTGCCGCACTCCTGTACACTGCCTTTACCCTTGTAGATAGGGGCTATTACATTAATGCGCCATGCATCTGGCATTCGACCTGTAAATACGATGATATTAAAAAGTTCAGTGAGCAGGAGTACGCCTTGGGAACTCATAGCCTTCCAGGCATTCTATTGGTATGCCATCATGTCCACAAGCTTTACCATTTTTCATACGGTATAAAGACTTCGCCACTTCATCGGGTGTTATGGGTGGTATTAGCCCCAAGTTAAAAGTCTGCGGGGGCGGCTGTGGTGTCGCAAACGTCTGGTTAGACAGATCATTGAAATAGTTTCGCCATTGGTTCTTAATAGAATAGGTGTCCGTTGCCAAAACACCAGCCGAGTTTCTAATAGCGAAGCACTTGGTAATGTCTTTGCGGTACTTCTAGACTTAGCTAGTTTATAGATAAGTTTTTGCCCCTCGTGACTATCCAGTGTGTCATACAGTGGAGTATACATTGCCGCGCGTGCTTTTGCCACTACCTTTTTCGCTTGGTTTTTGGCACGTACATAATCCTCTTTGTCTAGTGGCGTTACCTAGCAACGATGTATAATAATAAATTAGGACTTTCTTGGTAATTAGAAACGTTGCGTTGGTGTAACAAGCTAACTTATCTTCAGATTACCGAAAAGTTTAATATAGGTATCGGCCAATAAGGTACCTACCTGCTTTAAAAACCGTTGACACAATGTACCTAATAAATTAAGGCATTTTTGCAATTAGGTACTTTACATAATACCTAAACCTATCTACTCTACTCATACCCACATAGCGTGCACTTCCGAACATTTCGTGCATTTTTCATAATTACCTAATTAGGTTTTATATATATTATATTAGTAAATTAATTAATTAATTTAATAACTACTAATCATATAATAAGGTGGGTTATTTCTTAGTAACATAGAGGTAACATAATTCGTGTCGTGATTTTTGTCCGTGTAATATTATAATTTTGAATATAACTAGGTATATCATGGCCTTTGATAAATATTGTAAACAGTGCTGAGAGTCAATAGTCACACACAGGCGCGAAAAGATCACGAGAAGCGATTGTCTAAGAAAATTGTATTCATTTGACGCTACATCATCATCATCATCATCAATAACCTATAACAGTCCACTGCTGGACTAAAGGCCTCTCCCAAGGGGTGGGTTTGCCCATAATCACCACGCGGGGCAGACGGGTTGGTGATCGCAGTAGATGGTAGTAGTAGCACAGAGGACGCTGCTGCCCGTTCTCCGTTATATTCCCTTAGTCGTCTCGTACGACACCCGCGGGAAGAGAAGGGGTGGTGACAACTGTATTCTGATCTGCCGTCACCACACGGCACAGGTAGTACAAAGTAGTTGACGCTACATGTAGGTATGGATTTGAAAAAGGAGTAGACACCCCGTCGTTATTGTTGGGTAGGTACTTACACTACACAGAAAGCAGCAAACTAGACCAAATAGGCCAGAGGTATGTTTATAAATATTTTCACATGTCTGGGCTATGTTTAATTTAAAAAAAAAACCTAAAAAGGCCATTAAATTTATTACAATAAGAAAGGGGGGTACGTGTCTGTCTAGTCTGCATTATTATCAGGTACACAACAAGGCAGTTTAGGTTCGACGTGTGGACACGAGAAAGACACGTCTTCAGTCTTCTTCGTGCATGGGCCGGTAGCTTCAGGGGGCGGGTTCACACAGTCGTCCACGGGCGGCGCCGGCTGGCGAGGATAGTCTGCAACGCGAGTTGCTGCTGGGGAGATTTCAGGCACTTCGCGTCTTAATTTCTTCACACTTTCGTAGGCGTCTGGTGCTAATCGCATGTATTCGGGTATCTGTAAAATAGAAAACAATTTCAAGAAAGCGTTCGAATTTGATTTTGGAGGAGCGTCATCTTCAAAGACGACTTTTTCTTTGATGAATAATTTTTGACGTGATAACGTCTTATAAATCGATGAACACCACTGCACGCACGAAAAAGTGTCACGTTCCGCCTGAGCTTGCGCGTGCAAGCGAGAGCGCGGAGCAAGCGATAGAGAGGCACGATCGGCCCAAGCGTGGGCTTGTGACTAATGTTTCTTTATGACGTTATCACGTAAAACTATCGTCCGTAAACCGACTTTACAGACAACCTGCCAATTTTTTATTTTTGAGTAGAGACAAACAAACGTAGAACTAATTAGGATCGCGAGGATGCAAAACTGCATCAATTATCTATTGCTACAGCCTCAATTCAATATAATACTAGGTAAATATATGGATGAACACTTAAAAAGTCTCAATAGCCCGGGCTGAAAAGAAAGGTCGTAGGCTCGATCCCTACTCGCACTATTTTCGTATCTACCCACTCCGTTCCTGCTGCAACAATACTTTTAAGTCAATAGTCACAGAGAATCGGCCAATTTAGCAGTGATTGCCATCGTCACCCTGTAGTAGCAATCATTATTAGATGATCCCACAGCAGATTAAACATATTGGGAAAGTAATTACATCAAATCTGCCCGAATTTTGAAACTAAAAAAGGTCAGACAAAATCACCTCTTTGCAGTCAACGCCATATGTGCCCAAAAATCCAGCAGGTTTGGATTTGTCTTTCAAGTCTTCTCCGTCCGCGTCCTGGGCCTGTTTGCTCGGTACAACTTCGTACGCGCATTCGTCACGAGCGCGCCGCTCAGCCCTCTCCTGGGCATCCTGTGATAGCCTGACTTTTTATTAAACTCTACCAAACGGCTAGACGTGTTTGCATTAGATGGCGCAACAGATCACATGCGAAGGTTCAGCAAGATACTTATCGCATGCTAAGCTGAAGCATTTGGCAATAAACACGCAATTTTCAGTTTCGATGAGTGTTCTCTATGGTCAAAAAATTAAGTTGCAAGATACAACGATCGTATCATCCCAAAAATAAGCAATAGTAAAACATCAATAGTATGCAGGATGTAAATAGCAATTATAATTACAAACTCATCGAAAAAGCAATAATTTAACAATAACACTTATATTGTTTGGCAATTCAAAAGCTGAAGTGGCAATGGGTGTGCCACATACCTACAAGTTCGAAAAATTGATGATCGTTGGGGCCCTAAGGCGCTGAAGTAGCAACCGCGAACTGGAAAGTGCAATGTTGGAAGACCCTCCACTAGGTAGGACAACATCAGACGAGTTGCAGAGAGCCGCTGGATTCAGGCAGCGCAAGACTGTGGAAAATAGAAGTCTATTCAAGAAACCTATTTCGACCAATGGATGGGAGAAGACGTATAAATTGCGTCAAATAAAATTATAGCTGACCGCATCCTTGTATCGATTGCAGAAGTCCTCATCCTCAATGAAGTGTGGCTGCTGGCCGGGCGGGTAAGTGACTGGCTGGCCTGCCTCGTGCCGCTCCTCAACCTTCGGTCCACTGAAGCACACCACCTTCTGGTGATCGTCACGTGCGGTACTTGATTTCAATATGCCCTTCAGTGGCACCACATTATCGCACGTTGGCTTGCTGTACATAAAGCGGATAATATCTATTATTAGCTAGGTACGATATACTATACCTGTCCAACATCCTGTTACCTAGTTTTGTGCTCATTATTGAAGTTCATTAGATCTTCATTCTCGGTCATTCATTAATTTATAGCGTTCTTTTGGTCAGTTACTAAATAGTCTGTAGAACTAAGAAAACGGCTACTGGCTCGTTTGCTTGCGGGTTGTGGGGCCCCGAGTTCGAGTCTCAGGTTTTTTTTTAAATATAATTATTATCTCGGTCAATTCTCAGCAGCACTCCGTAGTTGGAAAGGCGGTGGAAGAAAAAACCGTGCACGTAGGTACCTATAGCTGTCGGCGCAGCGCGTGATCTCTTTCCGGTCCTGTAGGATTGCCATCTTGAAGTTGATGCAAGAAACCTATGTCCATTTGTGGACCTCTAACGTTTGATAAAGGAGAAGAAAATTAATCTGTTTGCCAATTATAATAATTGCAATTGTTTCTTGCTTTAAAAATAATATGTTTACATACCTCAATCTAGCAATGCGTAAGGAGTCATCGTACGAGATGCGGTCAGTGGTGGCGGGCGGCGTCGGAGGTCGCGGCGGCGCCGCGCTGCCCTCCACCACGTCGAGGGCAGCGAGGCAACGCTCCATGGCGTTCGGCTCGGCGACGGCTGCTTGACCAATCTTAGCCAGCTGGGCTCTGGTCTCAGCCGCTTGCTCTTCACGAGAGGCTTCCTATATCATCATCATTATAAGCAACAGTATTACATCAACGGCTCAATACTGAACGCAGGTCTCTTCTTAGAGAAGGGAAGGTACCTATAGACATCTACGATGGCCCAATTGGCAGGCCTCATACATCTTTGAGAACATTATGGAGAAGTCTCGGGCATGCAGGTTTCCTCATGATATTTTCCTTCACCCTTGAAGCATACCTATTTAATTGTTTAAACGCACAAAATCGAAAAAGTCGATCACCCGAATAGAAGACCGCATTCCCAACCACTAGGCTATCACTGCTGCTTTATTTCCTTGCTATATCGTTTTAATAGTAAACTAGTTGATGATGCCTTCGTTCCCAGGAAGAAATCTATTCCGGGATTTCAAATTAATTATCTTTCAAGAATAAGTTAGGTATACTATTCCCACTTGAACTAAACATAAAATAAAATATATATTTTACGATAATACCTACCTACGAGTACATGCCGTGTCGAGTAGAAATTCAATCATAAATTGCATCACGTAGATGCCAACGATGTAACTTATAGCTAATCCTAAAATATAAAAATGTCGAACTTTTCCATCTAGGTTCTCGTACTTCGGGAAAAATATTTTACCTCTAATTCGTCTTTCAAATTGCCCTCCCGCATGTGGTAGTTGCGGACGTTATCGATCACCTCCTGCGGGAACTTCTCCGGGTTCGCAGTCATGTAGCGGTACACGAATAAATCGCATCCGACTATCTTGAACCTGTGCTTAAAAACTGGAACGATAGCTCCTGGATGAATAGAAATAAATCAATTACCTAAAGATTAGGAACAGAATTTGAAAAGCAGGGAAATACACTATCACATAATTAAAGTATACGACCAATGGCCTGTCGCCATCAACACCATTCCTTATGCTCAACATAATTGAGGACCGTATAAGTGATATTTTCGTAATATATGCCCTATTTTAAATATTTGAAATAGGTACTTTTTATGTAACTTATGTCGCTCGAAATCGAAACAGTGCAATTTTTTATAGAAAACTATGCAACCAAGTGACTAAATGCGTTAGAGCTATCTGACAACAAGACCAAAGTTTAGCAAGTATCAATCTATTAGAGGATGATTTTTTTTTATTTTATGCTTTATATTCTTGTTGTACGAAAGCTTATTGTATCAGCTTCAGAGTTATCTACTTACTTAATGGATATTTACTGAAAAGTTGTACTGTATCTAGTCACGCTTGGTCGCTTGTTTAAGTTTTAAACTTCTGCTACAAGTTTGGTTTAAAGTTTTTATTTACAGTTCTAACCAGAGGAAACGTTAGTTCATTACTTATTAGCTAGGTACTGACTTTTGCCCGCGACTTTGTCCGCTCGGAGTCGGTTATCATAAAGACCCCGCTGGAACCTTTCTCTTTTCACTTCACCTTTTTTTTCCAGGTCCTCAACTACCTACTATGCAAAAAATCATTTCGATCCGTAGTTTTGTTGCGATGTGATTGAACGACAAATGAACAAACAGCATTTATACACGCTGTTATGCTTGTTTTATAGCGGTGAAATTGTATTTTTTTTTTAAATCGATTGTACTTTTCCGATCAATTTATAAAAAAAATATAAAATCCAAAACATGGCGGATTTACAATATTGTGAAAATTATCTCTGTTGCTATAGTAATACGTAGGTAGGTACTACCACAGTATACTTACTACAAATCGTTCTGCCGCGCCAAAAACAACCATTAAAATTTTATTCAGTAGGTAGTATTAGTACTGTTGATGCCCGCGACTGTCCGCGTGTCCTGTGAAAATTAACCCTCGGTTCAGCTCGTGTTTGGTTCTCGTCGGGTAACCGCCCTCCGCCGCCCCCGGGACTCACCGCATCGCATTGCCCGCCCGCGCTATTACTTTCTTTTTGACGTGATAACGTCTTATAAATCAATGAACACCGCCTGCACGCACGAAAAAGTGTCACGTTCCACCTAAGCCTGAGCGTGCAAGCGAGAGCGCGGCACAAGCGATAGAGAGGCACGATCTGCCCAAGCGTTGGCTTGTGACCGCCGCCGCGCGGCGGCGCCCGCCAGCAAGGATCATAATATACTGAAGCCCGCCAGTCAGCGCGTGCGCGCTTTGGTTAGCGGATGTATCGCGAGCTAGTTCTAGCAGCACGCTGTTCATCTTTATGACGTTATCACGTAAAACTCTCGTCCGTAAACCGACTTTACAGACAACCAATTTTTTTTTTGCTCTTTCTTTTGAATAGCCTATATAACCTACCTCAAGAATTGGGCTATCAAATGCAAATATAATTTTTCAAATCACACTGGTTGTTTCAGAGATTAGCGCATGCAAACTGTGCGGGACGATATAGTGCAAGTGTTTGTGTAATAAAGAGACAGCATAATAGTGGACTGATCGAAAAGCATAGTTATTCGTAATTATTGTGTTGTTGTTAATTTGTAATTAGTATAGCGACTGTTTATAGTTTTAAGTACATAAGTTTCATGTATTAACTCATAGGTAAATAGGGATAGTAATAAATATAGATGAAAATAGAAAACCCATAGGGAAATTGGCCGCGGCTCTCCCAAAGGTACAGCTACGAGCCGTAAAGATACCTTATTAATTCCTAGAAATAGACCGCGGCTCTCCCAACGGTACAGCTAGGAACCGTAAAGACACCTCTGTAATTCCAAGAAATGCTGCGGCTTTCCCTACGGTACAGCTCATAGTAGTAAAGATACCTGATTATGTAATAATACCTATTATTATTACTACACTAGCGGCACGCTATGATGGCCGGTTTGACACATTACAATAGTGATGTGGAATGTCAATTTATTCTCGAACAAAAAACAATTAAGTTTTGTTTTTGTACCTGATTAAATAGGTTTAATAAAACAAAAATGTATATGTTTATTTAATTTATTTGAACGAACTGAATATTTGAATGAAAATGAATATACATACTTTATATGCACACAAGAAACATATGAATACAAAAGATACCAAAAAAGGTGCCACAAAAGGCCATAATTAATCAGATTCGTCCATACTACTATTTTCACTGTCGTCACTGCTATCACGAGCAAGGGGCAACAGTAATGCAGTATCAATATTTGAAATCCAAAGCCAGGTCAAAACTATATCACAATCGCATTGCACTGACAGTTTATACTTTTCGAAGCAACGTCAATTCGAAACTGCTTTGTTTTGCATTGAGCATTGACGCGAGTTTGCCGGAGGTAGTAGTTGTGCTAGCCAGCGATCCTATGTGACGATCGTATTAGATTCCATTTTTAAAAATTTTCAATTTAGAAAACCAAATGCCGAGTTGTGGTATATATCATATAAAAATAAAAATTTTACCTTTTGTATGAAACAGCTGATATTTTTTTGCGATTTCAGAGGTTTGTCCACATAGTGAAAATTGTTCATATTCACAAGTACATTCACCCCTTAAATGGTGCAAACTGATTTTTCTACACTTGTATACATTTTAGAAATCAATTTAATAAATAAATTTTGAGTCCTAAACCTAAAACTACATTCGATAAAATTTATGAATCTCTGCACATCACTATCGTCAATAAAGTAATACAATTATTTCCTTCAAAGTCGTTATAAATTAATACGGAACTTCATGAGCGGACAAACGTCAAACCGGCCATCATAGCGTGCCGCTAGTGTAAATTGTGATTGGTTTAAAATAATGCGCTCTGATTGGTGCAATGATCAATAGCAAAATTTCACCAATCAGAAGGCCTACATTTTTTCGGCCAAATTTGTATAAATACCGGGCTGAATTGTAAGCCGGCACAGTTCCCACCGGCAAGCGGTAGAGGTACCCAATAAAAGAAGAAAAGTTCTTCGAGAGTTTTCCTTGCTACCCAACCAACCCAGCTACAGTGAATGTACAGAAGCGTACACAAACAAACAAACAAACTCTTTCGCTTCATTATACTTATTAGTATACTTAGATAGGATAGAATAGGATAGGGTAACACTTATCTAATTCTTACCGATATAAAATCTGTCAGGTGTAAAATACGTCGGGAAGTTTGGATCAGACTCGGGTGTCTGCAAACGCATCGCTTTGAGGAACTTCCCCTCGCGTATGCCCGAGTTGCGGCGCGGTATCTCGCCGATCTTGATGGTGCCATCTGCGAGGCTGTAGGCGAGCACGAATTTGCGGCCCTCGTCTTCGGGGTGAATCCAGTCCAGTTCGCACAGGTAACGGAGGTACTATAAACATACCTCTATATGGTAACGTTCATTCATCAAAATTCATAACGCCTCTGCCGGCCCACTAACTATAGAATAGAATAGTACAGAACAAATTAGAATAGAATATATTTTTTAATCAAATAAATTTTTACAAAGTGATTTTGAATCGTCAAGTGAATCTAACGCAGATATCCTCTCAAATGAGAACAGCTTTCGTATTGTCTAAATATCAGTGTGACTCCTGTAATCTATTTGTATTATGTAATATCTATAAAATATATTACTGGCGAATCACATCTGCCGCTAGCTTCACTTCGTGATCACCACGACCGCTCTGCCAAGAGTGTCACGAAGAAGAAGAAGAAGAAGAAATATTACAGATGTGTCGTCACCGGAACTTTTGTATGAAAATACGCTTTGACAAGCTGTAACTATTTATTGTTGAACCAGAAACTTGGATTTTCAGAGCATTAAGGGGCCATTGTCATTTGTACTCAGTATAAACATCAGAATTTCAGAAAAAGAATATTCTTTTCATAAATGTAGAGAAAAGCAGACAATATGTTTTAAAAGAAAATGGTGAAAATCATTTTAATGCATTCCAGGACCTTCTGAATACATTTTTTATTTTATTGTTACTTGCATTGCATTAACAATAAACACTATAATACTTTTAGGTACGATATAAAAGTACCTACTTACTAAGCATAAAATATCTCGTACATAGAACTACCTAAGAGCTTTCTAAGGTAGGTTTCTACGACAATCTAAAGAAAGTTTTGTATTATTCAACATTTTCAAGAAAAAGAGCAATGAGACTGTGTAGTGCCGCAACGTATTTTATAGGATATATTTATTAATTTTTATTTTTTATAGCTATAAATTAATTATTGACAAGCCAATTAGCCGACTAGTGTGGTAGACTAAACCTTTCTTATTCGGGAGGAGACCTGTGCTGACTAGGTGACTACTGGGCTGGCGATTTATTGAGCTGGTGATGAATGTTTTAAGAGCAATCTTAAGTAGCTATAACTGGTGTACTGTAAAAGAACTAGTTATTGGTCATAATGTTTTCTTATGCCTCAAATAGGTATAAACCTTAACATACCTTGTTAGCATTAAGGTTGTATTTGATGACGTCTTTGTGTGGAGGTTTCGGGATGAGTCCAAAGCAGGACCCTAACGTGTCCTCCGGAGCACCGATACCGATGTGCGGAGGAATACTCTGAAATATGATAAGGATTATTATAATAATGATGGTAATCTGTTGTTAGGTTCACTAAGGTGTTGCCATCAAATAGTTTGTTGGTTGTAGCTTTTTGTTATACCGGATGTACCTACTATCTCTTCCAATTAGATGTTTTGATGTACTTAGAGGAATCGAAGTTACAATTCACATGGGTGTTGAGAAAAAGTTTTTTGGTAGCTATTTATAGCTGACTGTAAATAGTAATAAATTATCCGTCTCACCTTCGGGAATTCTCTCTTAGTTTCGTGTCGGACCTCAACACGCGGGGGCTGCTCAATGTTTAGCATGGCTCTGAAACGTATACAGGGTGTTAGTATGGGAAAAGATCATTTTATCAATTACACGTACACAAATAAAAACCGGCCAAGTGCGTGTCGGGCCACGCGCAGTGTAGGGTTCCGTAGTTGCTTTCAACTACGGAACCCTACACTAAAAATTAATATAATCTCAAATATTATTGCTGACCTAGAATAGTGCTTTTATTTTATTTATATGAATACATTTTGAGTTCCATGATTTAAATACTATAATATATTACAAAATATGCAACTTACACTACGTGTAATACCTAACTTAGGAAAAACAGATATAACTCTTTAACTAATGAACCCTACTTAGCCGTGATAGTTTTCCTTTAAAATTCACTATATATACTACTGCTGTGAATTTTTTCTTGTATTCTTTATACATCCATTTAGCTGGCAGAGGGGGGGGGGACACTTGACTCTAACAAAATTTAGCACTTTAAAATATTATATTTCACAAACGGATCCCTGAATTGAAAAGTGTAAAAAAGTGAAAAAAAAAGAAAACAAATAATAAAAATTAAATTAAATTAAAAAAATTAAATTAAAATGGGTAGGTGGGTAGATGGAAATCTTTTAATTTAATTTTTTTTAAAGGAACCCTAAAAGAGCGAGGCCCGACTCGCACTTGGCCGATTTTTTTTAAAGCCTTTTTTCCGAGAAAAATAGTAGCCTCTGTCACTTCCTCAACCGTTGCATAAAATCTATGCAACCTGTAGATTTTGAGTTGCGGCGATTTGAGAGATACACCAACAATAAACAAACACACTTTTTTCAGTTAGTCACCTTTCAGTCACTCTTTTTATTAATACTAGATTTTTTAACAGTTTCTTCTTTTCTTTCTTGCATTTAGTAGGTAGTGAAAAAAATATCTTGATAAATTAAAGCGATTTAGTTTTTCTGTAAATCGACACCATAGTTTCTTATATCTGGAGATTTCTTGAAATCTTTGTTTAATTTTAAAGCCGGGACTTTATGTAACAGAAGTTTTCTGCCTCTACCGAAATAGCACCCTGTATACCTAGTATATATCTTTTATCTACTATGATAAATAATATATACTCGTAATGTCCGTATAATGCTGTTACAGAAACGGGACAATAGCACGTCAAGAGCAGAGTTGGAACCTGGTACGTACCTACTCGTTGCTACAGTTTGTGTAGACTGGTCGTTTGTTGACGGCATGACAAACGTCATTCAAGTGACAACTTTCCGTTATACCACACGAGTAAGGTAATATTTACTCGTGTGGTTATACAGTGCTGGAGAATAACTTTACTGTTGTTACTATATATTACAATTCATTGTAATGGGGCATTTGCAACGCAAAATCTGAGACACTTGCTAGATGAATGTTTGGATTGTGGATAAAGATGAAATATATATATATTTTTATTTTCTTGCTTTAGTAGCTGTACCTCAATACTGTACTTTGTTGTTTGTGCTCATTACAATAATTTCTAACTGTTAGCAATTATTGTAATTCGTACTCATCCGTCTGTCTGTCTGTCAGAATCTTAGAGCTCCTGATTAGGCAGGTAATGAACATAACATAAGGTACCTACTTCAAAGAGATAAATAATATGTAAACTATAGTCCAAAGAGAAAAATAATTTAAAAAGCATGATATAAAAAATAACTTTATTCTAGCTCTTACCTTGTGCTTACCTAGGTATTTGTGGGTTATTAAACTAGCGGCACGCTATGATGGCCGGTTTGACACATTACAATAGTGATGTGGAATGTCAATTTATTCTCGAACAAAAAACAATTAAGTTTTGTTTTTGTACCTGATTAAATAGGTTTAATAAAACAAAAATATATATGATTATTTAATTTATTTGAACGAACTGAATATTTGAATGAAAATGAATATACATACTTTATATGCACACAAGAAACATATGAATACAAAAGATACCAAAAAAGGTGCCACAAAAGGCCATAATTAATCAGATTCGTCCATACTACTATTTTCACTGTCGTCACTGCTATCATCACCTACATTAATAATTATATGTTCGTTTTCTATAATATTATCTATTTTCACATCTCTTTCATAATCTTCCCTTATTAATTTAACAGTTCTATTCACAACCTTTTCCCAGTCTCCTTTAGTCACATGTTCACAAGCTTCTTCTAATAATTTTAGCATTTTTTTTGTGGTAAATGGGGGTTCTGTATTGTGTCTTGCAGCATATCCCTTAATTTGAGCCCACACCAACTCAATCGCATTATACTCACAATGGTAAGGCGGTAACCGTATAACTCTGTGCCCATGTTCTAATGCTATTTCGTCAATGACGTATCGGATCTTGGTTGGTTTGTTTTCTTTTAAAAGACGTACTAATTCCGCTTTTAACATATTCATGTTTGCATCTACGCCATTTTTACGAAGCCATGCGACGATATCAGCTTTCTTTTGGGATTGGGCAGGTGGCTTGTCAATTTGCATCGAGTGGTATGGGGCGTTGTCCATAATTATAATAGATGTTTCAGGGAGGCTACACAACATTGAGGTAAACCATTCAGTAAACTTTTCTCCATTCATGTCTTCATGATAGTCTCCAGTGGTTTTTGACGCAAAAGCCATGAGAGAACCTTCGACAAACCCGTTGATGGTTCCGGCGTGACAAATTATAAGTCGCGATCCTTTTCCTACAGGAACTTTGGAAGTAGATGCTGCTGTGTCATCGTTCCAAGAACGGCCTACAGTATGGTTAGCATTAAGCCATGTTTCATCCAAGAACACAACATTTTGCCAATTTTTGATTTCTTTCACTTGCCGTAAAAAAGTATACCTTGCCATCGCTATATCAAATCTTTCCATCAATATTTTGCGTTTGTTACATTTTTTGTATCGAAATCCAATGGTCTTCAAAATCTTCGTTAAAGAACTTTCCCCACCGAAGAATAATCCAGCTTCCTTCAGTGAATGCACCAACTTTTTTCTTGTTGGATACTCCTTCTGTAAATAGTAGCCGTAAACATGTCTTCGGATAGCATCGGCATCAAAGCTATCGATGCCTACGACTGGTTTTGCTCGTTTTCTCTTTTTTGGTGTGTGAAGTTTATTTTCTTCTGTGCCAGTCTCGCCATATTTTTTTTTAGTTATCCGTCTAACAGTTCGTTGTCCAATATTAAGCGCATCAGCTACGCGTTCAACCACTGACGTTATAGGTAAAATTGGCCCTCCATTTTGAGCTTCACGATCGAAATAGTTACGAAGGCGTATTACGAACTCACGTGTCTGACTATTTAGAACAGTTCTCTGCGTACGTTCGGTCATATCGACGAAATCCACAACAAAGGGCTTGAACAGAGTCCAAATTAACGAGCAAGGGTCAACAGTAATGCAGTATCAATATTTGAAATCCAAAGCCAGGTCAAAACTATATCACAATCGCATTGCACTGACAGTTTATACTTTTCGAAGCAACGTCAATTCGAAACTGCTTTGTTTTGCATTGAGCATTGACGCGAGTTTGCCGGAGGTAGTAGTTGTGCTAGCCAGCGATCCTATGTGACGATCGTATTAGATTCCATTTTTAAAAATTTTCAATTTAGAAAACCAAATGCCGAGTTGTGGTATATATCATATAAAAATAAAAATTTTACCTTTTGTATGAAACAGCTGATATTTTTTTGCGATTTCAGAGGTTTGTCCACATAGTGAAAATTGTTCATATTCACAAGTACATTCACCCCTTAAATGGTGCAAACTGATTTTTCTACACTTGTATACATTTTAGAAATCAATTTAATAAATAAATTTTGAGTCCTAAACCTAAAACTACATTCGATAAAATTTATGAATCTCTGCACATCACTATCGTCAATAAAGTAATACAATTATTTCCTTCAAAGTCGTTATCAATTAATACGGAACTTCATGAGCGGACAAACGTCAAACCGGCCATCATAGCGTGCCGCTAGTATACGTGATATTGTAGTAATGGACCAGTATTTGTTATTAGCTTGACAGCCTGAATAGCTCGAGATAACACCTTGGAGGTGGACTGGTGAATTACTTACTCAAAGTTGGAAAATCTATCGGATTTAGCGATTCGATGCATTAATCCGTCAATCTCTTTCTTACATATTCAATCTATGATGGATCGCGATCTTTCATTTTGATCGTGATCTAAATAGATTACCCATTCTTTGTTTGTGGCGCCTAGACCAGGTAGGTATCTGGTTTGTTCCAGGTAGGTAATAAATTTCCGTCATGACCCTAGTTGCCTTCGTTTATTATACACATTCCATCAATGCTTTGATGGCGAAGCGGTTAAATGAAGGAGTGAAACTATCGGTTCGGAGGTTCGAATCCTGATTTCAGATCATGTCTTTGTTCTTTTTTTTAATTTTTGGAAAGAAGTTTTATGGAAGAGAAATTCCGAACAAAATATGTGCGGCAAAATTCACTAACGCCATCTATTTTGGGCAGCTTGAACTTGCTTGAACTTGCTTTAATGTCTGTTTTTAACGAGGTGGTTCTAACATGTGGCGAGAGATTGTGGCGTTGATTCTAAACTTCGTTCCAGCCGAGTGTTCCACAACACTCACGCATTTTTTATGTATAGCATCGTTAATTACTTAATTGAAACCAGTAGTAATATATTTCATTTCACGTTTCCATGACAGATTTTTGACATACCTAACATTACTGTGAATTCAATTCATTAACTTAATTTCGACAGCTGTTTACGATGAGTGTGATTGATGATTGCTCCAATAGGTATGTACCTACCTACTTAAACCCTAATGGTAAACATGAAATTTGTATTTTGATTGATCGTAGATAGTGTTCAATAATTTTGCGCTTTACAATGATTAATTTTATAGCACTGTTAGCTTCGATCACAGACAAAAACCTCTGGTAGACCATGGGTAGACCTAAATCCGCTGGATTTAAGTAGGTAAATATTATATTGTGATGCATATTATGATTAATATTGCGATGAAAAATTAGTACTTGGTACCTAATTGTCGATCGCAAGGCGAAGGCAAGGCAGGTTTTGTAATAAGGTTTGAATAAAAAGTTTTATTATGAGGTATGACATATTGATAATAATAATCATCTCAAATCCATCACCCGTTCACTGCAGATGGGCATGGGTCTCCTCTCAGAATGGAAACTACTTGAGCTATAGTGTCTCAGGCATACAGATTTCGTCAATATATTTTCCTCCAAAAAGGAGGTAATAAGTATAAAAACTTATTACAATGTAATAGCTACTTATTAATATTGTAAAATGATTATTTTGAAAAGAGCAACTGCTGAGTTTCTTGCCGGCTCTTCTCAGAAGAATCCGCTTTCCGAACCGGTGGTAGAATCTTGACGTGTCATAAGAGCCACAGGTTGGCCTACATGAAATAAATAATTTTGAATTTGAATTTGAATTTGAGGCCTTAATCTAGTCTTAAAAATATTATATTCTAAGTTTCTGATATCCCTAAAACTGATACATAAATCAGAAATGTTAGAAATGAGTCGATGCTAGGTAGATGGGTATAGAAACTCGAATTTAACTCTCATACTTTGCACGTAGTAAACTCAAAAGTACGAATTAAGTATGGATTACCACATCTGCTCTGAGCACTCCGGAATAATCTTTTAAGTACAGTTGATACATTGAATCTTGAATTTCGCTTTAGTGTGAGTGCACACCAATAGCGTAATGTCGCATACATGTGTGTGTGTCTATGTAGGTAAATAGCTACATTAAGAAGAAACAACTAACAACAACAACACCAAGCTATTAACAATGTAACTATAATTACATATTTGCATGCGAGTAGCATTTGTGGCGGATTGAAGCGAATGTATTATAATTGTTAAGATCTTAAATGTACTCAATCTGGCAAATAAATAATTTGAATTTGAAAGGAGTTCAGTTTTTTCTAGTTAAGATAATACTTAGTTCGTATTCTAGGTACATAACTAAACTACGAGATAATTCCCACTTACATGTATTTTAGACGTTCATTTTTTATTTCATGTAGTACATAATAATAAATCTACTTAGTTCACTACTGGGCACATACGTCTCTTTTCATACGCGCAGTACGCGCTACAACTATTCTACGTACAAGAACGCCATCCCGAGTATAGGTAGGCAAGTGCAGTCGATGGAAAACTTATTTTATTAATACCTACTGAGACAACAAGTGCTGCTAGTTAATTTATGTAAATCCCTGCTCTTGTTGCGGCGTGATTGAAGGACAAATACACTTTTACATTTATATATTATTAGGTCGTGTAGATCTCGCCTCGTTTAAGCGCAGACATGAGAAATAAAAACTCAAGAAATCGGATTTGCAAGAACGGTTAAAGTATGCCGGAAAGCGGATCCTACCAAGTGGGATAACGCTCAGTCGAAAAACATAAAATTACCTACTTGTAGTAATTCCGAGTGAATCTATCACAGTCGAATATCAGGAACCGGCGTCCGAGCACGAACACGGTTTGCCCCACAATCAGGTCCCTCGGCGCGTAGTACTCCGTGACCTCCTCCTCCGTAACCTCCATAGCGATCGACGGGAAGGTCACTGAATAAAACAAGAGGTTAGGTGCTTAGGTGTAATCAAAACCATAAAATATTTTGTACAATAACCGTGCCGCATCGGGGATAGCCAAATGGAAACAATATTAGCACGGCCGAAATGAAATAATAAATAAATAAAAGCTAAGTATATTGTTTTCATGCTAGATTTAACAATATAAACTAAAACTCTACTAAATAGTAGAGTTTCGACTTGTCATAAGAGCCACAGGTTGGCCTACATGAAATAAATAATTTTGAATCTTTTTTGAATCTTGAATATTTTTTGTAACAACTTACGAAGTATGTATCCTAACAACAAATAACAATAAACAATCTTGTTATTGCAATAATTATAACACTTAGGGCTTTATTTCCTTTACATACCTAATTTAGCATTTAGCAGCTAGGGACCCCAAGTTTCACATAGAATGGGGTCATCTTAAGGAAGGTATTTATCGTAACAGTAATAATATGCCGAAAGGAATGCCTATCAGTAACTATGTAGTAACCTACACCACAAAATTGTTTCTATTTTATGATGGCTATTATGTTTATTAGATATGTGTTATATACTTAAATAAAAATTCTATACTAACTTAGATTAAGATAAGGTTTAATATAATATCCAGCTTGTAAATGAAAATCGGCATGTTATACCAAATATTCAATTTGAAACAGAACTCTCTCCTACGCAAATACAATATGGAATTTGGTTGCGATATTACATAAATTCAAATGTGTGGCGATAAAATACGATGGTCAAAATTGGCAATCTAAATAGAAATATTAAATAAAATTGAAGTAGCAGTTTGTGATTTCGATTGTCTTTTGTTTATCACACTATTTTAAACTTAAGCTAATTTTAACTGGACTTTCGCAAGCACAAAAAGGAATATCAAAGGGGTGATCTAGGCTAACTAGGCTTTATATTCTGGAAAATAATGGGTTCTTACTCTATTTTTAATAACCTGAAATTTATCTGAAAAAAAGCTAACAACAACTTTGACCTTAAAATACGAGCGCATTTATTTCATAGATTTTGTCAATATTTATGTATTTTTTCAATATTCGCAAAGT
Organism: Oeneis ivallda; assembly: GCA_029955525.1. Taxonomy (NCBI): domain Eukaryota; kingdom Metazoa; phylum Arthropoda; class Insecta; order Lepidoptera; family Nymphalidae; genus Oeneis; species Oeneis ivallda. The sequence continues at coordinate 14,882,029 of JARPMR010000005.1, forward strand.
AAGTTCACTGACAAATCGGATTTGTTATTTAATCTCTTTGGTTGCTATGTAGCATAAATAATAATATGTAACGTGTCCAGATCCAATTTAGTTAAATTGCAATCATTTTAACCATTTGCATCGCTTTTCGATTTTCCATTTCATTGCAATTGCACGTAATACTAATTATAATTATTAACACATTACCTGCGAAACCCGCATGCGTTTGCGGGTTTATTTGTAAGCCGCGTAAATGCGGCCTTTCACTCATCCGCGCGTGAGATACCTGGGAAAATCACACGCGTTTGCTGCTCGTATTGGCCTATCTTAATTACTAGGTAGTCATTTGGTGAGCAAGTGGCTTGAATCACCAGATAAAGTTTTCTGTGTTAGCTGCTACGTTTAACGTAAGTACCGTCAAGGCAAGAATGAATAGGCAATCTTCTAGGCAAACGCGCTCCAAACTAAACCTGATCATTACTTTTATGCATCAAGCATATAGTATAGAAGATAAAATTAATCAAACTCGGTTATAGAAACTAAATACGTTCTTGAAACTGATATTCATAAGACAGATATTCTGTGTGTCAGATTTCCATAAAATACGAGTATGTAGTTTCAAAGTTACTCGTTACAGATTTATCTTTTCAAATGAATTAAATTTCATTTGAACGAGTTCTCCTACTTCTCTTAATTGTAAAACAGAGTGCAGTTGTAGAATTCGACTGCATTCTGCATTTAAATCCATTCCCAGAGTTAATTTATTTAATTCTGGCATCGCGGTTTCACGTAATGAGCTTGTAGGACCGTGTTACCGCTACGGGAATTGGGGTCCGTGTTCCCATCGCGGTAACAAACAGAATTTCAGACGAAACCGACAGTAGCTATACCCGTAGAATCTGTGATACGGCTTCCGATTACATGTAGCATTTTCCGATACTGTACCTACTGTAGATAGGTCAAATTTACGAAGTGACATATTATGTCTATATTGAAAACTCAAAAGAAGCAGATAATAATTAAATAGGATATGGATCTATCTTCTTTTTATCAACCGATAGACGTCGTTGTTCCACCTAATGGGGGAGGAGAGTCTGTCAAAACTACGCTTTCCGATGCGAGATCACCACTCTATTTTGACCCCAACGATCGTTAGTTCTTCGAACTATTTGCCCCGCCCGTTTTCACTTTCAGCTTCGCAACCCCATTGAGCTATATGTCAGTAATTCTGGTTTTCCTCAGATCTCCACATTTCTATGTACATTATGTAGGTAGATACCTAGTCATCTAGTCATCCAGATGGGTGACACATATTGAAAGCTCAATAGAAGTAGTAAATTAAACATGTTAGGGATCGAAGACCGAAGTGATCTAAAAATTAAAGTTGCTATATCAAAGACGAGCGACTTCGTCCGCGTGGTGTAAGTTTTCTAAAAAACTGTTCTTTCAACAGAATATTTAGAGGGAGATTTTAATTTTTAATTTACACTTGCACAATGAGCGTCCAATAGATTGCTCTATTGCTTTACATTTAGGTCTCTTTAGCGACCAAAATTATGACTATAATCACAACAAAAAGTCGTGATTATGTAGTGCGCGAGATTCCTTATATGAAAATCATAGCTAAGCTAAACTTCGTCTAATAATAATACCTCATAAATGAGACGTTCAAAATAGTATGACGGTAAATCCCGACGAGAAAACAGGGATATTAATATTTGAGTTATCACAGGCTCGTATTAATAGAGTGCTCTTAAGGCGATTAACCTGTGAAATTTTGATATGATGTCGCACACTTCAGGTTATTTACCGACAATATTAAGAGACGTAGCGTTTTGAGAAGCGTATCTGAGGTGATTCTCTTGAGATTTCTCTAGTGGTTGCTTGATAAATAGTACCGCGACTTCGACGAGGTTTTTTATTAGGATTTTAAACTTTTCCGGGATAAAAGGTAACTACTCATCATCACCAAAAATCACGTCGATCTGTTGCTCCGTGATCCGTCGTTACGTGAATGAAGGACAAACCAAAATACAAGCATACTTTCGCATTTATAATATTAGTAAGGATGTAGGTATTTCTCCTAATTATTAATGTTATCACTAAACGCTTTTAGCTAAACCTTACTTATAAGAGTTATAAGGAAAGAAATAAATTAAGCATAATAGAGTGCTCTTAAGGCGATTAACCTATGAAATTTTGATATGATGTCGCACACTTCAGGTTATTTACCGACAATATCAAGAGACGTAGCGTTTTGATAATTGTAGATTTATCTAGTGGTTGCTATTCGAACTTAGTATTGAATATTATAAAAATACCTACATTACCTACCTTATACATAGAGATTTGGTATGCGAATGTCGTAGGTACATACATTTTTCTTTCATCTTCCTTTAATTAAATAAGTACCTAAATAAACTCACCCGGCCTTTCTTTCCATTTCTTAGGCAATTTCCTCTTCTTAAGCAGCAGAGGGAAAGGATCCTTACCTCCTTTACCGTCATGAAGCTCCTGCAAAAAGATTTACTTTACAGATTTTCCGTCAGGATTGAACCGCCTTTCAGTTTTCAATCCGAACTTTTAACCAACAGGCTAATGAGGATTTAATCTTGAAAGACTATTCCAAATCCTAGGCATTTGTTTATGGAATGAAGACTTAAAACCTACATTCCAAATTTCAGCCAAATCAGTTCAGTAGTTTTTGCGTGAGAGTAACAAACACACACATGATATACATTCAAAGCCAGTCCGATATATGATCATCATGCAACGTTTGCTGTGCAACTTTGATGTGTAAACATTCGGGGCAAGTCTTTTAACTTTTAAGTTTTACTCATTGAGGACTTGAGGATAGTCACACCAGATTGTAGCAGCAGTTTGACTATCAGGATTTTTTTCCTATTTGTCACACCGGCAATATTTCTTACCACATTTGTGGCAGTAGACATAAGTAAATCTTAATACATATATATTTCTTGTGTGCGTGTGTATGTCACTGAACTCCTCCTAGACGGCTGGACCGATTTTGATGAAAATTTTTGTGTGAGTTCAAGGGGATTCGAGGATGGTTTAGATTCACAATTTGGTCCACTGGAAAATGTTTATTTAACTAATTTTTCATTTATAAGTAGTGGCGGTACGAAGTTCGCTGGGTCAGCTAGTATTCTATAAAATTCTATGCCAATATAAATATCGTGATCACACTGTGTATTCTAAGCCTTATACTTTAATGTTTTAATCCAACTAATGACTAAAATACGCCGTAAAGCCTTTTTAAAAGTAATAAATGGATTACCTTAATCTGGACTGTATCGTCTTGTAAGAAGTAGAACATTTTGTATTCAGTGAGCTCACCAAACTCCGCGTCGCGATTATCCCATACCACGTTGAATCTGATGGAATATCAAAAAAAAATTATACCGGTTAAATTGACTGAATACGATGTTGTCGATCTACCTGGTAGGGGGTCTGATAACTGCGCTTTTTGGTGCGAGAGCGCTATTTCACCATCAGACACCGATATCGGCCGAGTCGCAGGGAGTCGCTTGATACAAGTGGCACAAGACGATGTTTGGAAATCCCTACAAGGAATTTTGTCTAGCTGTGGACATCTATTGGTTGCAGTAAGTAGATAAGAATAATAATTGTTAATTTTATGTAATTTATACACAATTTTCCTGATGTTGGTCACATCATACATAAACTAGATTTTTCCCGTGACTTCGTTCGCGTGGAGTTAAGCTTTTGAGAATCCCACGAGAATCCTCTGTTTATCCGGGAAAAAAGGAAGCCTAAGTCAGCCTCTACGTCCTAAAAATCACGTCGATCTATTATAGCTCTGTTGCTGCGTGATTGAAGGACAAATAATAGCTAATAGGGTATTTGACTATAATAAAAATATCGTTTCAACTGGTGTCATCCTAAAAGATTATTATCTAAGAACAGTATTCCATATGACAAAACTAAAAAATAAAGCTTTATTTAATTAGAAAACATTAAATAAAATTGCTATAATTCTGGCCATGGTCACGTGATCGAAAACGTTCCGTGATCTCGAATGACGTCACAGTCCAAACCACCTATGGAATTCTCATTTTGTCAATACATTTCGACGTGTTTGTGCGGCGTATTAAGCTAATTTCGTCTGTTTTTCATCGTTACTATTTTATTAAATACCAAATAGTATGCGACACGCGGCCTAAACACATATTATAAAATTGTCATTGTTTGAAATGTGAACTGTTACGTCATGAGAGCAAATGGAACGTTTCGGCGGCAATTTATTTTTTTGAATTTATTTCTCGATTTTTATGAAAAATAATGAAAATTATGCCGAAATATATGTTTCGTTAGCTTCAGCATAGCATTATTAACAATTTAAGATGATTTTCTAAAAGTAGTCAAATAGCCTATTATGCAACTGCATCGTAATGAGGGTCATTTTAATTCGAGTGCTGTTTTTTGATACGAGGCTTGCCGAGTATCAAAATAGGATAGTACGAGAATTAAAATGACTAATTACGTTCAGTTGCATACAAGATTTTATCTACGACAAGGAAAATAAAATCATTAACAAAATACGCCGTAGGCTCAATAAAGTAACAAAAAGTAACTCCGTAAGCCGCCACCAGCTGCCTGTGGCGCCTCTGTCAACAAAAAGTAACTCCGTAAGCCGCCACCAGCCGCCTGTGGCGCCTCTGTCATATGAACGGTACAAAAGTGCCAGAACTCAGAGCCTTAGCTTTAGGTATCCTATTTTAAGAAGATAACCATTTCGATTCAGCTCCCATACAACGAGCTGCATCGAAATGAGAAACAAAACCGAAAGAGGGTTCATTTCGATTCAGCTGTCAAATTCGAAATTGGAACTTTTCGATGCTGGAGTAGATAAACAAACAAACGCATTTTTGCATATTTTATAATATCAGGAAGTAAGGATTTTGTAATAAATACAAAGAAAATCGTTGCAAACGCTATGCGGCGTCGTAGTTCGAGTATTCTACGCGCGATTGAACGCAAATTACTTTAGTAACTAAGTATAGGAACGCGGCAAAAGGGTGCATGCCACCTCCTTCTCGGCACGCTTTGAAGAACTACTTGCGGTATCTAGTCTACTTCAGATCCATGGCAACGGACTTGTTTTACACTACGATCAATAAAGTGCAAGATTGTTACTGTTCAAAATCTAACCGAAAACTATTCAAGTTCCCTCATCTTATAAGAAATATGCAAAAATAAATTTTCCTCCGAACTTCTGTAAGCCTTATAAACTTTTGTTAGTATTTTTACTACTCTAAAAGCACATTGTGGTCGTATAGTGGGACGTATAATTATATACATTTCTCCCTGAAATTATTCGTAGGTAAGAACGACGACCAACAGTATCAGCATTTTCAGCTATTATCAGCTTATCCCATCTCATCACCGTCTTCCCACTACTGGGCATAGCCCTCCTATCTCATGAGAGGTTTAGGCCGTAGTCTACGGCCTAAGTGCGTATTGGCATTTGGCAGTCTTTACACAGCTTTGAGAACATTTTGGAGAACTCTCAGGCACGCTGGTTAAAAGTGTATATTTTCATTGTTTAAAACGCCTAAATAGAATCGAACCCTGGACCCCTCAAAAAAGCAGGTTTGTTGGGTTTTTATTTTGTCAAGAAACCTAGAAGTATTTTTGAATTACATGTTTTAATTCTTCGATTAGTTGTTTAATTAACTTGTAATTAGGTAATAGCAGTTTTGGCGCTTGCGTCGTCAAAAATACGTTGCGCGTCTATCGCTCTGCATTTTCGACACGAGAAAATCCTGCTCGGAGAGGGCACGAAATCTATATCGTAGCGGCGTTATAGCACGCCGACCGCTCCGCTGCCCGCACCCGCTCGCTCCTGGGCCGAAGCCGTATTCTGCACGCGTGACCGAACTTATGTAAGGAGTGGATAGTACGAGATCCGAACATAACATCGACCTTCACCCATCTGTTTACCGAATGAAACATTTTTTTTATAAAATTCCATACATAGACAAATACGTATTGTATGTATTGCCTATCAAAATATGTTCATGACTATCATTAATTAAAAAAAATATTAATTAAATTTTTTTAGCGAGTTTCACCCACTTGTTTACCAATCAAAATATATATCAAAAAAAAGATTATTTAATAACAAACGCGATGGTATAGTATTGCCTGCAATAAACCGTTCATGAAACACTATTGCCAGGATTTAAAGTTTGAAAATCAAAGCAAGTAAAGTTGCGCAAGAGAGAAATCCGAGCTTATTTAGTGTAATAAAGAAGGATAGAGCATAGTGGCTGCGAGCGATGCCTTCGTTGAAACTCGCTAAAAAAATATTTAATTAATATTTTTTTAATTAATGATAGTCATGAACATATTTTGATAGGCAATACATACAAGACGTATTTGTCTATGTATGAAATTTTATAAAAAAAATGTTTCATTCGGTAAACAGATGGGTGAAGGTCGATGTTATGTTCGGATCTTAGACTAGGAGTAGTCGAGTGTGAAATAAAAATCATGTAGCACAAAATCCACTCCCAAAGTACCTATACCGACCGTAGATACGTCAAAAAAGTTTCGTCATTTTACAACCAATACAAAATTCGTAATATATTAATGGATGTAAAAAATTGGTGGCTCGCCCAGGGGTAATCTGTGAGTAATATATTATGGATTACGAGGCCTTTGCAGGGCGACGTGATTTATTAAATTTCCAGATGCTTGTCAGGGTCATGTGGATGGGAAAAATTATTGCGATTGGTCATTTAAAATGTATGAAAATAATGTAGGGCTACTTCGCAATGCAATGCGTTGCGGTTATGCTCGCCCTAGTTTGCGAGAGCCTTTAAGCACTCCAAGCTATGAAAAATCCATGACATAAATAGCAAAGCTGCCAAGTTTTTAATTTCCACGATACGCAATACACGATAATTCGGACCTTGTTGTCGTAAACACATGCTGTTGAGGCAGCCATTATCTGCCACGAGCGGCGAGGGAAATTTGCTCAGCTGGCTTTACTTGGCAAGGAAGTATGACAGAGTGGTCGAGCTATGTAATTCTGACTTCCCTTAACTAAAACGCAACCAAGTCAGAATTTTCAATTTTTAATTATACCATTTTAAACGCTACAAGCTTTTTACGTTCAAGTAAAATGGTCATGGAAAGATCATGAATAAAAAATATTTATTGGAAATTGGAATATCCATCTCTACGGCGCTATCAATCAGAGATGCATATAGTGGCAAACTAAAAATATTCAAAACTTTTGCACCTGGGGTGAAGCGTGGGAAAACTGGTGAAAAAGAGGGCCATCAAACCATACTACATATTTCTTTATTTTCTAGATTTTCTCCAGGACATTCTTGTATCCAGGGTTTTTAATTTTATTTTAATTCTTTAAAAATGAATATTAGCCATGCTGAACTTGACTAATATTCCCCTGTACCTTCCAAATAAGCGTAAAGCTTGTGTTAGGAGTGAGTACGATAATAGTGCAACGGGTGGGGATTGAACCGTCAACCTTTCAGAAGGCTACTGAGGTTCAAATCAAAGTAAATAAAGCTGCGATCTTTACGCTGATGACACTGCGCCTCAATGCCACTCGCACAGCTGACCTTGTCCTTAAAGTTCAACTAGATAAAGCTCTCCTTGCTGTACCTACGATTTCCTTTGACAAACTATTTCCTTTTAATTTCCTATCCTTACTCTTTTGTCAAAATTAGTTTTTCGTACTTAGCTACGTTTTACCTAAGCAACGTTATTACGCTCATAGGCCTTGTATTGCGTTAACTGAAACTTTGTCTTGACACCATAGCTCGGATAATTCGTTTACGGCTTCACGGCCTTTGCTGACGTGCTTTGTGAAAATTGTTCGTGGAATTGGTATGATTACGCAATAATGTTACCGAGTACTTTTATGGAACGCTACATTCCATAAAAGTACTCCGTGAACATTGGTACATACCTAACATACAGTCTCGTAACTTGTTATAAAAAAATCAGTATTTTTTTCGAAAAATTTTGATTTTTCGTATAAGGGTTTTCCTCGGTTTTTAGATTTTTTTGTTTGATATTATTTTAAGATTCGGCATAGGCATAAAACAATGAATTTTGAAAACTGTCATCTCATCTTTACAATAAATCAAAAGACCTATTAATGTCAACAAAAAACTAAAAATAAAAATAAAAGCAAAAAGCTATTAAATAAAAGAAAAGGCGTTTTTAGATAAACTTAGTTTTACTTTCTTCTGTGTTGTCTTAGTTGTGTCTTTGTGAAAATGCACCTCTGCGCCAAAATCACATGATGTGTAGCAATAGTCACTGCAATACTACAAAGAAACTCTCTAAACAAAAATGGCCACTAACTTACGTTACCAGTTATTGGCTCTATCACGAAAATAAACCGCATAAGCCGTTCTATTTATAGAATTTATTTATGGCACTAGGTGAAATCCCTGCTTTAGGGCGGCTACCCAATGTAATAAAAAGCTTATTGTTAAGCCCAAGTTAAATAAGACCGCGCGCTAAAAAAATCACATCATCATTTCAGTCTATCGACGTTTTCTGGTGGTCATAGGCCTTTTCCAATCAGCGCCATTATTATTATCCATTCCTTTATCATTCTGCCATTTCTCGCCACCCTCATTAATTCATCGGTCCATCTTGTTGATTGCGCCGGTTTCCACTCTAAAACTTTTCGGCTCCAATGTTCATATGACATACATGGTCTGCCTTCTGCCCCGTGCATTAGTTAGTGCGACTTGTTCAGAGCCTTCTTAATGTTGAATTACTTATTGTTGTTAATTACTTGTTCAGAGTCGTTCTTCTTGTTCGTTGTTGTTCTTCTGGCAAAACTCAAAAGTTAGGTGTTCGGTTATGTTAGATAAATTAATTTTTAAATAAGTCACTAGATTATTATTTTATTCATAAAGATTTTATTCTTATATCAATAGAATGTACGGTTAAGGGCCCGTGGTTCAACCGATTTCACCTAATGGTAGGACTACGGTATACCACTATATACCCGTGGTCCTACTGGGCTAGGGGCGAATGATAGTATTGATATATGTCTTTATTTTTATAATGAGACTAGCTGATGCCCGCGACTTCGTCCGCGTGGATTTAGTTTTTAACATCCCGCGGGAACTCTTTGTCACCCTCCAGGTTCTCAACTATATACCTATCTAAAAAATCTCGTCAATCCGTACTTTGTTACAGCGTGATTGGCGGACAAACCAACAAACAAACACACTTTCGCATTTATATGTATTCAATGATGACATGATAAAACATTATCATCTCCAATTGCTTTTGATCATATTATTGGATCTGTCTTGAGAGATTTTTTTTCGGTTGCCTTCGCTTTTGTTCCACCTTTTACCCACTGGGCCACTCGCTCAACTAGATTGCTCAGCTAGTTGAGCAGTAGGACATAGTTTGTATTACCGAACATTTTATGTTCTATAGCTCAACTATTATTTGTTCTAATTATTTGATCAGTAGGTCATCCTGTATTATATCAGTCATAGTCATCTATTTTTTTATTTTGTTTTAAGTTAAGTTAGGTATATTAAGCCAATAGAACCCAAGTGCCCTGAATATTTATGTTCAATCTTATCCTAACCTAAATTAATACAAACTACTGCTCAACTAGTTGAGCAATGGGTAGATACGGTATTACCCACTGCTCAACTTGATGCAGTTGAGCAACAAGTATAAATCGGAATCAGTGTAATAGCATCTTTTTATATACGGGTTGTTACGTTCCCTCAAATATGGTTGAGCGAAGCAATGGCTGGGTCATGCGTCATGCTCGTGAACGGGTGCCACCGGCGGGAATTGGGCTACTTTATGTCTGCCCATCTTAAGATAGAAGTTAGTCTGTATGCATTTTTGGAACTTTCCTCATTGTGGAAACACTGCATATATAGCATAGTATTTACTGTATTGTAAATCTGTTTTGAAAAGAGCAACCGCCGAGTTTCTTGCTGGTTCTTCTCGGCAGGAAAGGCATTCCGAACCAGTGGTAGATTCATTGACTATTCAAAAGCACTTGTAAAAGTTTATTTGAATAAAAAATATTTCTATTCTATTCTATTCTATTCTATAACGATACTATCCCAGTAGAACCACGTGTATAATATGGTTGTAGGCCGTGGTCCTACCAGTAGATGAAATCGGTGGGAATACGGGCCCTTAACACATACCTACCTATTAAATTAATGTGGACAGTAACCGCAAAAAATTAATTAATTAAAGAATGCCTGAAGCCTCTATCAAAGCCTGCTGTAGGGTAGGTATTATGTGCTAGGTATCAATCTAAAATAGGTATATCTATTAGTTTGTAACCGTGAAATAGTTTCAGTGGAATACAGCCTTTGAAGAGGTTAACGTTTATGGATCATAATAACTGAGCCAGCTAGCTCGCGTTCTCATGGGTACCTTATACACATTACACATAGCATATGGAGGAATATGGCATAATTTACATAATAGCGGCGGTGTAAATGCCGGTACTCTAGTGGAATTATTTTCACAGGATTTCTGGATAATATATATCTGCATCTATAGACACACATAATTATTTTTATTATATAGCATCTTACACTTATAAAATAATTATCTATATAAATAATACAAAAGAGAAAGATCTAGTTAGAGCGTTGTTTTTATTTTTCCTGTAAAATATACATAAACCTCTATTGACCATAATTATTTCAGATTTTTCGATTGGTAAACTTCGGAGATAAGGGGGGGGGGGGGACAGTATTTTTTTCGACATTTTGGCCGATTATTCAAAAACTATTATATATAGAAATAAATAAAAAACTGTTTTAGAATGCACAAGTAAAGGCCTTTTATATGATACCCCACTCGGTATAGTTATCTTACTTTGAAATTTCAAACCCCCGATTTTCCCCCTTTTTTAATCAAACTAAAATAATTTTCGCGTTGCTTTTATTTTTCCTGTAAAATATACATAAACCTCTATTGACCATAATTATTTCAGATTTTTCGATTGGTAAACTTCGGAGATAAGGGGGGGGGGGAACGGTATTTTTTTCGACATTTTGGCGGATTATTCAAAAACTATTATATATAGAAATAAATAAAAAACTGTTTTAGAATGCACAAGTAAAGGCCTTTCATATGATACCCCACTCGGTATAGTTATTTTACTTTGAAATTTCAAACCCCCGATTTTCCCCCTTTTTCAATAAAACTAAAAATAATTTTCGATTTTTCTTTATTCCAATGATGTTGGGCCACTATTATACACAACTATGTCAAATTTCATGTCGATAGCTTTTATAGTTACTGAAATAATCGACTGTGACAGACGGACGGACAGACGGACGGAGAAAGTCTCACCATAAGGGTTCCATTTTTACCATTTTGGTACGGAACCCTAAAAAGGATGCCTAAGTTTCCACCACTAAGGTGGTGATAGCCTAGCGGTGAAAACTTAGGCATCCTGACTTCAGTCATTTGTTATAACACGTCTCGTCAGTCATTTGTTAAAACAATCTAACAGTAAATTGTTATAACAAATATTAAGGGACAGCACAGAGCTAAAGTAACCTCAAAGGAGATAAAATTAAATCCATGTTTCGTAAAGACAGACAACAGCCACAATAGATCCACAGCGTCAACGTTCTAAATGACAATGGCTAGGTTAGACACTGATTACATATCCTAAGGGAAGTCTAAACGACTCCCAGGGCCTCCTAACTTTGATTACCGTCGTCAGGCTTGTACTACTTGATTAGATTAATACAGAGGACCTTGACAACCATCCCAGAAGAGCAACCGTCCCAGTACATTTTGATAATACAGCATTTTTCATAGACAAGTCTGCCTTACTTCGATCTGATCTGATGGTAAGTGACAAGGAACGGTAGCTATATTAGGAAGAGGACAGACTGGCATCTTTTTTGTGCGGCAGCGATCAAAGTTTTTGTAAAAATGCCAGTCGCTGCCGCTAAAAGATGCCAGTCTGCCCTCCCATCGGTTTTTACGCGGCTTTGTACTGGTATATTAGCTTGACAAAGGGTAGACTAGTCTAGACTTTTGCTCGCGACTTAGTCCACGTGGAGTAAGGTTTTTAAAGCCTCCCGAGTGAACCCTATGTTTTTTGAGATAAAAAAATATAAATATTTTCATGTTTAAATAGGTACCTACAGGAACTTCGTTTCAACCGAGTGTTCCACAACACTCACGCATATTTATTTTATTTAACTAAACAATTTTCGGTTAGACCGAGAATGTTATACTTAATTGTACCTATTCCAACTTGAATTAAGTTCAAGTTTCATGCAGTTTGATTTTGTTAGAGATTCCGAACATCATCTAGATAGTCTAGATACCTGACTCTTCGCTGCCAAATTACGTAGAACACCAAACAGCTCGAATAACCTTCACTACAATTTGCAAGTTCAATAATTAACTTGTAGGAATAGACATGGCGAATAATTCGATACCTTGAAGCAGGTACCAAGTTGGATGTATTTACCTAGAGATAGCGTTAGTTAGGTGCAAGTATATTATACACATTAAGGTTTTAGTGAACTTTTAGATAATGATTTATAACTAATAAATGAATATTTAAAAACCGGCGAAGGTGAGAGTCCGAGTACATATTATTGTACCTATTACCAAGCAACGGGGGAGTGGTAATTGTAATTATATTTAGCGTTTGCCCCGCAACTTCGTTCGCGTGGAATTAGGTTTTGGGGTGGAATTTTCAAAAACTGTGAAACACGTATTTCTTTATTTTTAATCGAAAGCCAATTTTATGATCTTTATTTTTACTATTGTAGAGACAAGCATATTATTTTCGCAATAATTCAATGAATTGTTTGAGTAGTTAAAGCCTAAAGAAGTAACAAACAAACAGACACACTTTTGGATTCATAATATTATCACCTACCTACGGATGTTAAGAATATAATTTCTACAATAAGCAGGTACTTACGCCAGCACTTTCCCTTCGTACTCCAGGAACCTGCGCAAGGCATCGGCTTGAGATTGCTTCCTTTTAGGCGGCTGCATGTTTTTCCAGCGCTCTTTTTGTGTATATGAATCTACAGGCAGATCTTCTTCCTTGGACAGCTCTACGCCTTGGGATTCTAACCATTCCTGAGGAATGAAACATATTTTTAAAATATGCTTGCAAAAGTATTTCTCTGTTGCTGCGTGACTGAAGGATAAATAAACGCACAAACATGGTTTCATTTCAAATTTTATAATGTTAGTAGCATAATAAGGAAAGAATTAAGGAGCCCAGTATGTCCGGCATAGTTCATCGAGTTGCGAAGCTGAAGTGGCAATAGGCAGGGCATATAGTTCGAAGAACTGATGGTCTTTGGGCTCCCAAGGCGCTGGAGTAGCGACCTCGCACGAGGAAACTCAGTGACGCTAAACCCCTACTAGGTTGACCGACGACATCAGACGAGTCGCATGGAGCTGCTAGATATGCTACAGGCGGTGCAAGATTGAGGCATGTGGAAAACTATGTAGGTAACCTATGTCCAGTGAACGTCTATCGGTTGATAAAGAAGAAGTGCGTCCGAGTGTACGTACACAATGAGTTTTCATAACTTACTAGGACGAGGGCGAGGCCACAATACTGCGGTGCGATGACGCATCGCAAAAATCTACGATGTCTTGGGAATTCCTTGGGAAGTCTTGGGAATTTGGGGTCCATCTTGGGAATTTTTAATAGGATAAACGGTGCGATGTGGCACCATTTTTGCGATGCGTCGTCGCACCGTAGTGTTGTGGTTTAGCCCTTAGCATATTATGTTTGTGAATAACGAAAATAAGATATCCGCGATGAGTAAACAGATTGTGACGCAACCTCACGTGCCTCCGTGGCGCAATTGACTAGCGCGTTCGGCTGTTAACCGAAAGGTTGGTGGTTCGAGCCCACCCGGGGGCGGTATTTTTTAATAAAATATTTAAAATACACAAACAAACAATAATTTATTTAAAATATAGGCACTGTAGAATTTACATTTTGAACTAATTAAGACAAAGTAGTTAGCTTCAGTTCAGTAGGGCTATGCGCGCAAGAGAAAATTTTGTCTGCCCATTTACATACTCAAAATATCTGCGAGTAAATGAGTACAGAAAATTTTTTCGTGCATGCATATTGTTAACCCTTCAGGTCAGTATAGGTAATATTTTCTACCTACACATTATAAAACATTAGGGACTCCAGTCCTAACACAACTTTATAATGTTTCTGAAATATGTCCTGGTAACTTTCATGAATCTAATTAAATCGACTTCGAAGATTTCCCACCATTTGGTTACACTAATTAACTCCAATAATAAAGAGTATTGAACAATTTTAAAAAGTTATAATAAAATAGTTCAACAGCTATGAAATTGATAATAACCATGGAACTAGGAACTAGTCTTCCTACTTCCACGATAATAACTACGGTACAGACAATATCAAAAGTGTAATGCCAAAGATGATATACCTACGTAAAATCCGGCAGGCAATCAAATCAAATGCGAAAAATTAGCTTTTATTGAATTATGTATGCATCTTAGAATAATAAATAATTTAATATTAAAAATTCTTTTTAAAAAACCGACTTCAAACGACCGCGCCACTACATTCTACAAAGTATATTTATTGTTGATATTTCGATAAAATTTCAATGAGACCACCTGGAAAGTATACCCTTTGAAACAAAAAAAAAAATCATTTTCCAAATCGGTTCAGGCGTCTTCGAGTAATCGGTGAACATACATAAAAAATCGGCCAAGTGCGAGTCGGGCCTCGCTCTTTTAGGGTTCCGTTAAAAAAATTAAATTAAAAAATTTCCATCTACCCACCTACCCATTTTAATTTAATTTTTTTAATTTAATATAATTCTTATTATTTGTTGTTATAGCGGCAATAGAAATACATAATATGTGAAAATTTCATCTGTCTATCTATTACGGTTTACGAAATACAGCCCGCTGACAGACGGACGGACGGACGGACGGACGGACAGCGTAGGCTTAGTAATAGGGTCCCGTTGGTACCCTTTGGGTACGGAACCCTAAAAAAATTAAAAAAAAATATTCCGACGGATTGAGAATTTCTTCTTTTGTGAATTCGGTTAAAAAAGACGACTGCCATTTTACCGCCCTCTACGTACATTCAGTCAATAGGTTAAACTTTTCAGTAAGTATTACGTAGGTACTACCAAGCAACAAATCTTCCTAAAAATCTAATGTAGGTCATACGCTCGCCGCAATCTGTACACCCGAGCACTGTTCCCGAGTCGATGTTTGCAAGGAACCATTCGATAAGGCAATCAGAGGGCAATCTACACCCACGCCACGTTACGGGATAACCGAGAAATATAGGCACTATCTGCTCGTGTTAGACTAGAAATAAATACAATCCATTCTATGCTATTAACTTGTGGTTTCGCAGCTTTAGCAGCTATATTATGTTAACTATAGCATCACTAAGCAACAAGAAAACAGTTTAAAAATTGAAAATTGGTTGTACGGTGACAACCAAATACTAACAAAATCTTAATAGATTTTGTTAGTATAAAATGTAGTGTACCTATATTATGTCACCCGGACTGCAGATGAGGTGCAAGTTGCAACAATTAAATAAGAAAGTACCTTAAAACTAATAATTCAATAAATAATCGCAAAATAAAGCTGTACGTTACGTTGTACGTTAGCGTTTCGTGATGTATTCTGACGTGACGGTAACATTGGCTATATTGAAGAATGATAATTTATTTCAAGCAGATCTCAAAAATTACTTTAAGAAAGTAGCCTGTCAAATTAACCCACTTATAGTGGTTTCAAACTACGTCTCCGATCGCAACGACCATCAGATAAAAGTCGAAGATAATATAAGCTTCGACCTTTACGATCCTGACGATCGATAACGACAAACGACGACGATCAGGTAGACTACACACATCGGCAACCTCTACACAGTGTCTTCGTCAATAATAAAAAAAAGTTATTTATTATCTTCAAGCATTAAGGGTGCAACACGTGACGCTCAACTTGTTAGGCAACCGCGCGTGACTTTGCCAGATGAGACGCAACGTGCTGAGAGTATTTCACAAAGCTATAAACAGCACATATTGTGACCCTGACCATAGATCAGAGTTTTATTTTTCAAAGAGGTTTGAATATTTTAATGTGGAACTGCCATTACTACTTGCTAGGTACTGTCCGCAATTTTTTTTCAAAATAGCAGCCACGCATGAAATATGTATTAAATTTTTAGCTGGCATCAATACAAACAAGAAGTGTACAAAGATACTTGGTAGAATCTTCTAAAGCATCACGTTTTTAAAGTTGTGCTGGTGGCGCCAACAGTGGGTAGATTTAAAAGTAAAATTAATTATATAAAAAAAAAGAAAATGGCGGACAGTAGGATGAACTTTTTGCTGAACTAGTAAATAAAAAATATACCGTACTTAGTCCGTAACTTTGTCCGTAAAGTGTGTCAAGTTCAACTACAATTTTTAGTCTACAACTAAATTCTACAGCCACTCAAATACGGAATAGGCCTGCAGGTTTAACTTAGCCTAAAAATAGACGTTATTTTCAGTGCTTCCTCAATTATTTATCAAAGTAGGACTGTAATCCGATTATGTAAAAGTAGAAGAGTAAACTGTCCTTATATAACAAAATAAGCTTCCTAGCTTAGAGTGTAACGTGTGCTCATAATTAATAACGCGCTTTAATTATTTATTCAAGTCGGATAGAAAATAAATCCAGGTGAACAAATGCTGCAAGTGAATCGTGCTGCAGCGGAAAATTTCATTTCTCATCTGTTTTCTGTCGAACATATTTCTAAGATTGACGTAATTACATAGCTATATATATACTTATTACTAATCTTACTATCTATTGCTATCATTGTTAATGAAGCATTTTAAGCAAATAACTATCACTTACTTTAACGCTGGAGGAAAACTTCGTGAGGAAACCTGCATCCCTGAGAGTTTATATGGAGAGAACATTATATGGAGATATAATGTTCTCAAAAGTATATACGAGGTCTGCCAATCTGCATTTGGTCAGCGTGTGGTCAGTACTATGTCCTAAGCCATTCTCACTCTGAGTGGAGACTATGCAAGCGATGGGTTGATAATGATGACGAAAATGACTTGAAGAAAAGTTCAAACGAAAATAGAAAATACTTTGTATTTATAAGCATGCTTGCATGATGATTGATGAATGAATGATGAATAGGTAGTTGCCGGCGCTAGTGCTCGA
Source organism: Oeneis ivallda (assembly GCA_029955525.1). Taxonomy (NCBI): domain Eukaryota; kingdom Metazoa; phylum Arthropoda; class Insecta; order Lepidoptera; family Nymphalidae; genus Oeneis; species Oeneis ivallda. Next base: position 14,899,294 of record JARPMR010000005.1, read on the forward strand.
CAAATATAAATTATTATTCAAAATAAACATATGAATACAATGAATTCTTAACTCGACAACAACAAAAATTCAAGTCAAGTCAAGTCAAATGTAACTGGTATAAAATATTAACTGACCGAAATATTGTTGAACGAAGTTGTTTTTCAAAAGGAATGAACCGTTAATTAAATCTGACGCCTGATAATAATTTTTGATACAAACTTTTAAACACGTCGAAAAGTCTATCAAGTCTCTTCAACGGATTCTATTCATTCTCTGATGGACAGTTTTGCTAACAAAACAGTTTAACATTTAATTTAACATTTAACATGCTTTCCAAAAGATGAACATTAAACATTTCTAATAAAATTTAAGTTATTGCTAAATTGGTATATTTACATAAAGAATGTAATCTGTCTGAAAGGACTATGGGCGGAATCGTCCCCCCCTATCAACAAGAATTAAATGTAGCGCAATTGATAGACCTTGGCAAGATGATATTTTTTTACTATGGCGACGATGCCCAAATGCATGGGGTTCTCATTGTATCTTACGTTCAAAAAAATATTTCGTTGACGTATTATTGATGACTAATTCCAAAATACCTACTCATTTATCTATTTATCTACTCCCATGCTATAAATCCTCTTTAATAGATTCTGAAACAGTTAGCTTATTGCCAACATTAAAACACCCAATGTCATAATAACCATTATATCATTCAAAAGTATGATATAATGTTGTACTGAATTTCATTATAACACACCTTTGTTTTTTTTCGATCCCTTCTGCAAAAAGGTTTCTCAACAGACAGCCACATTCTTACTGCTCGATGCGTGATAACTGTATGAATTTCAAAAAAAGAACGTCTGACTGAATTTCAAAAATAGTACATTTAAAACACCTAATAGAGGAAAGTGTACCTTTTTTAAAACCCCGTAAAAAAAACCTGGGTTATTCTAACAGAGTAGAAGTAGTTATTTTTACTGTTATATGATTTTTATACTATAAAATATAGAAAAAATAACAAAAATAAATCAATTTCAAACAAAAAGTTTTTTTTTTTAGAAGAACCCCAGCGATTTTGAAGCTGAAACCAACTATTTACGTCTATTTGGATCCAAATGAACATATTAACATAAATCCGGTGACTGTTGGAGGGTGGGGACGGGGTCCATACAAAATTGCCCATGGTCCTTTGTATCAAAACTTACCTACTATCAGGCGTAAGATTTTGTCCTTTCCTTTAACTGCTTTTTGGAAGTCAGCTACTTTCACTTCTTTGATTTTTTCTAAGTAAGTAATAGGTACTTAGAAAAAATCAAAGAAGTAAATAATGAACCGGTTTTTCGTGTGTGTGTGTGTGTGTGTGTGTGTGTGTGTGTGTGTGTGTGTGTGTGTGTGTGTGTGTGTGTGTGTGTGTGTGTGTGTGTTCCGAAACGACACGAAAAACCGGTTCTTGAAATGGGCCATAAATCGTAAGCGGTAAGTTTTACAAAAAAGTGTACAGGAAATAAAAGATGCAAAACTTTATTTTCTACAAAAAAGGTTAAAATAACTTTTGCCCTAAAGTGGATAGTTTGTGAGATATCGGTCAAAAACTTTTCTTTAAGATTGCGATCGAAGCTCCACCTGGATCTGTCAGCATTTTGTGTTTTTATGGTCAGTAAGTAACCCTTAACCTAAAAAAAAAAATTAAAATTGGATCGGAAATTTAGTGCGAGGTTAAAAATGCTTTATTTACTGGACTACTAGGTACCTATTAGGTACTCCTAAAATTGTGCTTACCCATGTACTTTTAGGTATCCATTGAACCCATTCGCCACCCAATTTTGTAATAAGAATGATATTTGCCGAGCACTGTCAGGACACTAGTTATCATGAAACACTGGACATTGTAGCTGGACGTAACGTAAAAGAATACTGGGCACCTGTGCTGGACACTACTGGACACTACTGAGATACTAGACATTGTCACTGGCGAACGGTTTTAACATGGAACTAGGAATTACGACTATAGTCTTCCTATTTCTATGAGTTTTAACTACGTCTCATAGAAAAGCAAGTAAAATATGTACAAGATAAAATTTTTCGTGGCCATCTGCTAGTTATTTTTAATAACATCCTTATGCCTACCTAGCTAGTTTAGCTGGTTTCAAGGTTTCTCGTTAAACCTCACTCAACAATACCTATTAACATCTCGTTTGAAACAGCTTCAACGAAGCAGTAATTTTTTACATGTTTTCATTGTTTTAATAATACCTACTTTAAAATCTCGAACAATCAAAATTATACGTTTTGCAGTAAGTAAAGGAATGTTATAAATCGAGTATTAAAGTATATTAGGTAGGTACATCAATATCATGGATCCTGTAGTTATTGAGTACGTATGGTTTTTACTTCTAAATATTTTTAAGGTTATTGTGTAATTTTTGCACAAAAACTTTAAAGCAAGATAATCTCTACAATAATTTTTTTAGGGAAATTTAAATTTAAAATACCTAATTAAAACTGTACCTGATATCAGTTTTATTATGAAAATCACACATTTATAAATAATTTCCTTACACATAATACATCGAGGAATATGTACGATCATAGATCAACAAAGAACTTGACAAACCTTCAATGTAACATGTACAACAGATTCTAATCGTCCGAGCAATTTACCGTTAAACTCGTCGGTTTACATTGCTACGAAACGTAAAGCAGAATTTATAATATTCCACAATCCACATTCAGTCATCAACCGCTGCAGTGAGCTGTCTTACTATCTCCACAGCAAAATGGGCGCAATAGAGTTATCAAACCCAATAGTTCAATCATATATTGTGTACTCGGCGATATTAGCGTTGAAATTATTAGCTGTTGGGACTTTGACGTCTCTTGTGCGAATGGGAAGAGGATCCTTCGCGAATCCCGAAGATGCAAAATCTTTTAGAGGGAAGGTGAAACTAGACGACCCCATAGTGGAAAGAACGCGTCGTGCTCATCTCAACGATTTGGAGAACATTCCTGCATTTTGGATTTTGGGAGCATTGTATTTGACTACTACACCGGATGCGCTGTTGGCTGTACTCCTGTTTCGAGTTTATACAGTGTGTCGGGTCATTCACACCTTGGTGTACGCTGTGATACCTTTGCCACAACCGGCTCGAGCGATCGCATACATTATACCGTATGGTATTAAATGGTATATGGGTATCCAAATTGTGCTACATAACCTATCGGCTCTGTAGAATTAAATGTTCAAAATGCAGTTTTAGTGTGTTGCGAAAGTTTTAATTATTGATATTAAATTTCTAATTTATAAGTGTTTTCTCTTAAATATTTGTGTTTTGATAATATGGTTTTATACTTTTTATTTTTGTATAAAATAATAAAGGCTATTAAAATTGCTTTACGCGATTTTTTAAATAATTGATGATTTTATTATTTTAACTTAGTACCTACCTATAAAAGTATAATTTATTTTTTATCAATGATATACTTAGGTATATCTGTAGGTACAGTCTATATTATTTGTCTCTGAACCTTCTAAAGAAGTTTACTTTTCTCGAATATTCTCATAATGTTCTGTAAAATTTTACATTGATATAATTATTGTTAAGTATAATAATTATGAAGTCATCAGGTGTTTTCTGTGTATAGTTTTTTTAACTAAAAATCAATTTAACAGATAGGTATGACGGTATGAGGCAAAGTTATAAATACTTAAGTACTTATATTAACACAACATGTTGACAGAAAACTAACCATGTAGGTACCTACCTACCTAGGTACCACCAACCATTGACCTCGTAATATACAAATCGAGCATATCTATATATACCTACATAATATAATAACTAATACCTTTAAACGAGCAATTCTTGTATATATGTATATCGGGGGCGCTAAATCGATCTAGCTAGGTTTCATTTTTAGAAAAGGTCGTTTTATCCGTGTTTTCAGGCAATGAAAAACCCCTTACAATATCATTAGAATACGAAGGTAAATTTCGCCATCATCTATGAAATTCCACTGGCTCGGAAAATCGGGCGGTCCCAAAACCCCGGTTCGAGTCTAGAAAAAACACGACTTACCAAAAAAAAAACCGAGCAAAGTCGTCGGTCACCCAGATATTATTGACCGAGCGAAGCAAAGGTCTGAGCCTACTTGAGTGAATTTGCACTTGTCCGTCTGTCCGTCCGTCCGTCCGTTCGTCTGTCAGAGCCTTATAATTTCTGAATTACTGAACATAATTTCTTCAATTTTAGATATAATACTAGCTGATGCCCGCGACTTCGTCTGCGTGAACTTAGCCTTTAAAATGCCTTGGGAACTCTGACTTTGCGGGATAAAAAGTAGCCTGTCACTCTCCGTCCTCAACTATAGGTAGATACACTGCAAAAAATCACGTCGATCCGTAGCTCTGTTGGGGCGTGATTGAAGGACAAACCAACGCACTTTCGCAGTTTTAATATTTCACCATATAAAGTGTAAGTGCATAATATAGTCAACGTGGTTTTTAGGGTTCCAACGGACTCTATTACTAAGCCTCCGCTGTCCGTCCGTCCGTCTGTCAGCGGCCTGTATCTCGTAAACCGTAATAGACAGTTGAAATTTTCACATATTTTGTATTTCTATTGCCGCTATAACAACAAATAATAAAAATTAAATTAAATTAAAAAAATAAAATTAAATTAAAATATTTCCATGTACCCATGGAAATATTTTAATTTCTTTTTTTAACGGAACCCTAAAAGAGCGAGGACCGACTCGCAATTGGCTGATTTTTTTACACAGGTAAAGTTGACGACCTGGAAAATAACACAGGCTACTTTTTGTCCCGGGAGCATACATTTAAACGCCCGCGCCACTACAAAGTATATAATTTATTGTAGATTTTTTTAAAAACGCTCGACTGATTTCTATAAAATTTAAATGGGACCATCTGGGAAGTGAAACCACCCTTTGAAACAAAAAAAGAATTTTCCAAATCGGTTCAGGCGTCTTCGAGTAATCAGTGAACATACATAAAAAAGTTTCCGTTGAATTGAGATCCTCCTCCCTTTTTTGAAGTCGGTTAAAGTAATAATAAAAATTAGTTCAAATTTAACGAAGTTATGGAGTATAATATAAATATAAAATATAATAATAATATTAGTGAATAATATTAGTGGGATAATATGAGTAATAATAAGTAGGATAGGATATAATTAAAGTATTTATTGTTAGTAGGAGGAGGATACAAACATACATAAATACATGCATACACTTATACATGCATGCATGCATACATACATACATACACACATACAGTAGTAGTAGATATGTGTGTATGTATGTTCGCATACATGCATGCCTACATACATACATACATACATTCATACATGCATACATGCATACATGCATACATACATACATACATACATGCATTCCATACATACACACATACATACATACATTCATACATACATACATACATACATACATACATACATTCATACATACCTACTACTACAGTATGTGTGTATGTATGTCACTTTTCAGGCCCTTAATTTTACCTGTGCTAAAAAATAATCTAAAACTTCAATCTAAAACTCCGTTGGCGCATAATTGAAGGATAAGTATGTGAAAGTAACATACGAATATCCCGCGGGAACTGTTTTTTTTTCCCGGGATAAAAAGTAGCCTTTTCACTTTTCAGGTCTTCAACTATGCCTATCAAAAAAACCACGTCAATCTGTAACTTCGTTGGCGCATAATTGAAGGATTAATATGTGAAAAGTAGCATACGAATATCCCGCGGGAACTGTTTGTTTTCCTGGGATTAAAAGTAGCCTTTGTCACTTTTCAAGTCCTCAACTATGCCTATCCAATAAACCACGTCAATCTGTAACTTCGTTGGCGCCTAATTTAAGGATAAATATGTGAAAAGTAGAACACTAATATCCCGCGGGAACTGTTTGCTTTCCCAGGATAAAAAGTAGCCTTTGTCACTTTTCAAGTCATCAACTATGCCAATCCAAAAAACCACGTCAATCTGTTACTCCATTGGCGCATAATTGAAAGATAAATGTGTGAAAAGTAGTATACTAATATGCCGCAGGAACCGTTTGTTTTCCCGAGATAAAAAGTAGCCTTTGTCATTTTTCAGGCTCTTAACTTTACCTGTGCAAAAAAATCACGTTAATCTAAAACTCCATTGCGCGTATTTTGAAGGACAAATGCGTAAAAAATAGCGATGCTATCCCGCAGGAACTGTTTGCTTTTCCGGGATAAAAAGTAGCCTATGTGCTATTCCAGACTATATTCTATGTCTGTGCCAAATTTCAGCAAAATCGGTTCATTCGTTGTCGCGTTAAAGAGTAACAAACATCCATCCATCCATCCATCGATCCAAACATCCATCCTCACAAACTTTCGCATTTATAATATTGATAGGAATAATAGGATAGGATAGGATCTACACATGATCAGTCATTATAATATCTAGCAATGTACATTGTACTCACTATGACTGGACAAATCGATACCTTGTACTATTTGTATAATTTATTTCGTAATCCATCCCTAATCCCTAAGAAATTTTCTATTGATAATGAAAAACTTCAATAACTGTGTTTATCCTACTTGATTGTTGAATTGGAATTTTTTACTTATTCTCGATGCTGCGGATAATGTAAGCGTGATTTAAGTACAATCAGCGCCATCTATCAGTGGTTTTTCAAAATTCCGCGGGAACCTTGGATTTTTCCGAGATAATTTGTAGCCTATGTGTTATTCCAGGGTATAATCTATCTCCATTCCAAATTTCAGCCAAATCCATCCAGTAGTTTTTGCGTTAAGGAGGAACAAACATACACACAAACTTTCGCCTTTATAATATTAGTAGGATAGTAGGATGTAAACCGATGGCCTCCAGCCGAAAATGGCTTAAAAAGTTATAAAAATCTTTATTTCAGGGGGGCTCTCATAGAAGCGAATGCGAAGTAAAATATTTTTTTTGCGTTTCATAGGATTGCAGTATATCATTTTAAAGATAATTTGGAACAGAGCACAAAAGTATTTTTTTTTTTAATTTTTTCCTAAAATTGACGAAATGGGGGGCTTTCAAAGTGGAGATTATATTTGACCTCAGAATGGATTAACCATTGAAAGGCCGGGCTGGAAAGTTTTATAATTATTAGCGTAATATCATGTACTTGAACAACAAATACTAAAATTAGATAAATGTAATAAGGAAACTAAATTATTTAACTTTTAATGAGTAGCAGTATTTTTAACAGAACTTCACAATGATGTCAATAGATGGTGCTCTCATCTCATATTGCAAATGTAAATTATTATTACCTATTTTGTATGACAAGTCCTAATACATATAATAACATTTTATACACTTAAAATTAGTATTTAGTCATATAATATCAAACATCAATAAAACTTCATGTTGCAGTTTGTTTTTACATGTTTTCTGATCGTGTCGATAGACGACGCTGTGTACAAATAATTTAATTTGAATGTTCCAAAAATAGTACATTATTGTCGAGGCTCGGAATAAAGCAATTTATGGACGAGTAACTTGACGTGAACGTGATTTTAAAAGGACAAGGCGCTAGCCGAGGCCTTTTTAAGTAAACGAGGCCATGAATTATTGCTATTTCGGCCGGGGCTATAGTACTTTTCTCTAATTTGCGAGGAAACAACAAAAAATAATTAAAGAAACACTGTTTTATTTCATCTTAAATGTTATAGTACAATTTGTAAAGTTACATTTTCTTTTAAACGTAATGTATTTAGTTTTTAGCTTTGAGTATTCACATCACAATGTAGATGGCCTTTTGTTTTTACTCAATTCGTTAAAATAGGCCATAAGGACATTTTCTGAAAACGAATTTGTCTTTTTTCCGGTTTTACATTGAATGAAGTCTTCATAAGCCTTTTCATATTTTTCTTTAGATTTTGGTGGTAAAAGATTTTCTGATAGAATTTTAGCTTCTTCCGCCATATCTGGTGGTGTAAAGTAAAGTCCATTAATTCTTCATCCGATTCCGAATCCATTTTTATTTCAGAACAAGAAATATATTGTAAAAGAAAACACCAGTCACCAATAATTCTTTACCTCCAATTAAACCACGCTCTTTTTGTTCCATTTAAAAAAAATCATTCTTATTTTTTTTAAATTGTATAACTCAGCGAAAGAAATACACATTTAAAACACCTAATCACAGAGGAGAAACACCTAATAGAGGAAACTGTACATTTTAAAAACCTCGTACCTGTCCAGCAATTTACATTATTGTCCTGTTACGTAATTGCTGGCGCCACGCCAGCAATGAGCCAATTGACGTTTCGTTTTTTTTAAATAAAGAAGCGATTTCCGAGCAAATTTGAGAAAACTAGATTTTTTGTACTTACTAGCTAGTAAGTACTAGCTAGTACTTACTTAAAAATTTAAAGAATAACGAAACTAGGTACCTACCTACTACATCTACTAAGTATGAACTGTTAATGGATACCGAGTAGGTAGGTATAATGAAACTAGCATGACTTGCATATTTAGTGACAAAACAAACGTTGACATTATGATGATCAAATCGTATCAGTATAATAAAAGTAGATAATTTAGTGATACATTGATGTAGGTACCAACCTAAGTATTATTATCAAAATCAATTGATTCACGGCCTCGAGTTTTCGATTCTCGAATCTAATCATACATAAAGTGATCTACCATTTTGTAAATCGATGCCTACAGCTTACTCACTACACAATAAACAATATGGGTAGGTAGCTAATAGCTATTAAGTGTCAGTTTGCCGTGAAGACTGCACGCGCTTCAATACGTATTACATTTAAAAGAATATATAAAAAAAGTGTGTAAAAATGGTGCCAGTGTCATCATTAGTTGAGCCCGCCGTGCGATCTTACATCGTGTATTCCGGTATACTGGCTCTTAAAGTGCTGGGAATGGCAGTATTAACTGGAAGAGTTCGGTACAGTAAAAAAGTGTTCGCTAACCCGGAGGACACTAAATCGACCAAAGGAGTTGTGAAATTTGACGATCCTGACGTCGAGAGGGTCCGACGCGCACATTTGAACGACTTGGAGAACATACCGGCGTTCTGGGTGCTGGGTGCATTGTACCTGACGACAGGGCCTTCCTCCGAGTTGGCTACTCTTCTGTTCAGGGTTTTCACGGCTGGTCGGATAATACATACGATTGTTTACGCCGTCAAACCTTTGCCCCAGCCGGCGCGCGCTATCGCCTACGGCATTCCTTATCTTATCAACTGGTTTATGGGAGTACGAATTGTGTCTCATTATATAACCGCTCTATAAAGTTAAACGACTAGATATTAAGTTTGTTTGGAACGTAGAAAGTAAGCGTTATTATACGGGACTAAAGTTTGCCAATTTCATAACTTCTAATAAAGTAGTAAAGGTATCATTATTGTTTAACGGCATTCGTATGTTTTTGCTATACACTTAGGTACCTCCTAAGAGGGTACGATTATTATTTATAGTAGCTATGCTGTCGCTTAGTTATTATGTAATATGTACGTATGGGTACATTGTATGACGTATGTGCGAAATCATTAACGATAGTTGAGTGAAGGTCCACTGGCAAGTTTGTAATTAACTACGTTACTATAATTACTTGCAGAAGTCATTAATAGATTACATATAGGTACTAGGTACAATTATATCGGTGATTACATAGCTGAATCTTGGACTTGCTTCGAGTGTTTTAGACGGTTTAAGTAGGTAGGTATACTGCTTGCCAGAGCTGACTTTTATTTTGTTATCTTATTTTATTAACTAGTTTGTTTACATATAATATGCATTTGTTTACTAATAAAATTAATAAAAGAAACTATTTTTGTTTTATTGTGATAATATCACAGCAACTCATAACAATAATAAGTAATATTTTTCTTTCTAACGTACCTACCCACCTGCGTACTCTATTAAAAATTTGAAATTATATAAATCGAATTCAATTTCGTCTCTTGAATTTTCATTAGATACTTCATACATATTTTATAGTTGGGGAGCCGAAGAGGGGATTTTGGGATTTACTTGAGCGCGGCAGATGAACATAGGGGGGGATAAGTACCTTGCCTTCAGTAACTTTACCATTTAAGACCCTTCATAATATGTCTGTCCGCTCTTAGCCTCCGAACCGAAGTGTGACTTGGTACGAATATATTATGGTATACTATCCATACGTAAACATCAATGTATTCTGTGGTCAGGTAGACGGTCCGCGGTCCGCCGACGCGACGCAGACGCTAGCCGCAGTCGCTCGCTAGCAATACCAAAATCACTGTGACAACTGACATGGCATCGTGTCAGACACAGATTAGAGGATACTACGTATCAGATGGCTCACGGCCATACAAATTTTTATCCCTTACAATCAAAGCCAGTGATTGGCTGGCTGCATCATTTTGCTCTAACCAATAGCATAGCATTTGTTTTTTTTTTAAGATTGGTGCTCTGGGTTCTTATTTTTTGTGAAAAGAAGCTTTGGATACTTGCATTTTGGACTCTTTTACAGTCCCGGTCATGGAACTAGGAATTACGACTACGTCTGTCCCGGCATCCCCCTAGGTACCTACCTATAATAGGTTCAAATTAATTAATTATTATAATAATACTAGCGCATACATACAACTCTTACATCGAGGCTTTGATTAACATTTGGACAAATATCAATCAAACGCTCAATTTGTATTGCAGTATATTAATGCGCTCAAAAACAACAAAATAGTTGTAAATCTAAAACTTGTATGTATGCGATAGCCTTAAGGGTCTAAGTAATAAAACAGTTTTCTTCAGGTATTTATTTATTTCTCTTTTTCAATTTCTTTTTAAATTTGATAAAAACATACTGTTGCATTTCTTTGCCATCTTGTCTAGCAATATCTGATAAAATTTTATTTATAGTATTGCACCAATTTAAAATACACATTTTTATTGTGTATGAATGCAAGGTCTGAAGTACTTTTTTTTTATGAGTTTGACAACTTATTAATTCGTCATTATTAATTTTAATTTCCGTGCTAATTGTTTAGAGTTGATGGCAATGCATCTGAAAAATAACAATTTGTTTATCATAAATTATCAATATTATATTATTATCAAATACATTTCATATTATTGGCCCAATATCACCAACGTAAAATAAGTCTTATCCAAGCATAAATTTGATATTTTGACAGTAATTTCAATACAAGAACTGTCAAAACGCCCAATTTATTCCTGGGATAAACGTCACTCGACGTTGGTGAAATCGGCACTAAAAGTAATATTATAAATTAGAGTCTGAAAAATTAGTACCATGGGTAATTTAAATACCAAATGTCAATCTGCAAGGTTGCTGGTAATATGTAAGAAATAAAAAGTTATATGTATTGACTACCTGATGAAATACTTAGTTTGTTGACATTCTGCAGTAGAATTATCTATCAATTTCCTTTTAACATTCTTTTGTCCTTCACTGTATTACATAAAGTCTTTTCTTTGAGAAGTGGACAAAAGTTTCTCTGAAAATAAAAGTTACTTATGTATAATTAAATATTCATATTTTTTATGAAATAATTGTTTGGGCCTAAGTTTGCATAGAACTTACAAGCAAAGAGATGAAAATAAAGATTATTACCCGATGAAATATTGAATATTCTGTTGACCTACTGTAGTACAGTGTTCCACCAATCTTCTTTTGGAAGTAGATGGCACTGCTTCTGAAAAACAACAGTTTGTTTATCATTAATATAAATCATCAACATTATATTATTAAAACTAAAATTATAATTTTGAGTGTGGACAATCAGTACCCATGGGAAATTTAAATAATGTGTTATCCGCAAGGTTGCTGGTTTTGTAAGATAATTTAAGTAATATATTGTAGATGATTAACCAATTTTCAACCCAGTTTCAATCGAAGTCAGTAACTAAATAACTTTCTCAAATAACAGTTAAAAATATTTTCTCACCTAAAAGCCCCTTATTACTTGATGAATGTGATATTTGCAGGTCTTGTTTAGAATCATATCAGTCTTGTTATAATCATAATGTATCATACGAGCACAGCAATGATTTTGATTCTCTGGTCCTGAAAATAAAAGGGATTCATTTATAAGCCTAAGAATTTATTAACAAAGGTTCTAAACTACCTATGCTTTAAATAGATTATTCACCTTGCTGATTCTGAATCAAGGCATTACATATCTACGTATGCATATATACAAAAAAACTAAATTTCAACTTACTAGTGTCTTCAGGATCCTCCAGAAGAGTGGATGGAGTGCCACTAAGGATCTCAGATTCCAAGAATAATGTAGGAAATGCTGTTCCAATAATACGTTGATTTTTGTGTCACGAAACTTATTTCAAAGTGCTTATGAAGTTATGACACACTTACAAACGCCTAAGTTCGGTAACACTTTTATGTCGCAAATCGTCACAATTAATTAACCTAAGCCACTTTTGGAGTCCTTTCTCATATTGTGGAAACATATGTAATATAGCGTCCTCTCGCGAATTATTACAACCAGTCACACAACACTTGCAATTCATCTCAATAAATTGAGATAGCAGTTGCTATTATGGGAATTGGGAACAAATATACGGTAATTAATCAACGCAACTACTTTGAACTCACAACTCACCATTAAAAACAAATAAAATAAAAGCCAACTCCAAACTAAAATGCCGTCGGGTAAAATCTCAGTCTGTTAGAGATCACAGAATAAAATACGTAGTCGTAATTCCTAGTTCCATGATAAAATGGATGTCACAGATGGTCACGTGGTGTTCAGAATTGTCAAACATCATTTTGCTACGGATTTTGTAGGGGTATGGAAATTTGTAGGGGCGTGAACTGCCCGTGGTGTCAGAATACCTTTACTCAGCTGCTCGTTATAGAGCAGATGCCGTCGGGATAATGGTTATTTAGTCAGACGTCAGCGGGCAGAGGCAGACCACTTGCTCGCCCCACTCGGTGTTAGATTGCTGCATCGAGAGTACGCCTCGCTACAATTTAAATCTATAATAACTATTTGAAGTAAACATGGTGCCCTTGTTTATTTCTGAGCCCGCAGTACGCGCATACATTCTTTACTCGAGTATTTTAGCTCTAAAAGTGCTCAGTATGTCAGTGTTGACAGGAATAGTGAGACATAAGAAAAAAGTGTTCGCGAACGAAGAGGACGCTAAACCGATCAAACGGGCCGTCGTAAAACTCGACGATCCAGACGTCGAGAGGGTCCGGCGCGCCCATCTGAACGACTTGGAGAACATACCGGCGTTCTGGTTGCTGGGTGCATTGTACCTGACGACAGGGCCTTCCGCCGAGATGGCTACTCTTCTGTTCAGGGTGTTCACGGCTGGTCGGATAATACATACGATTGTTTACGCCGTCAAACCTTTGCCCCAGCCGACGCGTGCAATCGTCTATGTGTTCGCTAATCTTATCAACTGGTTCATGGGAGTACGAATTGTGTCTCATTATGTCACCGCTCTATAAACAACTTAATGTTATTTTTTTTGGAAAGTTTCTACGTTCCATAAAACGTCCCTACTACGTACGTATGTGAATAAGCACAGAGTAAGGATAGTTTCATATCCTTATACTGTGGAATAAGCGTAATTTTACGGATTTTTTTAAAGTTTGGGGGATTAAAGGTTTGCCAATGTCATAAATTTTATCATTTCGTATTTAAGTGGTTTAAGTTCATTACTTATCGAAATTTGCTGAAGAGATAAGATACCAAGTTGGTAGTTAGGTAAGAAATATATTTTGAACAAAGTATTTAGAAGCACGTTTTTGCTAAGGAGTTAGGTATCAAGTACATGTTTATTATTAAAGCTAGAGCCTTTATCTCAACCGGCAGCACGCAGAATCGAAAAATCTCATGTGCACACAGGCTAGAAATAGTAGAATATGGCATGTTCTTCAAAATTCTACATTCGCTTTCTGTTAGATTTTTGAACCAAAATGTCACTTGGATCACATGTGTTCTAAGGTATCCAATGTAATGTGTATCTATATTATTTTAAGAATTATTATTATTATTTATCTAGCAAACATTTAGTATTAAGTTTTACGTCATTTTAGGTAGAAAGTATAAATTTTATAAGGATTTTATAAGGAAAATAGCATTAAATGATGTTAATAAACTTGTTGAAACAATGTCATATTATTAATATTAATTTTATTAATTAAGTAAATTTTGTACGATTATATTTTTATACGAAACTAGCTGAAGCCCGTTATTTTATTCTCAGAATAACATTTTTTCGAGATGAAAAGCATCCATCAATTTTATCTGTAGGATTCTGCAAGTTACTTATTAAGCACAAAAGGAACGTTTACAGGATGAACAGACAAACATTTAAATGTCTTATAAAAACTAGAGAGGTGTCAAGGGACACCCGGATGGAACGAAGTTCCTTTCGATTAATAACTTTGGCATTGTGCTCAACATTTTCACACTACAATATTAGATCTCCGTATCCTTGTGGTTTCCACAGTCACCAAACAGCCAAAGGTCGATGGTTCGAATCCCAGCTCGACAGACCGAATTTTCTATTTTCAATTTTTCAGAAAATTCAGTCTATCGAGCTGGGATTCGAACCATCGACTTTTAACTGTTTAGCGACTATAGAAACCACAAGGCTACCGAGATCTTATATTGTACTGTGAAAATATAAAACGCAATGCCAAATTCACATTCAAAAAAGTGTCGGTTTCAAAAAAGTGTCGATCCGTCTAGCCCCCTTCCGCACCGCGCGATAAGGAACTACGAAAAATGTAGCTACTTTACTAAGCTATTAAGTTAATTTGCCCACATAGCCCAGCAAGCTCAGGAGATGGGCGGTGCATACATAGTTCGAAGAACTCATGGTCATTGGCGTTCCAAGGCGCCAGAGTGAATCCCCCACTAGGTGGACCGACGACATCAGACGAGTCGCAGTGAGCCGCTGGATACAGGTGGAACAAGACCACGATCTGTGGAAGTCCATGCAAGAGACCTTTATCCAGCAGTGGACGTTTATCGGTTGATAAAGAATAAAAAGAAGAAGTTAGGCTATCAATATGCTGAAAATTAAGTGTAACATTGTTAAAACAGAACAATCCTTGTAACTGCATTTTTCCATATAATTCTCCATTTTACTAAGGATAAATCGAAAGATATTTTACATGTAGATACAAAATATCAATGTATTAAAGCTTAAAAAATCCAATCAAAATTTGAATTGAATTGCAACTGCTCGAAAATTGGATTATCACGTCAGTTCATCAGACATTCGGATATAGCTGTAGCTCATATTTTATCCTATAGAGCGGATGTTTCATATGACCATCGATCCATGTGACAGGCAGCTAAATAACTCCTAGTCACATTAAATGTCTGGAATTTAAGTCTACGAGTCCATTTAAATATTCTGATATTGATTTTTATTCATTTTGCGTCAGAAAATCTCAACTAAATTCTGACAGCGGGTGATGAACGAAGCAATCTATAACATGCTAGTTTTTGAAGTAGGTACCTACTCTCGATACTGAAACCCTGGTTCGAAGTTAATAGGACAGTTGTATAAGCTTTGCCCTATATCCTAATCCTATAGGAAAATTTATAATTTATTAGAAAGGATTTATACATCAAGGAAACTTCCAATTTTCTTTAACAGGATATACTTTGAACAGCTTAATTTAGAAAATCTATCTTACTGTAACTTCAAAAAAAGCTTCATCATTCAAATGTAAACAATAAAAACTGTTGTCACTGTTAGTCGTACCAACTGAGAGAAGAATTAGTCATAACGTCATCTCACACCTGATGACTCTACATTGATCAAACCTGATGCTCCGATGCCGTAACTTGTAAGTATCAACATGAAAAGTACATATCTCTTTGAAACACAAAAAATATTTCTTTAAATAGCACCAAACTTGATGATATAGAATTTATCAACTTCTCCATCCTTTTCTTATTTTATAACCTTTACCATCGATAGCAGAGAAAATTATTGTAAGCGATTTGTCAGATCGTCACCTGGTAACTTTAGCTACAACTGATTGATTGAGCTCGACACTGTTTCGTCTCTACAGATTTAGGACAAAGATAAAAATCTTTCTGTCAATAAGGTTATTGAAAAATGTAATGGCATTACTTTTCAAGATAAATCTTTAACTTTTTAAGAAAAATCTTTATGAAAGAAAATTCCCTAGTATTGTTGTAATTTCATCACTAGATTTAGTACAATGCCCCTTTAATGTGATCGTAGCAGCACAACGGCAAGATTCGACAGCATCAGGCGTATCAAAGAAATCCTAATAATGCATCATCAGCATGAACATGTCATCGGGTCTGGCATTTTTATGGAGCGATCGATGTAGCTGGCGTTATTCCCGTTTTCAGCATTAAAATAATCTAGGCTGAACACTGAGCAAAAAAATTAAAACTCTTTGGAGACAAGATCAAGATATTTTCATAAGAATGTATTTTGTGTCTTTAGAGGTACTTATCTGAAGGCAGACCTATTGTCTTTTATGTATTTTATAAGAAATCTGTAAGATATTAAAATGATCTCATGAATATTAAAATCAGTTTGTTGACAATTTACATGAATTTCTATATAAAATCATTGTTTCATTTATTTGATTCCAAGACGTGTTACGGTTCTCTTCTTAAAGATTAATGAAATGAAAACTTATTTCTTACTCGGTAGTACAACAGGGAGCAGGGAAAATTACGATTAATCAGATCGCAAACAGATCTGTAAACACAATCGGGTGCTGTAGCTTTCATCCCTTTCTTCCTTGGGACTGAGGAATGTTAATCTGCATTAACATTCTTCACTCCCAAGGAATAAAGGGATTAAATTTAATATAGTGAGAAGGGATTTGTGGGTACCTAACAAAAGGTTTTGTATAATTTTTAACATTCATGGGATGCGTTATTTGTCACCGTCATTCCTGGCGGCAGCTGGTAGATACAATTAGTCAAGGCGCCACCTGGCGGCTGGCACCTAATGATTGATGAAACCGAACGCTCTCCACTGAAACATTCTGACACTAGTTACCATAACCATAAATAACAACGATCTATCTCTTTGTGATGTCATTATTTTATGAAAATGGTATCATATAATTATATTAAATGTATATATAGAAGACTGCATACATCCGCCACAGCCACAAACAAGCAAATAAGAAAAACAATGAACCCAATTTCAGTCAACTGAAAATTCAGATAAAATATAGAATTACGTCAAATCTAATGAAACCTCGTATTATGTTAAAATCTGTGAAACCGTTTAGACTACAAAGAAAAAGACAGGTAGGTACATACCGATTCACTAATAACTTCAAAGCAACCTAAGTCAGTCTCACATAATTAAGTGGAAGTTTCGTCTAAATCGCAAAGGCGCATCCTACTAAATTCGAGTACTTAAAGAAGACTATTTATAGATAACGCTTTTATGAAGCGATACATTATATTTTGGTAAAAGGAACTGCCCTACTTGCGCAGTCAAGTAAAAATTATTCCCTACAAAAGGCACTCGTGGATAAGCATACTCACTGACATGAGCCTACTTTCATAAAGCGCGCTTGATACTTGTAGGTTAATCGTTATACATATTATAAGGCTGTGATAGCCAAGTGGTTAAGAAGTTTACCCCCTTTTCAGGGGTCTGGGTTTCGATCCCGGGCACGTATCGCTGACTTTTAGAGTTAGACATGTGCATTGGATACGGCTTGTGCTTCCTCAGGATGCAAGCTTTCTTCTAGACTTTTATCGAAATCGATTTAATGGTTTAGACATGATAAGGTAAGTATAGGCTACAGACACTTACTTTGGCTTTAATAATATTATTATCGGCCTCAGGGTCACTCTGGGATCGTGGATTACACCTAATAGGTTACCTATCGGCTATGAAAAATTATCGCTCGCTGCAATGAAAAAGAAGCCCTTTGCCAGCAATGACCATTAAAAGGCTGTTCTAAGTACGAAGGTACTTTATTTTATGATCTTGGTCAAGCGCTATAAAAATGTATTAATTTTTTATGAGGTTTTTGACGACCTGAGACCTCCCTGGTGGTAAGTGCCGAGGTCTATTGAGCGGGATGTATTGGGTTCGATTCCCGGCAGGAGCAATTTGGAAATTTATGATTTCTAAACGTTCTAATTTACAATGTCATAACTCATATCCCTTCCAAGCTAGCCCGCTACCATCTTAGACTGCATTATCACTTACGATTAGGTGAAATGGCAATCAATGGCTATTTTGTCATCTTTTGTACAAAAACCGGCCAAGTGCGACTCATACTCGCGCACTGAGGGTTCCGTACTCTGTGAGGATTATATTTTATTAAACTAGAAACTTGAAATTTTCTCAGCATTAAGAGACCATTACTTTTGTATTCAGTAAAGTGAACAAGGGATCTGTTTTTTTTCGGAACTCTAAAAAGTGCGAGTGCGAATCATACTCACGCACTGAGAGTTCCGTAGGTACCCTGTGAGTAATATATCAATTATTAGAATAGAATAGAAATGTTTTTTATTCAAATAAACTTTTTTACAAGTGCTTTTGAATCGTCGATGAGTCTACCACTGGTTCGGAATGCCCTTCCTGCATGCCAAGAAGAACCAACAAGAAACTCTGCGGTTGCTCTTTTCAAAACAAGTTTACAATACAATAGCTACTTTGCAATGTATGCAGTGTTTCCACAATGAGGGGAAGTTCTACAAACGGGCAGACAGAAAGTAGCCCCATTCCCGCCGGTGAGATGACCTGTTTAGTGGCGAAATTTTGTAATTTATATTACTGGAGATGTGAAGTCGCCGGAACGTTTGTATGAAAATAGGTACGCTTTGAAAAGTAACTTTTTATTGTGTTAAACTAAAAACTTGAAATTTTTACAGTTTTTTGAAACCTCCTACCTCAAGCCGTTTCTGAGTATAAAAAATTTAAAAAATAAAAATATAAACCGACTTTAATAATAACTAAAACTAAAAGGAATAAATAATTTTATTTTATTACATAATTTATTCAATCAAGCATTAGTATCAGGCGAAAATACATAAATTAATAACATAAAACAAATTAGATAATCATTAATTATCCTTAGTAATATTTATTATTATTATTATAAATGCGAAAGTGTGTTTGTTTGTTGGTTTGTCCTGCAATTACGCCGATTTACATGTGCATGCACATTTTCAGCTCAATCGGAAACCAACCGGAAATGGTTCTAATTCATCTTGCAAAAAAAACTAAACTCTAAACATACATTGCAAGATAAATAAAAGCTTGTAAAAATAATTATGATAAATAGAAATTTAGCTTATGTATATGTATGATATGTACCTACTAGGCGTGGTTAAAAGTCTACACAATAATACTCTGATCGCGAACGATTTCCTCACATTCATTGAGTTGTTCCGTCCTCCATCTCCGAAGATATTCATCAAATCTTCACCAAATTTAAATGGAACCTAAGTACCAGCAAACCCTTTCAAATAAAACAAAAAAAATATTGAAATCAGTTAAGATTTGATGGAGATATGGAGTAACATCGACAAAAAAAAATATGCGTCGAATTGACAACCTCCTCTTTTTTTGTTTTTTGAAGTCGGTTAAAAAGGGTTGTAGCTTGTGAGTTGTGACACAGACGGACAACAAACAAAGTGATATGGGATCACACAAACACACAGAAGTGTTCGATTTTTTTCGAAACCTTATAAAAATTAAAAGTTTGTCTGAGTTAGTAAGAGCGTCAGTGTGGGTGAAAAATGAAAAGGTATTAAGGTATTATATTATTATTAGTCCAGCCGTGCTACTACAGCTCGATTCAAACTTTATATCCACACGGATGTTAGCCGCGAGTGTAGGTTCGCACAGATTCGCCGCCTCCCCGCACATCCTGCGCATCGCACGAAGTCCGTACGAATTGGATGGTACCATGCGTTTTGGTAGCAAATAAGTAGGTAGGTACATGGCAAATACCGAAGAAGCCAAATCCACGAAAGCGCTGAACGATAATAATATTATCGTCAGTAAACTATCTATAGTAAGTTCGAGCTGTTTGTTCCCGATTGCCGAACCAGTTTTGTGACGTAGTTTGAATCCACCGGCCGGTTGCCAAACGCGTGGAGTACCTACTTATTCAGTTATCAGTACATAACCTACAAACAAACGGTAAGCTAGTAATTTACTCAATATACATATCTACTAATCATACTTAAATAGTGAACAATCACAATAATAAATGGTTAAATGCACGCTAACATTCAAGGAATTCATAATAATATTATGCAGTCAGTTTTTGTTAGGTTAGGTGGAATTTAGTTTAATAAAAATAAACTGTATGGCTTTACTGTAAAAGTCGCTAATCGTGAAGCATTACTTGTACTAATTACGTGACGTAGGGTGGATGCTCCTAAGTCCGCGCTGCGTTCTATTTCTGTCGATATTAGCGTTTTGGTGCCGCTTAGGCATAATGGGTATTTTTTTATAAAGCACCGATGGGAAAATAAGTTTTAAAAATCGGCCAAGTGAGAGTCGGACCTTGCTCTTTTAAATGAAAAAATATTTTTCTCATAACACTTACCTACATTTATTTATCAGTTTAATTAAAAAATGTATAAACAATCAGAAAGTTTTTTTTATATAGATAACACTAAGTTATTTTATGGGGGCCGACCTTAGGAACAACCCAAATTTTAAAGTCGGCACCCCCTGCCGACTTGGTACTCCATACTACAGATTTTCCTAAGTGCGGCACAAATCACCTGAAATCATTAGAAAACTATGTCAAATATTACGCAGAACCAATTAAATTGTAACTACAAGTTTTAAGTACTTTAATACGTAATTCATTCCTTACCAACTGACGCTCGGAAAGTTAGCGACATCTAGTAGCAACACGTTACAGTTGTTGATCTACTTTTCCAAGACTCCATATTACAATGGATGCAATCAACCACTTCAGGACTCAAATCCAACGCGGCAACATAACATCACAAATCTGCCCACTGCGTTTTATTATAAAACGTTATTCTAAAATTGTTATTTTTCATCTCCATAGCAACCACATACCAGAATCTAAAGAGAATGTAATCACCATACATAGCTACACTAACACAGAGATTATAATATCCCTAGTATTTCTGTGTCTACGAGTATCCCCGATAAATGCCAGCATAGAATATGTTGATATTGTCTATTTACTAGCAACCCAGAATCTTCTCTGTGTTCTTAGTCTATGGTGTGACTCTATTGTATGTGCTTGCGTTGCGAAATAAAATATTTCAAGAAAGTTGAAGCGGTATTTTCTTTTAGCAGAAATCCCTTCAAAGAATCCGCCCCCGAATACCTAACATGGTTATGGGCCCAGAATACGCAAGAAGAAGAAGTAACTAGAAGTTTAAAGTTAGAAAATCGTCCCACGCTCAACGCAAATGGAAGACGACAAGAAGAACAAGTATGGCGTCACGCCGTTCGCCGGCACAAATTATAGTAACTGGCTATTTAGAATAAAGATAGTACTCCAAGCATAGAATCTATACAATTATGTATTTGGGACAGAAGAAAAGCCGGATTCGACAAATGAAGCTAAGTGCATGGACATTCTTGTGCAATGCATTAGTGACACGCACTTGGAAATTGTCAAGGAATGTAGAACGTCTAAAGAATTATTGAAGAAACTAGAGGACAATTTCGCTAGAACGGGAATAGCATCTCAGCTGATTACAAGAAAACGGCTACTAACTCAGAAATATGACGGAGTACAAGGATTAGAAAACTATTTCATGACCTTTGACAAGCTAGTTAGGGAATTGAAAGAATCGGGGGCTCAACCCAGTGAGAGTGAAATTAGCTGTTACCTATTACTAGCGATGCCAACAGTATTCCAGCATGTGGTTACAGCAATAGAAACATTAAGTAGTTCGGAGATATCATTAGAATTTATAAAGAAACGACTATTGGATGAAGAAATTAAAAGAAAAGGATTTGGAACTCAGGAGGAGAGTGATGCATTCATGTTGAATCAAAGAAAGAAGCAGAATATTAAGAAGTTTAATAATTCACCGAGAAACAGTAGTGGAAGCGGTAGTAGCAGCAGTAACTTTCCTTTTGACTGCTATAACTGCGGCAAGAGGGGGCACAAAAAATCGCAGTGTAGATTTAAGAAAGCGCAAGGCTCAGCCAACGTTGTCCAAATGGATAAAGAAGATGAGATTTGTTTTGTGACATCCTCAACAATGCCAGAAGTATTAACACAAGAAAGGTCCAGAAAAATTGAGTTTATAGTTGATTCTGGGGCAACAGATCATCTAGTTAACAAAAGAGAATACTTTTGTAGGATTGAGAAATTAGAGACTCCTATTAAAATTAATATTGCCAAGGATGGTGAGGTGTTACATGCATATGAGTCAGGTGTTATTGTTACACAGAATGTTACCTTGAAAGAAGTGCTGTTTGTACCCGAGCTGCGGTGTAATCTGCTGTCAGTAAATAAAATTGAAAACGCTGGATTTGGAATAACTTTTGAGAAAAATAGAGTGACTATTTACAAGGAAAAGAAGACAATTATAGAAGGATTTAAGATAAATAAATTATACAGATTATCTTTTGTACTGAAAAATGAAGAGATAAGTGTACAGAAAGCTTATAGCATATCTGAAACTCAGAATGATTGGCATACAAAACTTGGGCATGCTTCAAAGGGAAAATTAGAAGAATTGAAGTCTAGAAAATTAATATTATATGAAGGTTCAAACAAAGAGATACTATGTGAACCTTGCCTAAAGGGGCGACAGACTAGATTGCCATTCACAGAATATAATAACAGTAGTAAGAGAATTTTAGAAGTTATTCATTCAGATTTGTGTGGTCCGATTAATCCTGCAACATATGGTAATAAGAAATATATCTTGAGTTTTGTCGATGATTACAGCCATTTTGCAACAGTCTATTTGTTAGAAAGCAAAACGGAGGTATTACAGTGTTTCAAGAAATATGTCAATTTAGTAGAAGCCCAATTTGGAACTAAAATATCAAGATTTAGGTGCGACAATGGAAAAGAATATGATAACATAGAGTTTAAAAACTATTGTGAAGAAAAAGGAATTAAAATTGAATTTACAATAAGTTACACACCACAACAAAACGGAAAGTCAGAAAGATTTAACAGAACTGTGGTAGAAAAGGCGAGAACTTTATTAGCTGACACAAGTCTGGAAAAACAACTGTGGGGAGAAGCAGTGTATAGCGCTACCTACATAATTAACCGCCTTCCAACTAGCAGAGGTATCATTCCTGCTGAGATCTGGTATGGTAGAAGTCCAGATTACTCTAAAATGAAAGCGTTTGGTACAGAAGCATATGTACATATCGGCAAGGAGCACAGAAATGGAAAGTTTGATGAAAAGTCCAAGAAGTATATTATGGTTGGCTACTGTAATAATGGATATAGACTTTGGGATTTTAAGTTGAAGAAAATAATAAGAAGTAGAGATGTAATATTTAATGAAAAACCAAGGAAACATATGGAAACGTTTACATACACAGAAGAAGATAATTTATCATCAAACTTGCCATTGTCTAGCTGTGAAAAGATGAAGGAAGACACAACAACTAGTAGTACTGAGGAAGAAAAGCTATCTACAGAAAATAGTCAAGAAACTAAAGACATGGAAAATGGAGAAAGAGAACAGAGGCAGAGAAAAAGACCAGTGTGGTTAGAAGATTATGAGACCTTCCATGCTGCATATATCTCTGAAGCATTTATAAATGATGAACCAAGGACATTACAAGAAGCAATGGAAAGCGCAGAGAGTGACAGGTGGAAAGAAGCAATGGAAAGCGAATTGCAGTCGTATGAGAAACATCAAACATGGACTATTGTAGAAAGACCGAAGGATAAGGAAGTTGTAGAAAGTCGATGGGTATTTAGAAAGAAATCGGAGAATAACTATAAAGCCAGGTTAGTGGCAAAAGGCTTCCAGACCTCATAATATGAAGAAACATATGCGCCTGTTGGAAGACTCACAACTTTAAGGTCATTGCTTGTAATTGCAAATCATGACAACCTAAAAATAGAACAGATGGATGTGAAAACTGCCTTCCTTCATGGTATACTTAAGGAGGAGATATATATGAGTCTTCCAGGTCAGCATAAAGTCGATAAAGTGTGTAAACTTAACAAGTCAATTTATGGCTTAAAACAAAGTCCGAGGTGTTGGAATAAAGTATTCCACGAGTTTATGTGTGAAAATAACTTTAAGTGTTCAGAATATGATAATTGTTTATATCTGTTACAAGATGAAACTAATATAATAAGTGTGTATGTGTTCCTATATGTGGATGACATTTTAATTATGAGTGCTTGTGAAAAGAAAATTAGAGATTTTAAGTTTAAATTAGAAAAACAATTTGAAATGGTTAGTTTGGGACAAGTTCATAAGTTTTTAGGGATAGAGATAGAAAGAGACTTTGCTAAAGGTGTTATTAAAATTCATCAGAAAAATTATATAGAAAAAGTTCTTAAAAGGTTTAACATGATAGACTGTAAAAGTGTAGCCACTCCGTGTGAAGTTGGACTGAAATTGGAAAAACCAGAAAATTATACTTTTACCCAGCCTTACCGTGAGTAAATTGGTTGTTTAATATATTTGGTTATTTGTACCAGGCCTGATCTATCATTTGCAGTCAGTTATTTTAGTAGATATCAAAATAATGCATCTGATGAACATTTTACTTACCTGAAAAGGGTTCTCAGATACTTAAAGTTAACAGCAAATTATGGATTAGTGTATAAAAATAAGCAGTGTAAGAATGTAGCTGAGGGATATTGTGATTCGGATTGGGCAGCTGATGTTGATAGAAAATCAGTGTCAGGGTATTGTTTACTATTACATGGAAATATTGTGTCATGGTCTACTCAAAAAACAGAAAACAGTCTCTCTCTCTACTGCCGAATCAGAATACATGGCTCTAAGTATGATAGCAAGAGAGTCAGTGTGGTTTAGAGGACTCTTGAATAATCTTAGAATTCAATGTAACAGTGTAATTGTATTTGAAGATAATCAGTCTTGTATCCATATAGCTAAAAATAGAGAAAATAGCAGAAGAGTAAAACACATTGACATAAAGCATCACTTTATTAGAAACTTAATAGAACAGAATATTATTGTATTAGAATACATTAAAACTTCAGAACAAATTGCAGATATCTTGACGAAACCATTACACAGAAATCTTTTCAATTATTTTAGAACTTGTATGGGTTTAGAAGAGTGTTAGTAGTTTATTACTAATTACTAAATAATTAGAATAATAGTATTTGTTTGCCTATGAGCATTATTTACATTTAAGGTTATGTTTTAGTTATAATTTTGTCAAAGATTGATGTACCTAGAAAGAACTAAAGTTGTCATAGATTAAATAGTGCTAGAAGTTATGTAAGATGAGAATGTCAGAAATAGAAATTGTAAAGATTCAGGGTTGAGGAGGAGTGTTGATATTGTCTATTTACTAGCAAGTAGCAACCCAGAATCTTCTCTGTGTTCTTAATCTATGGTGTGACTCTATTGTATGTGCTTGCGTTGCGAAATAAAATATTTCAAGAAAGTTGAAGCGGTATTTTCTTTTAGCAGAAATCCCTTCAAAGAATCCGCCCCCGAATACCTAACAGAATATGTTAATAAACGTCATGAACGACGTCTGAAAAAGGGAGGGCTGACTTTGGGAACACTAAAGCCGGAATTAGGGACATCGGTGCCAAACTTAGGCAAAAACGTAAAAACGTTTTTTAATTAGGTATTAAAAACAAATATTTCTTCAAACAGAAGTCAGGTTTTTATACTTCACTTTCACAGTCAAAAGTATAATGCATTAGAAAAAAACATCATATTTTAATTGCTTAGAACGACGCGTCTACGAATTTTCTAACGTGAGACAACGATTAAAGTGCCGACTTTTAGAGCATCCACCCTAATACATACGTGTTGATGCGACAGCTTGTTGTCTATCTGACTCGCTCTCACATACTTATGAACGCTCGAGTGTGGAGTCAAGGTTATCAGAGGTCGCATCAGAAGCATGTTACCAACTAGGTATAATGGATATTAAAAAACCGGCCAAGTGCGAGTCGGACTCGCGCACCGTTCCGTACTCCAGAAGTAAAAGTATTCAAGTAAAACAATATAATTATAATATTATATTAATTTGCTGCTCAGTGTCACCCAGCGAGCGATGGAGAGAGCAATGCTCGGTATATCTCTGCGAGATCAAATCAGAAATGAGGAGATTCGTAGGAGAACCAAAGTCACCGACATAGCTCAGCGTGTCGCGAAACTGAAGTGGAAATGGGCGGGGCACATAGTTCGAAGAACTGATGGTCGTTGGGGTCCCAAAGTGTTGGAGTGGCGACCCCGCACCGGGAAACGCAGTGTTGGCAGACCCCCCACCAGGTGGACCGACGACATCAAACGAGTCGCAGGGAGCCGCTGGATTCAAGCGGCGCAAGACCGAAGCCTGTGGAAGTCCATGCAGGAGACCTTTGTCCAGCAGTGGACGTCTATAGGTTGATAAAGAAGAAGGAGAAGATTAATTTGCTTATTCATAATTTTTCTTGTTTTATTAATCTTTAATTTAATAATATTAAAAAAATGGTATTTTTTTCGACATTTTGTAGGATTAATCAAAAACTATTAAGTATGTATAAAAATAAATAAAAATCTGTTTTCGAATGTACCTACAGGTAAATGAATTTCAAACCCCCGATTTTCCCCCTTTTTAGGGTTCCGTACCCAAAGGGTGCCAACGGGACCCTATTACTAAGCTTCCGCTGTCTGTCTATCCGTCTGTCTGTCAGCGGGCTTTTTCACAGTGTGTATTTCTATTGCCGCTATAATAAGAAAATATAATAAAAATTAAATGAAATTAAAAAGCGGTCAAGTGCGAGTCGGACTCGCGCACCGAGGGTTCCGTACTCTAGAAGTAAAAGTAAAACGATAATATTAATAAACTTACTAAAAAAAAGGGGGGGGGGGGGGGCTGATTAACACCTCACCTCGGATTACAAAGGGCGTAAAGGACATTTTGGCCAAAAAGACTTTTTAATGGATTTTTTGTGTTCACTAGAAATATAATAGAATATATATAGAATATATTTTAAGGGTGTAAGGTACAACCGCACTACGTGCAAACGTTTCTTACGCCCTAAAAACAGAATTGCCGAAACTTCACAGTTTTTGAAAATTCCACCCGAAAATCAAATTCCAGGCGATCGAAGTTGCTGAAAGCTTTAAATCAAAAAGTTTAATTCAACGAATTAAACAACGTTTATATGGGTTGCGCTATGTATATATTACTCAAAAAATTACTTAGAGAAGTTTTTACTATCCAAAACATCTCATTCATCATTATATTAAGGGTAAAAATTGGACAAGAAATGAAAAATTACTCCCAGTTTACTCGATAATGCACTTGTGAAGCAACCCTTTTCAAATCTCCCCCGAGTGTGACAGAGGTAAGGTCTATGAATGTTCATAAAAGCAGTCCGGTTCAATGACTGACAATGACAATGACGTTTGTAGAACGTTGATATGACTAAGGGCTGGTTCAGACAACGAAATCCGCGCAGATATTATACACTGCTTTAAACATCAAAAAACTGCATCAAAATCGGTTCTGTAGGTTCCGTAACTTTGGAATATAATTTAATATAAAAAATTCTTTTTATTAAAAACCCGACTCCAAACTCCCGCGCCACTATACAAAGTATCTTCTATATATATAAAAGAAAGTGGTGTTAGTTACACTATTTATAACTCAAGAACGGATGAACCGATTTGGCTGAAAATTGGTGGAGAGGTAGCTTAGAACCAGGAGACGGACATAGGATACTTTTTATCCCGTTCGACCGCGTTTCCGTCAAGTCACTATAAAACGTGGTACAACAAAAACGCATCTGACATGGAATAACAAAACGCAAATGACAGTGGAATAACAAAACGTAAATGACAGCTAAACGCAATTTTGTCTTTGGTTAAGTAATATGGTAAAAAATTTGACAATTATAAAAAGTGTTATAATAAAGCATTACTGATAATATAAATGCGAAGTGTGTTTGTTTGTTGGTTTGTCCTTCAATCACGTCGCAACAGAACAACGGATTGATGCGATTTTTTGGGTATAGTAATGGATGTAGTAGTGGTTCCTCAGACCGGGAGAGCTACTTTTTATCTCGGATATTGAAAGAGTTCCCGCGGGATTTTTAAAAACTAAATAAATGCGGACGAAGTCGCGGGCATCAGATAGTTGATATTATATTTTAAAAACTGTTCGACCGATTTCAATAAAATTTATATGGGACTACCTGGGCAGTATACTCTTTCAAACAAAAAAATAATTTTCCAAATCGGTTCAGGCGTTTTCGAGTAATCGGTGGACATACATAAAAAAAAAGATTCCGACCAATTGATAACCAATTTTTTGAAGTCGGTTAAAAATTGACGTAGACGTATTAGTAATGCAGCCTACAGATGTTTCCATCACTAAGCAGTTAGGCTATGAGAAAATCTATAAATGAAATAAACTGCATTTAAACAGGTCTAGCAGTTTTAAAAACGATAGCAGCCATATTATACGCGTAACGTTAAAACCTATGAATACTTATATGTCTAGAAGGAGCATCGCGCTACTAAAGAACGAAAAAAAACAGGCCAATGAAAATATGCTAGTGTGCGTGACGTGAGTGCCGCGCATGCGCGGCGTGGATTACTGAGCGTGCGTAATGATACCAGGTACGCAGATGATTCCAATAAAATGGGGAGAATTATGTCATTAAAATTTTTAAACTTTAAAAATAAAATTAATATCTACTTTTTTTTAATTTTTATCATAAAACAATAATTTTATTAATACCTTTAACTATAGTGAGTTATTGTATTTAGTATTTTGTATTAGATAAATGGTTTCCAAAATTTTAAAAAGTCAGCTCCATACTGAAATTCTTTGTTATTGCACCGATGTTGTTCAAAATCGATATTTAGGGTCCCCTAGCGTCAAATGAGAGGAAATGGTTGCCAGTATTTTTTTAAAAGTCAGCGCCATATTGAAATTCTTTGTTATTGCACCGATGTCGTTCAAAATCGATATTTAGGGTTCCCTGGGGTCAAAAAAGACGAATTGGTTGCCAAAATTTTAAAAAGTCAGCGCAATACTGATAATCTATATTTAGGGTCCCCAAGCGTCAATAACAAAAAATTTCAACATGGCGCTGACTTTTAAACATTTTGGCAACTATTCCCTCTCTTTTGACGCCAGGGGACCCTAAATATCGATTTTGAACTACATCGGTGCAATAACAAAGAATTTCAATATGGCGCTGACTTTTTAAAATTTTGGCAACCAATTCGTCTCTCTTGACCCCAGGGAACCCTAAATATCGATTTTGAACGACATCGGTACAATAACAAAGAATTTCAATATGGCGCTGACTTTTTAAAATTTTGGCAACCAATTCGTCTCTTAAGACGCCAGTGAACCCTAAATATCGATTTTGAACGACATCTGTGCAATAACAAAGAATTTCAATATGGCGCTGACTTTTAAAAATTTTGGCAACCATTTCCTATTTTTGATCCAAGGTAACCCTAAACCCTATTTCCAACTCGATCAGTGAATCGCTAAATCGCTAAAGTCATAAAAACTCTCTCCCGGTAAAATATTCGTTTAAAGAAATAAGAAAAAAATTAAGATGAATATAAATAAAAGAAAATCAGAAACGAAAAAGTTAAAAAAAAATAAGAGGGGAATTCTTGAGTTCGATTATCGATGGAGACAATTTCGAAATTTATAATTTCTGAAATATCTCAGATCTGGTCTGGTGGGAGGCTTCGGCCGTGGCTAGTTACCATTCTACCATCAAAGACGTATCGCTAAACTATTTAGCGTTCCGGCTCGATAGCGTGTAAAAATTTAATAAATCCTAGCTTATCCCCTTCCAAGCCCGTTGGTTAGCCCGTTACCATCTAAACTGCATCGTCACTTACCATCAGGTGAGATCGTAGAACAAGGACTGTCTTGGAAAGAAAATTAAAAAATGACATTATCTGCAATCGCTTTTCGAATATTATCGGTATCTACATTCTAAGGTTTCATTATTTATTAGGGAAATTTTGGGTTCGTAAACTGGCAACACACATTAAATGGCGAACTCTAATTTAATTATTTTCTACAAATTTCAATTTCTTATTTTGCAGGAACTGATGTCCTTGAATGTTATTTACTGATGGTAGGTGATGTTATTGGTTATTTTAGATCGTCCTGTTAAGTTTTTTTCACATTTTATTTACCAAAAACCGCCATTTAAAAAAACAAAATATTGGCTCGCGAGCTCCATATCTGATGATGACCTAATTCAAACTGAGCGCGGGAAAAGGGCGTGAACCACATGTGGCAGCACAAATTTTCGACGCGTTCACAGCCTTTAGACTCCATCTTGTATATCTTTGGTTAAAACAACGTTGTAGTTCCGTTTTTGGAAAAATATATGGAACAAAATATTCATTGTAATTTGTACAACACTACAGTTTTACACGCAGTAATTTTCAGTAACGTAG
The DNA here is from genome assembly GCA_029955525.1 of Oeneis ivallda. Lineage (NCBI taxonomy): Eukaryota > Metazoa > Arthropoda > Insecta > Lepidoptera > Nymphalidae > Oeneis > Oeneis ivallda. The sequence goes on from JARPMR010000005.1 coordinate 14,929,911, forward strand.
CAGTGTTTTTTTTTTGACGTAGAATATTCGCAAAAAGTTATAATATATTTATTGAAGCTGGCGGTATGCCCATTTCCCAATTTGTGATATTAAAACTAGCAGCTGATCCAGCCTGGTACGGACCGATTAAAAGTATTAATCGGTGACTTTTTCATAAGCTACTGATTTATGAAGACAACATAAATAACAAGCCTTGTTTTAACGTAGGTAATCAAAAATAGACCACTTCTTTTTCTTTATTTCCCTTAATTTCACTTAATTTCCCGATTTTGAATCATCATTCGATAGCTGATTACAAAATTCATTTGAATATAATCGATTGAAATTTTGCAACAATCGCCAATCTCCAATTCAATCCAATCGCAATTGGCCTATTTGAAGAACAATTCTTTGCCAGAATAATCTGGCAAAGAATTGTTCTTCAAATAGGCAAAAAATATTCGTTATGAGTAGGCGTTACCTACTTAGCGGAATTCCAAGATAGATACTCAAGGTACCTAACACAAAATTCTCTTGCCGCAAACTGCCAAATCAGAACAAATTAACGTGATGTACACTGTCGCTCTTGCAGTTGTAGAACAAAACGCAGGAACGACACCAAGCAACACCAAGCAACAATAAGCAACATCAAGCAACACCAAGCAACACCAAGCAACACCAAGACACAATACCACACAAGCCCTTCGAAATGCACGCTACGTATGTTTCGCCGATAGGTGTCGGAGCGTCGTTCGTCAGGGGGCCGTTAACTCAACAATGCACAATTGCAAAGTCAACAAAATATTCAAATTAGTTGCAAAATGATTCCTTGCAACCCTTCTCTTAGATTACAAGTGAGCGTATTGTTTTGACGCTCATTAAAATTTTCTATTTCATATTTATGCACAACAAGAACTATCATACATTTGAAATACACTAACAAACAATATTCATTCTCATTTTCTTATTTAGCGAATGTAGGAAACTAAATTAAAATTCAGGTCTTTGAGCGGGGTCTATTTCGTTGCGCGCGTCGTTTAATAAATGCTGTTCGTGAATTTGTATTAAAAGATATTATAAATAACCCTGCACAGTAAAATTTCATATTACCTAAACTATTAGTTTGCATCTGATATTATTAAAAATAAGACATTGTTTAAAATGATCATCAATTATTATCCTTCGCAACGTGTTTGCCTCGCAGAGATCGCTTCTAATCTAAATGATAAGGCTGCTAATATACCTCATAAAATGTAGGTATTTATTTAATTTGATTTCTTTTTTATCCCTTTAATTTAATCTAATATCTTTAATCGAGCAATTCTTGTATATAAATATATATATAATCTGAATCTCGGAAACGGCTCCAACGATTTTCATGAAATTTGGTATGCAGGAGGTTTCGGGGGTGATAAATCGATCTAGCTAGGTTTTATTTTTAGAAAAGGTCGTTTTATCCGTGTTTTCAGGCAATGAAAAACCCCTTACAATATCATTAGAATACGAAGGTAAATTCCGCCATCATCTATAAATTCCCGATGGCTTGACGGTAAGTCAGGCGGTCCCGAAACCAGAAGACTGAAATGAATTTTATTATTATTATTTTTTTTTTATATACGATTTCCAAAACACACGATTTACCAAAAAAAAAAAACCGAGTAAACCCATCACCTAGATATTTACAATTATTGCAGGATTTTTCGATTGAGATTAATCGAATCGAAAAAATCGAATGAAGGCCGCGTAAAGATTACGTAGATAAAAGACTTTTCATCTCTTTTGATACGTGTTTTGGACCAATGAATATTCACAAAGCGATGTTATTTTATACTTATACTTACAAATTTTAAAAAGGTTACGACTTGATTTACTTTAATTTTAGTTGTTAACTTTAGTCCTCAATACAGTATAAATTATTTCTTTCCTAAAATGTATTCAAAACTAAAGGCTCTTATTTATTATAATATACTAGTGTCGCTTTTTATAGTCTTACCGCACGAAGTGTTTCGCTTCCTATTTTTAGGGTCCCGCAGTAAAAAAACAAAGAACCCTTATAGTTTCGCCATGTCCGTCAGTCTGTCTGTCTCTCCCTCTCAAGAGTATAAAATGTTCCTTGGTCTGTCCGCAGCTTAGAGCAGCGACTATTAATAATAAAGAGCTATAATTTGGCATGGTTAATTACGTATACAAATGTACAATAAAATCTACAATTTTGGTTAATTATTATTACTAAAGGGGGGATGATATTTTTTTTACTCGTGCATGTTAAACCGGGTAATTTCTCACCTTAGTAAACAGGTCGCAAGACACCGTGTGAAATACTTTTCCAAAGATACAGATATCCTTGCCGATGTCCAGATCTTTCCAGTGCCAATATTCTCCAAGATCATTCTTGGGTATCTTACCTCGCTTCACAAGTCTTCCTTGCCATAATCCCGAATTCTGTGGGACATTTATTGCAATGTTAATAAAATAAATTATTGCAGCATTTTTTTTTTGTGTATTTGGTATTAAACGAAATCAATTGAAGGTATAAAAAAACCTCGGTTCGTTAAAATGGTTACAAAAACGCTTAAACATACATCCTTTTACGTTAAATAATAATGCAATCCGTTCCGACATGGGCATTAATTAATCAAAAGAGAAAAATATTTCTTAGCATTATACTAATAAGATTGTATCTGTAACTATATACAACTTGTTCCTATAAATAACTAGCTGATGCCCGCGACTTCGTCCGCGTGGATTCAGTTTTTAAAATCCCGAGGGTACTCTTTGATTTTCCGGGATGCTTTACACTCTACAGGTTCTCAACTATGCCTATCCAAAAAATCACGTCAATCCGTAGGTTTTTTGCAGCGTGATTGACGGACAAACCAACAAAGACAAAATTACGTTTAGCTGTCATTTACGTTTTGTTATTCCACTGTCATTTGCGTTTTGTTATTCCATGTCAGATGCGTTTCTGTTATACCACGTTTTATAGTGACTTGACGGAAACGCGGTCGAACGGGATAAAAAGTATCCTATGTCCGTCTCCTGGTTCTAAGCTACCTCTCCACCAATTTTCAGCCAATTCGGTTCATCCGTTCTTGAGTTATAAATAGTGTAACTAACACCACTTTCTTTTATATATAAATAATATATACCTACCTACTTAAAGACTACTAAACTAAATTACTATTAATGTTATAAGAATTATAAAGATTTGATAACTTTAAGAACTTTCAAAGTTCTGAAAATCTATAAAATTTTCAGACCCGTAAAAATAGGAAAAGTTTCATAAAATCCTTTCCACTTTGCGCGCTCCGTTTTATTCTCTAATATCGTTTATGAAATGCATTGAAACTAGAGAAGACAAAAGAATATTGCCCAGCAATTGAGTTTATAGGCAAAAATTATTATTCTTGTCTTGTTATACCATTATTTCATTGATTTTAGGTTAGGTAGGAAAACAGCCATCCATTCGTTTCCATTGCAAAGAAAACCGCAATTTTTCAACGAAGTAAAACAATTAGTTAAATGTAGTAAAAAATCCTACTTATTCGAAAAACAGGTGCAAATTAAAAATTTTAATTAAAAAAGCTTTTTGTAGCTACTAGCTAGCTACATCATCAGATCCTGGATCTCATCTAGAACCAGAGTACTTGTCAAGACGAATCAAACGAGCCCAAGTTCTTCTGTATATAAATTATGAATTTATGACCAAGCAACGACAATTTATATAAACGACTAGCTGATACCCGAGCTTTCGGACTCGTGAACTCTCGTTTTTAAGGATACTTCAAGCTATCTCCTTGTCAATTGTCGATGTTGAAAGAAAAAAAGTTGATTGAAGATTTTCGGGAACATAGTTTTACAGTACCTAAATTCTAATGGCACCTCAACTCTGGCACTATAAAGCGAACGTTGCAAGTCCTTAACACCTCACTTTGCTACTTAACCCGCTGTTTAACAAACAATCTAGTTAATCTGAGGGAGTAATTAGAACTTCTAACACTTTCACGCTTTATTTGCGACAGAGTTGCTGTTAAGTTAATTAAGAACTATAAAGAAAATACAACAACAAATAAGGGTACCTACTTTACTTGGAAACTTAAAGTAATTAAGAAAAGGCCGAAACAGACGAAAGGGCTATTCGGGAAGGTTTAAACGCTCAACTTCCTCTATGACCCGTTTCAGTCTAAGTCCGCTAGTAATTGTGTTGCAAGGTTTACTCACTTTGAGTGTGACATTGGCGCTAATTCAGTTTCCACAATCTCTCAACTTACTCGTAGCTTACGTTTACTATGTATCAAGCTTTGAGTAGGAAACCATCGTAATCAAATAATACTTTTTGCTCGCAACTTCATCCATGTAGAGCTTGAAAAATTTCGCGGGAACTGTTTTTCCGGAATAAAGGGATTTACCTAAGTCCCTCTCCAAGGCCTCAACTAAACCGATGGAAAATATCACGTCCCCATTGCTACGTGATTGAAGGACAAACACACACAAGGATTTCACACACCTTTGAGAATATTATGGAAAACTCTTGTGTGATATTTTATATGAGTGATATTTGTCCAATTGCTTAAAATGCACTGAACTCACTTAAAACGCACTTAAGTCAGAGCGTGCCTAGGGTCGAATCCCGGACCGCGAAAAGAGGCTGAGATCTTAACCACTAGGCTACACCACTGTAATTGACATAACAAATGATTAACTAATAAAGTTAGTAAGCTTAATCGAAAGCCATTGGAAACACTGCAGTAACACGTTTCCACTCAAAGCTCTCGCGCTGCTACCCGTGCAAGTTCCCGCTTTGTGAGTGCTCAGGTTAAGCGAACGGAGTAATTAGAACTTCAAACAGCTTTGCGCTTTATTTTCTGAGAACTTATACTGTTAGTCTGCACAAGTAATTTCTTCGACGTAACCATCATATAAATTATATTTTACCACTTGAATATTTACCACCTGTAACTAAAACTATGTAGGTAATAAAATATGTGAAAGTAAGTCGGACTGTCTGAAAATTTGGTAAATAGGTAGCTTGAATCCTGAGGAAGGACTTTTTGATAAATTAGGTAGAATTGTAATTTTTTTGTTGATAGTGGTTACATAATATAAATTTACTTGGTAATAAAGCTGTTCAAGTATTTTATTAAAGGAAAAAAAATATTCACATTTTGTAAACAAGATTTAATTTTATAGTCTGTTGTACCCAATATGTTATATAAGGTATATCAAACAAATGTGGTTTTAAAAATATGACTGAGTGCCTTTCATTTTTCTTTGAATAGAATTCAATTACTGTACATAGACAAACTCGACGTTAGAGGAATAGGAAGCATGAACATTACGATTTTTGCAGAACAGCAGACTTTAAATGACTTGACGTACGGACTTGTCATAATTAAATGGAACATAATAGGTAGTATGAGATGTATGAGAATTAACAGTGCGTCACAGTTCTGTCGGTGTAAGGCATGGAACATAATAGGTAGTATGAGGTGTATGAGAATTAACACTGCGTCACAGTTTTGTCGGTGTAAGGCGTACAATAAGCCAAAAAATCAAAGCAAAATCTCAAACTATTTTTCGACGCATTGCACTGATACGTGCAGTTTACTCGACATAAGCACTCGCCCATAAAGCTCGGCCACATCAGCGCAGTGTTGTTATCTTTATATTATTTTCTCTGTATCTACCGCTCAGCGCTTTGCATCTCCATGCACTCGTCAGTGACACTTTTTCTTCCAGAAAATCAAAGTACGAGTATTTCTGCAAGATTTTAAAAACAAAATATCTATCATCTTTTTTGGAATAAAATCAACGTACGCACTGTTCAAGAATGATCAATGAACTGAACTGAAAAGCGCTGCATCGGCTATGGCAGATGTATTGTGGCTCAGCGTCGCGCAGTTTGCACGACATACACTACGACGACGTGCTACGGCACGATGTTGCACCCACCGGCTCACGGTGACAGCGACACACCGCGGTGATGTGGCCCAACCCTAAGAAGTAATAACATAAGCCAATCTGTTTCCAGTCTAAACCAATAAGCTGCATTATTCTTTGCCGTGAACACGCAGAGATTTCTTGAAACCCCAAAAGGAAATTCCTGTGCATTAGTGAATAACCGGGGACGTAATATTTTCTTGTAGCTACATTGGCTTGTTTATCTGCAGTGATGTCTGATGTGAATAAAAGATGTGCCGTAGTCGATACCGATACATTTCACAGTATTTTGTTCCTTTGATTTTTATAGGAACATCTAAGATATTTAGTAGGTACCGTGAGTAGCTTTTTGGTCTCGTGTTCTTTTATGAAAACAGTCTCTTTTCAATGTTTTATTTAAATTCTTTTGTAGCGTTACATACTTAATAATATTTTTCATGCCATCATTAGTGCATATAGTATAGAAAATCGGAAGATCATACTCATGTACAATATACATACATTGGTAATCTACTATATAAAAATAAGTCGAGTTTTCCTTCCTGACGCTATAACTCCAGAACGCACGAACCGATTTCCACGGTTTTGCATTCGTTGGAAAGGTCTCGGGCTCCGTGAGGTTTATAGAAAAGAAAATTCTATCCACGCGGACGAAGTCGCGGGCATCAGCTAGTATTGCATAATATTATGATGATCCTACTGTTTTATTATTCCTACACGGAATACTAATTGTTTTGGATTGTGGTTATTATAAGTCATTATTGCAATATTGAATTAACACAACGCTGGTTTCCGGGTGCTTGGAGCTATTAATTAATAAAATAATATATTAGTTATTGTATTTTTTCATTTAAATAATATATAATAATTGTACATCAATCATGGAGGAATAATTTGACATTCTGACAGTTTTTGTATTGAAAATCCTTCAAACGTCAAATTTAATCGTCGGTTAAAGTTTACTTGGAGATGGGCAAATAAGCCCTTAGTTTTAGTATGGGCCCATTTCGTCATTTCGCCGAGGTTCCCGTAGGTACCTGAAAGTTATTCTGTGGATACGCAAATCAATGCCATTGAGCAGTATTTTTATCCTTACATTAGACTGATTTAAAAAAGAGTCGTTTTGCCGAGAGTTCGCCTGCAGTGAATACCAATCGTCTAAAATGACGAGTCAATTCAGGCGCTACGCTCCGTAAATCCTATATCCCGGTTCATACTGTTGCTCGCTTGGGTAGGATTGTATAATTCTAGTGGTCTTTTGGGAGTAGCTTAATCGCTTAGTCCAAGTACAAAGGGATTAGCTTTGCGCACGCTATTTGTCATTTAAATGTCAGTGGCCATCGGTCGCAACATGCAATGTTTAAAGAGCCATATACGGTACGATTCGTCGCTTCGATCTATCTTAAGAAAATCATGACGATCCACGCTTCAAAAAGGCCGTTCACACATGAAACGATCTATCATTTCAATAAATCCGTGCCCTGTAAAATGGAAAACTAACTTCTTCTCCTTACATATGTGGCGGTAACTTTTGATTCGTCTACAGAAGAAAAGAAGAAAACCTAGAAAAGTGTGGGTTAAGAAATGGCTATTAAAGCGAAATCAGTATTCGTATGTAAATATTTTAAAAGAATTAAGGTTTCCATCCAAAAGATTGGCACAACTATATGAGAATGACGGAACCTACGTAGCTAAACTTATTGAAACTAGTATCATCTAAAATACAAAAATCGAATCCTTGATTGCAAAGTGCCATATACTATCGTTTTATCGTTACGATATTCATGATTGCATCGGTTTTTAATGCGATTTCCGATATCGTCTTCGATTAAGTAAATCACTATCGATCTTGAGATACACTATCGATTCGTCGTTTCGATCGGTCTAAAACGACGGATCGTAAAGTTTAATCGTACCGTATATGGGGCCCTTAAACGTTTAAAAGATCGATCTGTATCAAGATAATGTGGCAATTATTTTGTACAAAATCTCTAAGCTAAAAGATGTTTACAGGTCTAAACCTAGTGCTATCCTTTTCCGCAGGACGCTTTATGAAAGGGACTGATTCAGATCTGCCAAGCTATAAGCTTAAAACGAATTAAGATGACGCCTTGGACCAAAAAACACGAAAACGAGTACTTTTGAATGCGTATTGTGAGTGCAACGAATGATATAATTAGAATTTTAAAAATATCGTAAAAAAGGGGAAAACCTGTATAATTTCTTAAATCGGACACAATTTTTAAAAATAGTCTGACTTATTTTAAAAAAAAAGTACAAACTTCACACCAAAAAAGTTCAAATGCTTGGAATTATCAGCGACAACATCCTATTATTTTTTACGAATAAAATATCCAGACCGCTATTCTATTTCTTAGATCGAGAAGTTATTTTATTTTATGCTTATGTTATGAGTAATTACATAAAAACCCAGTAAAAGTCACCCGCTGGCACGGTCCGGTCGAGTGCGACGCGTACAACAAGTCAGGGTGAGCGGGGAGTGCGAGAGAGAGAGCGGTACTCGATTTTTTGAAACAATAGTTTATCAATGCGTCGCCTTAACTCCGAGAAGTTATAGAGGCCTGGGATTCAGGACGTTCCCCAAAGAAGACCGAAGTCTTAACTGCTAGACTGACCGCTGTATTATACTTTAATGTATTTTATAACAAAACACTTCAATCATTTGACACTTTGAAGCTAGATCGATCGCTTCAGAAAGTAAAGTTAAAGGTAGACCAATACATCGTAAGCTGATTCTACTATCTATGAATAAATCACTAGGGTGTTACACCTCACAGGTAGGAAGATTTAGCTTTACAGTTAAACTTTGTAGGTTTCCAAAACATACCTACACGATTCATTTTACCTTTGCAAAGGTTCTGAAGATACATTTGAGTGTTAAATTCAAATTTATTTATTTTACTAGCTGATGCCCGCGTTTTCGTCCGCGTGGATTTAGTTTTGAAAACCCCTTCCCTCGGGAACTCGATTTTCCGGGATAAAAAGTAGCATATGTCACTCTCCAGGTCCTCAACTATACCCATGAAAAAAATCAAGTCGATCCGAAACTCTCTTGCGGCGTAGGTATATGTCATTTCTTTTTTTTTTTTACTTTGTTTTAACCTTTTTTTTCACCTTTTAAACCTACCCTGGACTACGACAAACATTTCAAAGCCAAAATCAGCTAAATCGGCCCAGCCGTTCTCGTGTTTTAGCGAGACCAACGAACAGCAATTGATTTTTATAAATATAGATAGATAGATAGATCATAGATTAAGGCCAACTTGTGACTAATGAGTTATGATAAGTAAAGACTACCACCGGTAGATTGCAGAAGAGTCTGCAACAAACTGAGCTATCTATCTTATGGTCAGCTGAAGCCGATTGCTTTCATGCAACTTTGTCATTAAGCAGTTCACTTACTGTAAAATAAGTAATAACCTCTACTTATATCATTACACACTGCAATGGTAAATATACCTTTTATCGGAATCAAGTTATAAAAGCACCTATACTCGACCGCACAAAGAATTTCTGCACATTACGCCTTTTTAATCATCTCAGCATTACGCAGACGATAGGAGATGGTGTTACTATAACTTGAAGACAGTGTCAAGATAATAGATATTTGAATCGCCTTTATATTATTTCACAAAGACTATGTTATTATACCGAAGTATAGGTACTGTCACGTTACCGTAAATATACCTATCAATATCTTTAAACTTTTCTCGAAGGGAAGCTCACGAGCCGAGTATAAAAATTGATCGAATGGCTCTTCACGTACTAGCTGATGTCCGCTACTTTGTCCGCGTGGATTTAGTTTATAAAAATCCCCACAGGATAAAAGTTTCCACGGAGGAACTCTTTGATTTCCCCCTCTATGTCCACCAGCCTATGTCACTCTCCAGGTCCTCAAGTATAGTCATACAAAAAATACGTCGATCCGTTGTTCCATTAGTGAGTGATTGAAGAACAAACAAACAACCTAATAAACAAATACACTTTCTTATATATAATACTAGCTGATGCCCACGACTTCGTCCGCAGTTAAAAATTTAGTTTTAAAAAATCCCGCGGGAACTCTTTGATTATCCGAGATAAAAAGTAGCACTCCCGGTCTGAGGACCCACTACTACACTCATTACTATACTCATGCAAAAAGTCGCATCAATCCGTTGCTCTGTTGCGACGTGATTGAAGGACAAACCAACACACAATTTCGCATTATGATATCAGAATGCTAAATTATAGCACAATCTAGACAACCGCAATCTAACAACATCGTTCGAGATTTAGGTTGCTAGGTTGCCTAGCAACCTAAATCTCGAGCTGTATATATGACTATCGTGTAATTAACATCTTTTAAGTTGGACAAAATTAAGATCAAAATCGGTTCAGTAGTTTTCGAGTTCATCCCGAACAGACATCATGACACGAGATTTTTAATATAGATTAGTAAGGATGTAGATTGTAGCCTCAATGCATTACCTTAACTCGTGGCTCCATCACGGTGAGTGTGTCGTCCTCAAGGAAGTACACCAGGTTGACAATTCTGACTCTGTAGTTCTCGTCAGGGTTTTCGTAGACCGGTTGTTTGAAGAAAGCCGTAAAGTTCAGGCATCGCTTATCGTAGTGCACCCAGTGCGGTATGACGGCCGGCAACGCTGGCTGTTTCACTCTGCCGTAGGTTAGTGAAGGGTCGTAGCTGAATAGGAAATAATAACAATTTAATGTAAAAAAAATATTTTTAAAAACCGACTTACTTACCGACGACCGGCACTACAAAGTACATATATAATTTATTGTTGATATTTTTAAAACGCTAGACCGATTTCGATAAAATTTCAATGAGACCAACCCCCTGGGATACCCTTTGAAACAAAAAAAAAAAAAAGAATTTTCCAAATCGATTTAAGGGTCTTCAATTAATCGGTGAACATACATAAAAAAAAGATTCCCATGAATTGAGAACCTCCTCCTTTTTTGAAGTTAGCCAATATTAAACTCGTATCAAAAAGTGTAAGTCCGGGGTTTAAACCCAAGCATTTATCTGATGACTTTTCGGAGTTATGTGCGTTTAGGCAATTAAATAAAACTGGCTTTGACGGTGAAGGAAAACATCGTGAGTAAACTTGCATGACTGTTCTCCATAATGTTCTCAAAGGTGTAATAAGTTTTCTAATCCGAACTTGACTGGACTATGCTATGGCCTAAACCTGTGCCCAGTTATAGGGTAACGTTTATGGGTTGTTGATGCTGTTCAAAATGGAGATTGCCAATAAAACTGATTTTTTGACCGACTTCAAAAAAAAGAGGAGGTTCTCAATTCGACTCGTTTTTTTTTTCATACGAGTACCTTTATGATTTTAGTACTTATTCATAAAATGTTTGGAAATATTCCATACGTGTTGACTGAACACACTGCAATCACCATGAATATACTGCTAAATAGTAAATTGCTGCTGCCATTTTTACAAATGACACGCATTCAAATATTGGCTGCGTACAGTATTGTTTTGTTAAATAGAAAAGCCGAAACACGTATAAAATGTTTTCATTCAAAAATCTGTGCATTAATTTTCTCTGCTCTCCAAAAATAAAATATGAAAACTGACATAGTTGTGTAATCCTCTTTGCAAGCTCGTCGTTCGCGCCGACCTGCGCTGAGTAAAATAATAGTCACTGACACGCCGCCGTCGGCCGGCCTAAGTTTTAACATGTTCTACCTAACATCTGAATGTACTCAGCTGAACAATTTTTTTCTTACAATTTTGGGTAATATGTTTCACAAATTATTGCAATTAGGTTTATTTCCCAACCAAATCAAAGCTTATGATTTTAACAGGATATGATTTTGAAAGAGCTAAACTACCGTGCCGATTTTAATGAATGAAGTATTAATCGATTCGTTATTCTGCGCACTTTATTTCAAACTACCTTAGTTAGATATGGCAGAGTTATTGCGTGATTCTTTATACTGGGTACTTTGGTAGGCTACATCCATATTGAAACCGTAATTTTTCACGTCGATAGTGAGTTATCGGCTTAGTCCGATTACTCTGGGGGACCTATATTATGAGGTCACGACCTTATCCGGTTTCGCCGCAGAAAAATTATGATTAGTAAAGCCTTTAATGTGCCTTTATATAAAAGTGAAGATCCTAATTCTTTCCCTAAGTCTATGTATGTATGTATGTATGTGACTATTTATGAATGTTCCACCGTAGCGAATAAACTACTGTGCCGATTTAGATAAATGAGGTGTCAATCGATTCCTTATGACAATATGATGGTCCGGATGACATATAGGCTACATTTTATATGAAAAAATATAATTTAATATAAAAAAATATTTTTAAAACACCGACTTCAAACGCACGCACCACTACAAAGTATACTACTTTATTGTAGATTTTTTAAAAACCGCTCAACCGATTTCGATAAAATTTAAATGGAACATCTTGGGAAGTATACCCTTTCAAAAAAAGAAAGAATTTTTTCAAATTGGTTCAGGCGTCTTCGAGTAATCGGTGAACATACATAAGAAAAAGATTCCAACGAATTGATAACCTCCTCCTTTTTGAAGTCGGTTAAAAATTGATATGACAGATGATTAATACAAAGGAAAGCTTACTTTACAGCATCTTCCGGTAGAGCAAAAGCATTGCTGTCCACATCTGTGGCTGTACCCCCCGGAGCTCTGATCGTGGTGTCCGGGAACCTGTGTCCTTGGTAGTAACGCAGCGAGCTGCGTATGTGATGCTGGGTTTTAGTTGGATCAGAGAACGTCAGCCCTGGCAGCTTGGGTAAACCCCACGCCATGTTCAAAGCTGGTGAAACAAATTGCGACAGAGCATTAGATGCCTTATTTTTAAGCTATTGCATAGCTTTTATCGCGGGCTTTGAGCTAGGACAAACAGTTTGAGCGCGGCGACCGAATCAAGAAATTCCGTAACGAAAACCTAACACCGTCGTTCAGTAAGCGTTCAACATTTTAGAGGTTCTCAAGTAGCTCTATTTGGAGCAGTGGGCGAGCGGCCGCTTTCGAGCGCCGATGTCGCAGGTTCGAATCTCACTCGCTAAGTAGTGACAGTTCGCTTTTCTTGTTTGGTTGTTTTTTAATTTATTTTTGCATAATTTTTATTATGCAAAAAAAAATATTGCATAAATATTATAATTGCATAAGTTTTAATTTTTTTACTAGCCAAGCTTAATATGACAGATATTCTCCTCTCCCCTCCAAATACGCGGAAAGCTTGTGTTAGGATTGGGTACAATAATAGTGCAACGGGTGAGGATCGAACCGTCGAACTTTCAATTTTCAGCCAATATCTTTAACAGTTGGGCTATTGAGGCTTCAATCACTGAAATGTTTGAAAGATGTAAAAGCTAACCGCAAACTGCAAACGTATTTTTAGTAAGTACGGTTAATACGAATGAAATCATCGGCTCTTAGAAGCTTAGAACCTTAGAAGCTTCTATTCTTATTCTTATAGTATTAAGAACTCTCCTTGTGGTATTCCTCTTAGACATATCTACGCTAAATTGCCTGTACCTCTTTCCCACTTCAATGGTACCATAGTCACACCAGAAGCCTCCCAATCGACATGAAACTAGATTAACCAGGAATCGAATCTGAGATCTCTGACGTTTTGCTACTTACAACACAATTCCACAGGGATTGTCTAACTTAGTATGCCCAAGTCGACAATTATTTGATACTGTTACAATATATTATGGAGTATAGTTACAATAATTTCTCCTACGGGATTTGACCGTTTCCGTCGGGGCTTCCGTTTTCAGACCCTTCCCGGATATGGAATGTGATACGACATGAAGCAAAATGATCCTTAGATAGACATTGATTTATTGTATTACAATAATTGAACAAGTATTGGATAACTTACCGAAAATAGATGTTTAAAAATAATATCTCGCTATAAAATAAAAGCAAATACGCCAAAAATAATACAATAATTACTGTGACACCTTTATTGTTTGGCAGACAAGTCAAAAATTTACACAAATAGTTTGGTTGCTAGGAGAAGACGCCACTGGTTGCCAAGACTCCTTGCTGCGTTATCGATATCCTTGAATTAGAAAGTACCTACCTAATTCATTGGTAAATTTGTGGTAATTCATAGAGGTCAAAGTTAAAATCCCACACCGGATGGGCGCGTTTTAGTTTGCACTCATGGAAGCAGGAGGGAGCTTATTAGTTATTATCGTAGGTACATGTTGGACTAAAATTGTCATAGGTACCTATGTAGGTACCTATTCGTAGCACAAGATTCATTTGAAGGGAAATCTTTCTCGGCTAAAGTTAGATTAAACTTTACCCGTTCCTCTGTTTTCGTAGCAACATTCGTAGCTTATGAAGCAGCTACGAATTTTATTAAAGAGAATTTTACTAAACCTAATCTATATATTCTTATAAACAAAAATGAATTTTTTTTTCGTTAGTCTGGCTAAATCTCAAAAACGGCTGGATATGTTTGAATATTTTTTTTGTTTTGTTTGCCAGAATACAGAGGTGGTTTAAAAACCAAAAAAATAATACACAAAAAACAGCTGAAAAATCCTGGTTTAATACTCAAAGGAAAAATCGGATAGATCAAAATGGGTGATTTGTTCAATTCATAGCCAGAAAAATCTTACTGTTATTACATAGTGTATTGTCTATGTTTCCTATGCATGATTTAAAAAAACCTAAATCCACAGCGACGAAGTTGAGGGCAGCAACATAAATGTACTAAGTAAATTTTTGGAAACCCCCGTCAGTAAATTTTTCATTCTTTCCCCTTCAACGAGTTCGTTGTGGAGAAAATACAGTGAAAAAAATGCTGATAGAATGACAGGGCTAAAAACTCCGCCAATTCACTATCATTTCATCCTATTTACTCAGGCGACTTTCAACTTTCTGCTTAATGCCTTAAGGGTTAACTTTATACTTTTTTTCTCGCTGAGTTTTTTTATAACAATGTTGTATCTTTGTTGGTAGAAACTGAATTTTTTGTGAACAAATTGCTTAAGGCCGTTTTCACGACAGAACATATTTGTGAATATTTGTTTGTTATAGCCCCATATTTGTGAGTGTCATATTGAATCATCAGTACTATCCATACCATACTTAACTTAGATAAAGTATTATAATTTCATAATATATAAAGCATATCCTACAAAGAAAGTTTGACACAAAACTAAAAACCAATCATTTGCAATGTACCTGTACAAAAGTAATCATTTACTTTCCCTGTTGATAGTATATTTATAGCCGATTTCATCAACGTAAAATAAGTCTAATCCGAGCGTTTTGTTATTTAGATAGTATTTTTAATACAAAAACTGTCAGAACGCCCAATTTATTCCTGGGGTAAAAGTCGCTAAACGTTGGTGAAATAGGCACTTAGTAGTTCATTAGATACCACTCGACCAATCGCCAGCCTGCTGGGCATGGTTCTCAGAATGAGAAGTGATTAGGCCACAACCCATCACTCTGGGCTATTGCGGATTACAATTACACCTTTGAGAACAATATGAAGAAGTCCCAGGCATGCAGGTTTCCTCAAGATGTTTTCCTTCGACGTTAAAGAACGTCATACGAGTGTTTAATTGCTTAAATTAGATATAATAACTCCGAAAAGATTTCAAACCTGGACCTCATGAAAAGGAGAACGAAGACTTTACCACTAGGCTATCACCGTTGTATTAGCGTGGTTACTGAACTTAGAATTTGTGATAGACAGATGAATGACGTAACATCAGAAGCTTTCCTTTTTAACCTCTGACAAAAAAGAGGGCTGTAATAAGTTTGACGTACGAATCTGTGTATCTGTGTGTCTGCCTGTTACCTCGTAGCATCCTCCCCAATTAACCGATTTTGATGCGATTTTTTTCTGTTTGAAAGCAAATGTAATCGATGTGGATCTTATCTATAATTTATGAAGATCGCTCAGGCGTTTGAAGATCATCAGCTCATTTTCTAGTTGATTAAAGGGTCTTACTTAAGCTTTAACTGGTGCGATTTATTTGAAAGGTGTACGATTTCTTTGAATTATTTACAAGGCATTGTAACCTTGAGCTGATGCTGCAGCATCAAGTAGTCTACGGGATACCCAAATCCTCAGCAATTTACAGCAGATATAGTGTATTTGGGCTCATTAGAATGGTCTCAATGAGTAGGTGTTATATAATGATCAAGGATCGAGGAGAAGAATCGGAGAATGGAGCAGAAAACTGGTTAACAGGATGTCAGGTACACCGTACACATATCGTACATAGTACGGTCATTCACATGTTTTAAATTTTCAATTTACGCTTGATACAATTTTGAAACGGAATCCTATAAATAATGCGTTGTTGTTTTGTTTCCTTTTTACGTTAAAGGCATCATTTGGTGTTCACTCTATACAAGTGCTAAAAGGCGTTCGTCACTACAAGTTGCGAAGCCTCCGAGTGAGCTGCGCCTTGATAAGCAAACTCAGCAGTTTTTTCGTAAAATATGACAGAGCGTAAACCGGTATTAATTCTTTACTCCCAAAAAATTCATTTAACGTAATTTTTGAAACCTAACACTCTAATAATAAAGATTTTTTAGGGTTCCGTAGTAAACAAGGAACCCTTATAGTTTCGCCATGTCCGTCCGTCTGTCTGTCTGTCTGTCTGTCCGCGGTTTAGCTCAGAGACCATTGGTACTAGAAATCTGTAATCTGACAAGGGTATAAAAATCAATCACGCCGACAAAGTGGTGAAATAAAATTGTGAAAAAAAATTTTTTTTAGGGTACCTCCCCTACATGTTAAGTGGGGATGAATTTTTTTTCTCGTCTATCCCTTAGTGTGGGCTGTCGTTGAATAGGTCTTTCAAAAATATTGTGGGTGTGTGAACACCATTTTTCTATTCAGGGATCCGTTTGTGAAATATGATATTTTAAAGTGCTAAATTTTATTAGAGTCAAATGTCCCCCCCCCTCTGCCAGCTAAATGGTTGTATATAGGATACAAGAAAAAATTTACAGCAGTAGTATATATATAATGAATTTTAAAGGAAAACTATCATGGCTAAGTTGGGTTCATTAGTAAAGGAGATATACCTATCTGTTTTTTCCAAGTTAGGTATTACACGTAGTGTAAGTTGCATATTTTGTAGTATATTATAGTATTTAAACCATGGAACTCAAAATGTATTCAATATTCATAAATAAAATAAAAGCACTATCCAAGTCAGCAATAATATTTGAGACTCAACTACGGAACCCTACACTGCGCGTGGCCCGACACGCACTTGGCCGGTTTTTTATTATGTAACAAATACCTAATTATTATTTCTTATCTTCTATAATAATAATAGGCGCATTTGAGGCCTGGATTTTGCATTTTCTTCTTAAACTTCTAAAAAGTCTCCACTCTTCACTTCATGCAATTACTACACTACTGAGCGCAGGTCTTCTCTCAGAGAAGGGTTATTGGCCAGGATTGTTGGCAAATACAATGGCCAACAATAAAACCAATAGGTTTCCGCCTGCTTCGTAAATAGCGTATGAACAGGCTACGAAGGTCGAACAGGTGATATTCCACCACGCTGATCAACATCGGATTGCCAGACCTTACACTCCTTTGAGAAAATTATGGAGAACTCTCATATGATAATGGTACAGGTTTCCTCGCGATGTTTTCCTTCACCTTTAAAACAAGGATATTCAATTGCTTAAAACATTCATAACTTCGAAAAGCTTGAAATACATGTCTGAAATCGAACCCCGAACCTCCTGAAAAGGAAGCCGAAGGCCGATTACATACTCGTAGCGAGCCACTAATTTCAATGAGTGCCATTTTTATCGCTTTGGCCTCGAATTAATGTATTTTCTATAATTATGTAAAAACTCCTCCCTATGTTATAAATCTGAATTATGATTCACTCTATCTAGTTCAATCCACCTTCACCCAATCACAGAATATATAATAGTGACCCAATTTAATTGTCAGGAAATTTAAGGCGTCTTGTTTTTTGGCAATAGCATTACGTAAAAGCAAGAATAATGCTAGGAAATTGTGACTATGTTTTATATTATACTTACTAGCTTTTACCCGTGTCTTCGCTCCAGTCATCTATGAAAACTTAAAAGTAATCCAAAGTAGTGATTCCTATACAAAATTATTCTCCTTCTTCTTTGTCAACCGATAGACGTCCACTGCTGGACAGAGGTCTATTGCATGGACTTTCACAGGCCTCGGTCTTGCGCCGCCGGAATCCAGCGGTTCCTTGTGACTCGTTTGATGCCGTCGGTCCAACTATCGGGGGGGTCTGCCAACACTGCGCTTCCCGGTGCGGGGTCGCCACTCCAACACCTGGGACCCCAACGACCTATTCGCATTTACAAAATTACCAATAATTAATTGATTGCTACACTCTCAACTATAGTGATTGGCTGAATTTATGGCGTTTTTGCTGCAACGGCGAGAGAGGATTGAAAAATCAAAAGTGGTTATGATTATCACACCATCAATAAATCAATATAACGCTGTTAAGGCGGAACCGTAGGGACGGGTATACGCAACTTTCCGTGGAGCCATCTTTTCTATTTGGCAGCAGATAAACTATAGCAAAACTCTATTATATGTGAACAACCTAAAGCTCTATATAAAACTTCTTTTCACAGAGTACAGTGAAGTTCTTGATATAACATCGAGATGTCGCGTCTATTGGGAAGCATGTGGATATCACGGCTGACTGGATTTTTCCGTCATACGCGGCGCTATTCGGCTCTGCCCCTTGTGTATTCTGAAGAGGTACGCCAAGCTAAAGCGAACGGAACGCCAATAGTTGCTCTAGAATCGACTATTATTACACACGGGATGCCTTATCCGAAAAATTTGGAGACAGCTCGTGAGGTCGAAGACATAATTCGGAAGCAGGTAAGTTATTGAACTCGATTTCGAGTTAAAGCTAATGGAACTCGAAATAAATTGAACTAGCTTTTGCACGCGACTTCATTCGCGTGGAGTTATGTTTTAAAAATCACGCAGGTATCCTGGAAAAACAGAGGTTTTTCTGGAAAAAAACAGCATAAATCACTCTAAAAGTCTTGCTACATATATCCATGCGAAAAATCAGATACTCCGTTGCTGTGTTATTGAAGGACAAAAACAAACAAACAAACAAACAAACAAACAAACCGACTTTCGCATTTAAAATAAGTATAATAATATGTAGTAAGGATTTCGTGGCATCGTAATTGGCGGTACGGCTTTGTCAGTACATACGAGCAAACGCGTTACAACATGCGAGGCTATGAATTGAGGCTTAATTGAGTCAAAGCGGCTTTCGTCTCAGTAATCTAGTTCGATGACATGTTACATGCTTCACCTTATGTTACTTAGGCGGCAGACGGTTCGTGAAACTGCTTATTATGTACACAGACGGGGCTAATTATATTTTCTAGATGGCTTAGCAACAGACTGGCGGGTCTTAAAATTACTAATAATGTACCCAGACAGATTGTCCTTTTTGTCATGGCTTCACTGTAGGTACAAAAAGTGCAAATAGGCTGTTTGGAGGCAGGCTTTGAGGCTAGTTACAACTACTTTCGTCAAATACGTGCCGTCAAGCGATTTTGGCCCTCCGGCACGATGGAGTGTAGAAACCGATTAAGGCTCACCGAGTATGGCTTTAATTTTAAACTGCCATATTTCCTTCCAACCCGCTGCCACCTTATACTGCATCGTCACTTACATCGTCGTCATCATTGTCATCGTCATTTATCTAGACCTCTACACCCATCAACTCAGATCAACTGGGATCAGATCTCCTCTCAGAAGGAGAACAGTTTAGATCATAGTCCCCCACGCTGGCCAAGTGTAGATTGGCAGACTTCACACACTTTTGAGAACATTATGGAGAAAACTCAGACATGCAGTCATCAGTTTCTTCACGATATTTGCCATCACCCTTGCAAGCAAGCAGATATATTTACTTGCTTAAAACGTTGTTGCTGTTTTAGCTTTCCGGTGCTAAAAACGTAAGTACATATAAGTCTGAAAAGATTAATGGGATTCTATCCTGATAGACGTCCACGGCTGGACAAAGGTCTCTTGCATGGACTTCCACTGGCCTTGGTGTTGCGCCGCCTAAATTCAGCGGCTCCCTGCGACTCATTTGATGTCGACGGTCCACCTAGTGGGGAGTCTGCCAACACTGTGCTTCCCGGTGCGGGGTCGCCACTCCAGCACCTTGCTTAGTTTTAGTTTCATCACTTGCATAGTTTTAATAAGAACTTTATGTTTTAGGGGGCTACGCCAGCAACGATCGCCATTCTAAAAGGCGAACTGACAGTAGGCCTAACGAAAGATCAACTGGAATACCTTGCACAAGCCAAAAGTGTCATCAAAGCATCCAGACGGGATCTGGCACCCATCATAGCAGCGCAGCAAGATGGTGCGACTACTGTAGCCGGCACTGTCATTGTTGCAGAATTAGCTGATATACCCGTATTTGTTACTGGTGGTATAGGTACGTAACATCTTCATCCAGAGAAGGCCATATTTGGTGGTAGAGCGACGTAATATCATAACGATCTATGCAAATGGGTAGACTTCACACACCTTGGTGAAATTATGGAGAACTCTCAGGCGTACAGATTACCTGAAGATGTTTTCTAACTCCGGAAAGTCTAGATATATGAACCTGCGAACCCCCTAATAGGAGACCGGTGTCCTAACCACTAAGCTATCACTGCTTTTTTTATTATATGCCTATTGAATTATCACACTCAAAAGTTTAGGATGTGACCCAAATGCGAAGGTTCGTAGAGTCAAATACTAATGTGTTAATAATGTTTGTATCCAATATAAGCACAAGCTAAACTCAGTTGAAAAGGAAATAGGAATATTAGTCATGTTTAATGTTCTTTAAAAATAAAGCCCTGTAATTTATGATATAGAAATGTTTCAAACCATATTCCTTTTAATTTTGAAACTGTCTAGTTTATTGCAAGAATTGCTAAATAAGTAACCTTCAAATATGCGACAAGATATTATTTTAATTGATAGCATTTAGTTTTGGCAACTCTTATAATGCAACATAGTTGTAGAAATTATAATATTTGTAACTTTTTACTGCGTCGTAGCCATAAACGTAGTATTACCTAGTCTTAATGGTCGTAGCGCAGAATAGCTACGAGTCTACGAACTGTAGAACCAACAATCAGACTTAATTTGAGTCTATCATTTAATTGTCTCGGCAATTCTGAGTATTACTCAATTTCCATATCGTCTCGTACAATGTTGTAAGTGATGGTGAAAACTAAATTTTTACTAAGAGATTGATCAAATCATACGAACGAAATCTTAACTTTTAAACGGAGGTGTGCATAATAAGAAGTATTCAAACACTCAGCACTGAGACCACCAACTCCACTCTAGTTCTATATTGAACTCCTGTACAATTTTTTATGCCCTCCAGCGGA
The DNA here is from genome assembly GCA_029955525.1 of Oeneis ivallda. Taxonomy (NCBI): domain Eukaryota; kingdom Metazoa; phylum Arthropoda; class Insecta; order Lepidoptera; family Nymphalidae; genus Oeneis; species Oeneis ivallda. Next base: position 14,951,296 of record JARPMR010000005.1, read on the forward strand.
TAAGGAACGCTGAGGACCGGATATGATGGCAATTATTATGGAAGGCTGGACATAAGTCCAGACATGGAACTAGGAATTACGACTATGTCCAGACGTCTACTGTACGTCAAATGAGTTAAGAAGTTATAATTTTATGAATGAAAAGTAGTCGTAATTCCTAGTTCCATGGAAAACACAGTCAAACATTGCTTGTAAAAATTATCAATATTTCATAGATAGTAGAGTAGATTTATACAAAAAAGATTTATTTCCATGGCAGTACGATGCAGCATCATGAATATGAAATATAGGGTGTGAGTAGATAGCTCGGGCGATATAACTCTTGAATAATTTTGCTGGTGAAAACCCTTTGTGTTGAATCTTAATGTTACAATGTGAGCTTCACAAATCACAAGTATGTGTGTGCTCAAAACGGTTAAACTCACGAAAATAGGAATTACGAATGGTTCAACTCTCAGCTTTGTTATTATTCAGCGTGTATTTAAGACTAATTACTAGCACGGCAATATTAGATTGGCATTCAATTGAATTCCTTTATTTATTTCATATCGACTATAGTATATACAAATGTTTTATAAGAGTTTTGTATTACATTGTTGAGTTATTGTACTTTTAAATAAACCGTTCAGTTTTTGCTCCTAATTCTTATTATGGCTACACATTTGCAAGTATCTTTTTAATTCAAATACTGGATGCAAATAAGCTGCAGGCCGATTATGTAAAAATTACATCAATATTTCGATAGTAGTGACTGGCTGAATTTATCGCGTTCTTTGTGCAACAATGCATTTTAGCCAATAGTGAGTGAGTATATAAAAGATTGGATAAGATAAGAAATGAATATATAAGAGGAAGTCTGAAAGTAGCGTCAGTGGTAGATAAGATGAGGAGTAATAGGCTGGCGTGGTATGGGCATGTAATGCGGAGGGAAGTAAACCATATTACTAGAAGAATGTTAAATCTGCATGTGGAAGGACAAAAGAGTAGAGGAAGACCCAAGAAACGATGGATGGATTGTGTGAAAGAGGATATGCGTGTAAGAGGAGTAGATGATGAGTTGACGAATGACAGAAGCGAGTGGAACAAAAAGACGTGTTGTGCCGACCCCACATAGCGTGGGAAAAGGACAGGATGATGATGAGTGAGTGAGTATATAGGCCACCACACTAAAGCAGTCATTTTTAAGAGAATCACACAGCTGAGATTTATTTTTACCAACGTGAAACATACTGTAGAAAAGCCATTAAAAATATTCTTCCTTTTGCAACGCGGTGAATTTTTATCCCCTAAATCTTTAAAATCACTGTATACAGTAATATTGTGTTAAACGAATCCGAATCGGTTCAAGATTTATGTGCACCGAATTCGGATTGTGTTTGCAGTTTGCTCACGAGATTTTGCGGGTTGATATTGCGATCGGGGGTCGCACGGAATTTGTTATTAATTTCATCACTCATTCACCACGCACCTCGAGCGGTATAATTGAATGTGGTGCTTGCTAGTGAATTCATTCGCATTCATTCGTGCTAAAATTCACAAGCATTCCACCATACGGCAGCGGATAATTGAACTTACCGTTGAATGCTTACCTACGTATTTTATACAATGTTACCTATATTCTGCGGTTTCGCTATAATTAAAATTTTATGGAATAGTTTCGCCTCTCCGTGAATATAATTAGTTTATCATACCTACCCACGAATGCTCTAATTAATATTAAAAAAATGTTTTAATTAAAACCTCTACGGAAGTTTAATTTTTGTGCTTTTTATGATGGCGACTCCGGAATCGCCTGGCCCGAGTGCTTGAACACTTTTTGAAGTTATTCATCATCTATCAGAAAGAGTTATCGAGTCTACCCGGGATCCAATATTAGAGAGAGGCCAAGAGAACTGACAGTTCTCCTGGCCGAAGAATCAGTTCAGCATAGAGTTCGGCCCTCCAAACTGGTAATACTACTAGTAGCATGTTGGGTACTAGATTGGGTATTAATCCAAGATCCTACTAGCAGTATTGCTTCGCTGCAGTCGGTCGGTAAGATTAGGTTTTAGATTTAATTTAGTTTTTTGTTTATTATTTATATCATTTAATATTGGTACATTTAATTATATTTTGTTTTTAAAAATTTAAATTATACCACATTTTAAATTCAATACAAACAGCAATAAAACAACTTTGTGTTCTCTGATGTTTAAGTAATGACGTAACTAATATTATGTGTATAAGGTATATATTCATTCATATTATATTAAAATCAGTCTTTTTTAGGGTTCCGTAGTAAACAAGGAACCCTTATAGTTTCGCCATGTCCGTCCGTCTGTCTGTCTGTCTGTCTGTCTGTCCGCGGTTTAGCTCAGAGACTATTGGTACTAGAAATCTATAATTTGACAAGGGTATAAATATCAATCACGCCGACAAAGTCGTGAAATAAAATCGTGAAAAATAATTGGAGTTTACTCCTTAAGAATCGATTTTAGCAGCCCGGTATGAGAAAAATCCGGACAGTAAAATCAATTTATCAATGACCTTGTTACGTTTTTCACAACGTTAAAATTTCTACCCTAACGTTGAGTAAATAAGGTTGGTTTTTGCTTGAGTTGTCGAATGCCCGTGTCACGTTTTTCACAAAGATGCAAATTTCGACCCTAACGTTGAGTAAATAAGGTTGGTTTGTACAACACCGTGGCTATTCAAATAGTTTACACATAAGCCGAAAGATGGCGCTGATCTACATGTGAACGAAAGCCAACCTTGTTTACTCAACGTTAGGGGTGGAGATTTGCATCGTTGTGAAAGGCGTAGCGCGGCCATTCGACAACTCAAGCGAAGAGAATTGAGTATGAAGTAAACTCCAGTTGTGCGTAGTGCTGACACACACAAATTTTTTTTTTAGGGTACCTCCCCTATATGTAAAGTGGGGATGAATTTTTTTTTCTCGTCTATCCCATAGTGTGGGGTGTCGTTGAATAGGTCTTTCAAAAATATTGTGGGTGTGGGAACATCATTTTTCAATTCAGGGATCCGTTTGTGAAATATGATATTTTAAAGTGCTAAATTTTATTAGAGTCAAGTGTCCCCCCTCCCCTCTCTGCCAGCTAAATGGTTGTATATAGGATACAAGAAAAAATTGACAGCAGTAGTACATATAATGAATTTTAAAGGAAAACTATCACGGCTAAGTAGGGTTCATTAGTTAAGGAGTTATATCTGTTTTTTCTAAGTTAGGTATTACACGTAGTGTAAGTTGCATATTTTGTAGTATATTATAGTATTTAAACCATGGAACTCAAAATTTATTCAATATTCATAAATAAAACAAAAGCACTATCCTAGGTCAGCAATAATATTTGAGACTTTCAACTACGGAACCCTACACTGCGCGTGGCCCGACACGCACTTGGCCGGTTTTTTTAATTTAATATTTGAAATTAAAATAGTTTTCATGCTTTTAACTTTTAAATGGTGCGGTCTGACTCTTGACATATATAATAATAATAATAATATATGTTTTTATTTTGTACGCGGGTGTGAGATTCTAAATATATACGGATAATAATAAAGCCTTTTAATACTGAAAACAGAACACAAATCACAAGTTTACATTATACATAGATGTTTGAAATTCTTATATGCATATAGCTTTATTTACTTACTTACTAAATTAATTGTATGGTTTAAATAACCATTTACAATTTGACTCTTGGCATATAATTTAATTAAAAACTAATGACTGTTTAATTTGTGCAAGCTATCAAGGTTCAGTCAAATAGTGAAAATGTATTAAAATGTAAACTAGTTTTGAAGGACTTAAAAACTTTATATCGACTGGTTTTATGAGAGCAGTATTTTATCTATAGCTTTTGCCGGCGACTTTGTTCGCTGTAACTCAACGCGGTTTTGAGTTAGGTTTTAAAAATCCCGCGTGAACCCTCCGTTTTTCCGAGATTAAAAGCAGCATAGCAACAAATCAAAAATCCAAAAATCAACACTGACGCATTATAATTGATTATAATAGTATGGTTATCAGAGACCTGCTTACAAAAGAACTTGTTAAGCTTATTTGAAGAAAGCACGCTGTAAATAAATTGAATTGAAGAGGAAGGAAAGCCGCAGCCCACTCAGGCCGCTGTCGGAGTAAGCCGAGGGAGCCAGCCCTGCTTCCTTCCGCTTTATTAGAGTCTAATGCTGTTTTTGCCACAAAATCTATATATATATATATATATATATATATATACTAGCTGACCCGGCGAACTTCGTACCGCCAACTTATCTATATAAATGAAACAAATATACTATCATAATCAAAAAAAACTATCCTATTTTTCAAGTTGGACCAAATTACAGATAGTTACGAAGTTTGATCAAAATCGGTTCAGTAGTTTAGGAGTCCACCGCGGACAAACAACGTGACACGTAATTTATATATATTAAGATATAAAATTCTCGTGTTACGATGTATGTTCGGGATAAACTCGAAAACGAGAACCGATTTTTATCCCGGAAAATCTTTGATTTTGAGTTCCCGAGTGAATTTAAAAACTAAATCCACGCGGACGAAGTCGTGGGCATCAGCTGTATATTTATAAGCAGTGATAGCCTAGTGGTTAGGACTGCGGTCTCTTATTCGGTTATATCGGGTTACAGGTTCAACAGGTTCAGGACTTCTGACTTTTCGGAGTTATAAGCGTTTAAGCAATTAAATATCACATGCTTCAAAGGTGAAGGAAAACATCGTGAGGAAACCTGCACGCCTGAGAGTTCTCCATAATGTTCTCAAAGGACATTATAAATAAGCCTCAATAGCCCAACGGTTAAAGGTGCGGACTGAAAGCTGAATCGCAGGTTCGAATCCCACCGTTGCACTATTGTCATACCCACTCTTAACGCAAGCTTTCCGCTTATTTGGAGGGGAGAGGAGGATATGAGTCAACTTCAACTTGGCTGATATTCTTTTTTAGAAGAAAAAAGTGGTGTGAAGTCCGTCAATTTGCATTGGGCCAGCGTGGTGGACTATAGCTTATACGCCTTCTCTGAGAGGAGACCTGCGCTCAGTAGTGAGCCATTGATGGATTGCTGATGGTGGTGATGATGATGATATATTATATTTACTTTAGTATTTACATGCCAAAAATACCAACTTGGCTTAACAATCTTTATTCAATACAATACGAGTCAATAATGACGGAAAGCACTGATGAGGCTGAGATCTAGGTTGGAGCGCGTGCCTAGAGGATTCCTATTCACTCTTACCTTGAAGGTACTCAAATTATAGGTGGCAGGAAACACGGACGTTCCACACCTGTAGCGGTTCGTTTCAGAATCGTATCTGCATTAAAAATAAACAATGCACTTTATATAGGCGGTGTTCATCGGGACGGCGAGGACACAATGGATGTATCTGCAGATCTCACTGAGCTGGGACGCAACAAGACTTTAGTCGTGTGTAGCGGTGTCAAGTCAATTTTAGACATTGGACGCACTCTCGAGTTCTTGGTAAGTCTAAAATGTGGATCCCACCAAATAATGTCTAGAGTTTAATGTATCATGCTTATTCCGAGTTTTAATTCGTTTGATCGTAATTCGGTTTCGGTTCATTTTACTTTGATCCTAATGCCATCGTTTACTATTACGATCAAACGAATTAAAACTAGGACTGAGCATACTGTATTCCCTGGCATTGTGGTTGGATCTTTACACATAAATACACCATTTCATTGATCTCTACGATCAAAATTTAAGCTACTAGTACTTTAAATCTTGCAATACAATATTTGAATACAGAAATCTGAATGTAGACTTCTAAATCGTTGGAGCTGTAGCTAGAAAAGAAAGTCCATGAAAACACTAGAGTAGTTATATATATTTGAATCAGATATCACAAAATTACCTACCTATGAAAATATTAAATAGAGAAATACTCTTTTCATTCAAACAATAGTTATGATATAACGCGCATGTGACAACCCTATCAATAACGCGAGCGTATTATGTACCGACCTATGCGCTGATTATGCTAAACAGTCCACGATTACACCTGATGGAAAGTATTATCACTTTCTATCAGGTGCGATGCCTAAGATTGGACGCGACGTCTATTCACTCTTGTTTTAAATAATATATACCTACCCAGATTGTAAGTGTCGAAAACCAAAACCATAGGCGAGAGCTTCGTGGGCATAAGTACCTAGGGATCATGGGATATCAACAACGACGTAGGGATTGAGGAATTTCGGTGCGGTGGTATTTGTTAATATTAATGTTGTTAAAAAGGCTTTATTTTTACACAACAGGAAACTCAAGGGGTGACGGTGTGCTCTTACGGCGAGTCCAACGATTTTCCAGCGTTTTACACTACGCGTTCAGGATACCACGCGCCCAACCGCGCGACCGATGCTCTACACGCAGCTCGAATTTTGTTCGCTGCGCGGCGGTTACATCTCTCCTCTGGTATAATTATTGCCGTACCAGTACCTGAGAAACACGCAATGGATAGTGAGTAAAGGTTTCATATAACTTAAAACCTATTGGTGTAGATTTTTTGTTATCTTGTTGAGTAATTGACATTAAAATAATAAAATAGACCCTTTACCATAGACCAAATAAGAACATTATCTGGTCTGTGCGGTTCTAGACCATTCATTGGGTTGAATGGTCTAAGGTGCGTTTCAAAGATATATTATGGATAAGTATATTAATACAATTACTTTTTTATTGCGAACTTGGATTGCAATTTGGCAAGAAGCTTGTAGGCCTTGTAGGCTTACCTATGAGCTTCTTGCTAATAGGTGTTATATTAAAAATAAAGTAAATATACAGCCAAAATATGTTTGCAAAACAATATCTTGGATATTGTTTTGCAAACATATTTTGATTTTTTCAAACATATATTAATATCCAAGATATAGTTTTGCAAACATTGCAATAATATTGCAAACTAATTATATTTTTGTAATACGAATATTCGGTTTATTGGTTTTGCAAAACTTAAGCAAAAAGTGTCAAAAAATAAACTTGAGTAATGAAAAAGATATGCAAATTATATATATAACAAAAAAGAGTGTTATAATTTGCATATCATATTACCCGAACGTACCAGTTCGACATTTGCATATATTCTATACCTCTTTTGCATATAACAGAAGCCCAATAGCGTTCTTGGGATCGTACCCTTTCGAAAAAGGCCTTTGTTGAAGGTAAAGTATAATGTGGCGACATTTAAAGGCCTTCCTTTAAAATTAGGGAGTACGGGCTATTATCTCATCTTAATTCAAAAGATACTAATTATATTATTTGAATAATTACTTAACTTTGGAATTTTCGCGATACAAGCCTATCCGTGCATGCCCAGCGTGGTATAATAAACAAGTCCTAAAACCTTATCATTCTGAAAGGAGACTCGCGCCCAGCAGTATTCCAACGACGTTCGGCTTGAGATGATGTGATGATGATGATGATATGCTTCATACAGTTACCTAGACCTCCCGCGGTTTGCATGCTGCAACCCAATGTGTTATTTTATCGAGTCATTGTATTTAATTATTATAATAAAAGATCACGACTTTATCTGTTGAAATTCTATAGGCTTCATAGATAGAGTTCTATTGTTCTCTATTATTAGATTAATAGACGTGAACCAATTTCATTAGTTGTTCTCGCTCCCCTTTTATTGTTATCAAATTAAGAGATTTAAACTTTGTTAATGCATGCGAAGTTTTGAAATTGGTTTTATACACAAATATGTCCATTTACTAACTACTTGTGAAGTGTTTTAGAGTTCTGCTATTTCTACATGTATTTATCATCACAGGTCATTTAGATGCGACAAAAACTCGGTTTTGTACCTAGCTGACGTTTCAAGAAACATACACGTCATGTAGAATTTAAAGCTGCAGCGCACATAAATAAGCAAGCGTTGCCAGGAATCCCTTGGAAACCCGATACCTATTACCTGTTTCTGTTCTGCTATATTGCTTCAATGAAGCATTCATCTAAGGGATCATATTGTTCTCCCTGAGGAGGCTACATCTATGTATAGCTTTTATCTTTTCACTGAACGAGATAGCTTGCAACTTAGGAAGGACATAGGATACCTTTTATCCCTGAATATCAATGAGTTCTCGCAGATATTTATAAACCTAAATCCACGCCAACGCGGGAGCCGTGAGAATCAGCCTATCAACCATATCTCGCCTCCTTGTCTTATACGTATAAAGACGAAAGATTCATCATAATATTAAAGGATATTCATCTGTATGTACAGGTAAGGTCATTGAGACGGCAATAGAGAATGCACTGGTTGAGGCGAGCAATCAAGGTATCAGAGGTAAAGAAGTGACTCCATTTCTTTTGGCCGCAGTGTCTGCAGCTACGGGAGGTGCTTCGCTCGAGACTAGTATCCTTTTTAATGCACAAAACATCCTAATTAATATTATAAATGCGAAAGTTTGTGAGGGTGTTTGGATGGATGGATGGATGGATGTTTGTAACTCTTTCACGCCACAACGAATGAACCGATTTGGATGAAATTTGGAATGGAGATAGCTCATATCCAGGATTGACACAAAGGCTACTTTTTATCCCGGAAAACACAAAGTTCCCGCGAGAGTTAAAAACCTTAATCTGTATCTTTTTTGTGCAAAATAATCTCAGAAAATACTGAAGTCAAACCATATCACCGGTCCGGAAAGCAGATCCTGCTGAAAAGAGCCGGAAGGCGGCAGTTAATCTTTTCAAAACAAATGTGTTCCAAAATAAACAAATTATTATTTATTTATATATTAGAGATACTTTTGTGAAAGTTATTAATTGGAAATAAACTTGCTGAAACGAAACAGCGAAACGCAATAAGGGGAGCCCTTTGAATATAATAAATAATAATAGAAAACATTTTCTGGGGCCATGAAAAATTCTTAATTACAATCTTGACCAGCTCGCACTGAAAACCAGCAGTTAATTTTACGTGCAGAAACGTAAATGCTCCTAAATTGATACCAGTAAAGCTAATAGCCACAATTTCTTTCCTTAACGACTTGCAGACATCGCGCTCATAAAGAACAACGCCAAAGTCGGCGCCGATATTGCCGTCCAATTTCAAAAACTGAGGAATGTTAACAATTTAGGGAACGCTTTTAATATCGGAGACTCAAAGAGCCCGGAGAAATGTACGACAAATTCTTCGAGACGGTTCCATACTTCGTGCGCCGTGCGTTTCAAAGAAGAAAATATGCTCAATAATGATCCAGAAGGCGACGTGCTCGTTATCGGCGGAGCCAACGTCGATAGGACGTACAGGGTGACGGAAGACTCTGTACAGGTAAGTTTGTAGAGATAGAGCTCATCAACTCAACTCTATTGTCGTCCCTCTAGGGTTTTCCTTCCAGAATGTGAATGAATTGCACCATCACACTGCCCAAGTGCTTATTGGCAGACTACACACGTTTTTTAGAACATGATTAATGTGATAAGTATTTAATGGCTTAAACGAACACAACTCCAAAAATTTCTAAGAGGCCTACTCGAGATCGCACCGACGACTCCCCGAATAAGAGACCACATTCCTACTAGGCTATATCACTATATCACTACTCTTATATTTCATCTAAAAATAACTTTTTCAAGTTTCTATCTTCTGCGGTTTATTCTCAGTTATCTGTCACTCAGATTTTTTTACATAAACTTCATTTTTTATTATTGTTTATCGTCATCCCGCATGTTTACAGGAGTATTTGAAATAATGCTAGTATGTATCTAACCTTGTGAATTAATAATAAATATTTACTTAATTACCTAAGTTATGTTTGATATTTATAACTCATTAGCATAAATTCACGAATTCGTATTTTTGTGAAAATATTAAGCTGCTATTTACAATACTCAGGAATACAGTAAAAATTCCGCTAAATAAAAAGCTTCGTTTAACGAAGCATACATTTTCCGTTACGAAGTTAGGTATGTATTTTGTTCCGGGAACACAAAGGGCTTCCGAGGGATTTTTAGAAACCTTACTCGTTACTCGTAGTATGATACAACTAAAAACAAAATTAATTAAACCTTATTACTTATTGTTCAAGTGTCAACTCTAGGCTTTCGCTTCAGACTTTTCGAAGTTATTCGACTAGTAAATAAAAAAAATCTGTGATCTTCGGACTAGCACATTTCTTGGCTATCCACATGGCACTGCTTATATTAAATAATCAATTTTACCAACTTGTAAATTGCTCCAACTTTTCTCATTTGGCCTCCAAGATTTGCGTAGTTGTTGTAACTGTCGTTAGCTGTTATAAAACCTATTCCGGTAATGGCTTCTTTTCTGCCTTATAATGCGGTTGTTTCAGTAAGCTGCCCAAATATTGACGATAGTATTATTGCTGGAATTAGCGTTTTTAACACTTGGTACACAGGTGATGATAATGATTCAATAAGTATTTATTTCATACAAGTTTTTACCTGCGGCTTCGCTCTCGCCATCTAAAAAGAAATCCGGAGTTGTGATTCATCTAAAAAATTATGAATTTTCAAACCAAAAAAAAAATATTCAAATTAGTCTGCATTTTATGATATAAGGCGAGGAAAAGACTCGTGTATACTCGACTTAGGGCCGATTTCACCAACGTAAAATAAGTCTTATTCGAACGTAAATTTAAATTTTGACAGAGTTTTCAATAGAAAAACTGTCAGAACGCCCAAGTTATTCCTCGGATAAACGTCACTCAACGTTGGTGAAATCGGCAGTTAGTGTAATAACTGCATTGAAATGACTAGGTATCTACATAAAATATTGTAACATTTTGTTTTGAAAAGAGTTTGTAACTGCCGAGTGGCGAGTTTTTTGCCGGCTCTGCTTAGTAGAATCTGCTTTCCAAACCGATAATAATTATGTAGACTGTAGAGTCTTGACTTGTCATAAGAGAAAAGTTGGCCTAAATGAAAAAAATAATTCAAAAAGTTTCGAATTTCATTAATTTTAAATATTATATAATAGACAGGAACGATTTTTTGTTTGTTTGTTTGCTTGTACCTAATATGCTCTGAAAATACACACATATATAATAAAAGCTGTAACTTTTTATCCCGATATTCTCACGGAATCTAAAATTACGCGGGTGATACCGCGAGGCGCAGCTAGTTTTTAATAGACAATTTTATTAGTACATTATTATTGCAATAGTTGGCCGTTTTTCTCCCATTATTTTTTCAAGCTTTTGACAGCATTAATTAGAACACTGCTAGACTTTGCTTGCTAAATAGCCGTAAATAACGGCGCGGCGTATCTACAAAGTCAAACGCGGTTTGGCCTAGTTTCGTATTCCGGTTAATTACCTCGAGGAACATCGAATGAATTTTGGCAATTTCGATAGAAAATACCTTAGAAAATACACTAAATATTCCTTATTAAGGTGATTTTTTTTAATTTGTAATTAAAAAGTAGTGAGATAGGAAGAATTGGGTTACCCTGCTTTACTTTATCAAAATCATGCATTTAAATAGATTTTCTTTTAAAGGATACAGAAATAAAATACAAAACGTTTTAACAAAGATTTTATTTAATGCATTTATTTATTTATTTATGATAGGTAATATTAGCTCAGTCGCCTAGTGCGTACCTTCGGAAAGTTGTAACAAGAACTTTGAAAACAGTTAATTCAAGTTAATCAACTAAAATAATACATAAAATATCGGTAGGTAAATTTTATAAAAAATATCAAATAGAAATTGATAAAACTAGATTTATAAAAAAACCCCGATTTTCTACGAGATTCTAATCGTATAGGTATTGTAACGTCAAATTTGACAGTTCTAGTATGAAGAACTGTCAAAACTAACTTTGAAAACGATTATAATGTCTGCATAGATAAAATTAATAATAAGTCGTCCGTCTTAGCACGAATGTTGTGAATATCGCATTGCTATACAATCTACTTACGATGTGATATGGCTCTAAGGTATTCCTGCTACGAAATTGCATTTTAGCCAATACTGAGAAAGTATTGTATTGGCCTATCAGAGGAGATTAAGATCCTCACAACATTCATTTAGCTAATCATAACAATATTTGCAATTGTAGCAATAATGATACTGCCAACTTGCAGGCAAAAAGGGGGCACGGTCCAGTTTTTTTAATCGTGATTTAATAAATACAGGATTAAAACTACGCATTCTTGTTAAAACACTCTAAATTATTATTTTCAAAGAATTGAACGTTCGGGACATGGCTAGCACAAACAACCTGATTCCAATCAGGGCGTAAAACCCACTAGACTGAGGATTGTCTTGCTGCACTTTTATTATATTCAAAAAGCGCAAAAAGTATCTAAAAACTCTAAATTCCTAGAATAGCGCCGTCTACTCTCTCTAGGTATAGGTTATTATAACGATCTCTATTAAAACGAGATGGCGTAGTTTCCCAGAATCTATATAAATAAAAATGAATGTTGGTAAGCGCATAACTCAAGAATGGATGGACCAATTCGGTTAATTTATTTTTTTGTATGTTCCTTAAGGTCCACGGAAGGTTTTAATACTTAATAAAAAAAAAAAAAACAAAAAAAAAAGTTGGCGGTACGAAGTTCGCCGTGTCAGCTAGTCTAGAATAATAATAAGTAGAGTAAAATAATGTAGGTATGTGACAGAAATGCTCTCTGTAGCGGTGCCATCCTAGAAAATCAGAGTAGATATTTTTGTAACGTTCACATAATTATAAATATTACAATGTTGTATCACGAGTATTAGGTAGGTACCTAGATACAGTTTGAGGTTTTACTTTTTCGCGATGTTATTGAAAAGTTCTCTCGAACAGACTATATACGTCTTCGTATAACGTAGATTTACTGTGAAAATATCTCTCAAACGCTCAATTTAATTGAAAATACAGATGAAAGAAAAACTTATTTGAATAATTACAATGAAAACAATATACAAACGGCTCTTATTTGAAACTTATTTAAAAACAAGATATTTTGGAAAGATTAATTATTGGAACTAAATTAATTTAAAAACTTTATGTTCATTACAATACATGTTGAAAGGGGTCAGTAAAAGTTGTCAGCCATTAAGTACAAATTAAGGTACCTATCATAAAGGTGTAGGGTAGGTCGCACGTCAGGATGAAGTTCCGAGGTCTATTTCAATTACAGTAGCTTATAAAACTGTTTCACAACAGGGGTTATTATTATTTATTAATATTAGTGATGTGCAGTTTTATATACCTACAACGCTATCTATACTCATATCTTAAACCAATAAAAATGCAGTAAAATTATGGCACAAGAATATAATAATCACTTGATTATGGCGTAATAGTATTATAGATATAGGCTTTGCCAAAAACAACAATTAATAAATTCTAATGACGTTTCAACAACACGTTAATAACTGAAACTGATTTAAATTTTTCCTCTGTAGGTACCTAAATCGGGGCTGCCTCCTTTCATACTTTTTTTTACATATTGTTAACTATTTTACATATTTTTTGTCTGGTGGGAGGCTTTGGCCGCGGCTAGTTACCACCCAACCGTCAAAGACGTGCCGCCAAGCGATTTAGCGTTCCGGCACGACGGCGTGTAGAAACCAATTAGGGGTATGGGTTGAATGTTCACTGCCATACCCCTTCCAAGTTAGCCCGCTACCATCTTAGACTGCATCGTCACTTACCATCAGGTGAGATCGCAGTCAAGGACTAGCTTGTCATCGAATAAATAAATAAATAAAAAGTGTGAATAAAAATATGCTATTATGCGCTATTTTAAAAATCACAATCAGGAGTTTAAAATATGAGTGTAGATTATGGTATTTAATATCGAATTTTTTAATAAACTCAACATCAGTTAAACGATTTTATAAGCCAAGGCACATGTTATATTTATACCACTTTGGAAGAAATTGCAGGATTTAGATTTGATCCTAGCTACATATTTATCCAACTTTCCGAATATAGGTACAAATTTTAATAAGATTGGTACATTCAGTGACAACAATATTAAAAAACTATTCTTCTGCATAAATTCACAAAATATTATACCTACTCTAAGCGAACGTAATGGTTAATATTAATAGTCATTACAATATTTCTAAAAAGTTACACAATATAAGTACAAATGTATGTGTAGGTTTGCGAAATGGATAACCACGGCATTTTTCCGGTGAAAGAACTAGACATGTTTTGCGCCTATAGCCCGAGAGGCAGTCAAAAGATTTCGGTTATTTTTGCATTTGCATGCACAGTTCTGACAGTGTAACTGCTAAAGTACAAATTAGGCGTTGTCACAATTTTTTATTCTCATCGACTATCATAATTATAACTTTCCAAAAAACATTCGTAGCTTTATCCTTATTATTTACAATAAAACGATTACAGGCGTGGCTGATCCCAGCATATTATGAATACATTTTAGTAGGTATTCAATCCATAGAGAAATCTGTCTTCTGACTCTCAGTCTATTAAGGCTAGTCATACTTATTTCACCAGGTTGCGGTCTCTCGTTTTTTGTTATACTTATCTATATCTATTGTGTAATTTTGGTTCTTCTTAAAAATCCTAAATTTTACCAGTGTTTTCTACATCATGCTAGTTCTTTCTATCCAAGTATGGCTCTACACAAACACATCGATTCCATTGTACTGTTGGATGTTTCAGTTGACCTTTTAAGAAACCAAATTATACCGGGTTTTTGAAAACCAGTCCTTTAAAAACGTTACGTTACGTTTTCTTAAATACTCTTACTAGTCCAAAACCGATGTATCTACGTGAGCTCTAACTCACTGCACTGCGTAGCAAATACAATCTCTATAAATTAAAACAATCACTATAAACGTAATGAACCCTATTAATAAAAAAATTAACATAAAACTCTTACCTTCAACTTCAACCTTTCCTTTGTCTTTATTTCACTTATTATTAAAAAGTTGGACTAATTCATTTTCTTCTAAAATATACAAAACTCCTTTGCTTTGCCGAATTTTTAGTAAAAAAGTATTTCTAAGTAGGTAATATATTTGGCATAGAAATAGGAACACTATAGTCGCTCCTAGTTCCATGATATTCTGTAATATCGACTGACTTTGTTAGAGAATTAAAATTTAATGAAGAATTAAATCAATGAATTTTAATAATACATGTATGTTTTGGATAAAATATTAGGTATATCCTGGAAAATAGAGTCGCGTAGGTGAGGTGACAATGGGCGAGGAATTTAGTTCGAAGAAAGTGACGGTTGTTGTGTTCCCAAGGTGCTGGAGTGCCGACTTCGGACCGGAAAGCCGAGTGAACAGCTCCACTAGGTGGACAGACCAGACACACCAGACAAGCCGCTGGATACAGGAAGAGCAAGACTATAGTATAATGTTGAAGTCTATGCGAGAGACCCATGTCTTTAGCAGTGGACATCTTTCGGTAGATAAAGAAGAAAAGAACATGTATAAATATGATAAAACAATTTAAATTTCAAAAATAATCTCAAGAGTAGCTGATTTTAGTAATGATCAAGAAAATGTCGATGAAAGGGAAGAAGACAAAAAAGGCAGTAGCACAAAGACAAACAATTCTTTTCGTCGTATTTAAAGTTAATTTTTTTATTAATATGGGCAATTATGTTAACCTATATATACACAGCCATTTAATACGTTAATGCTCCCATTACCTGACTTTTTAAATCAAATTGAATAGGTATAATATAACCTGCGTAGCATAAAGAGGCTAATCTGTCGTATTATTACTATATTACAGAAACATAAATGTAGTTTTTGTTTGTAGTCCATTTTAAACTGGTTATTAGCTTTTATTCTTAGGCACTACGTCGTATAAGCTCATATCAGTACTATCTTGTTGACCTGTCCATGCACAACTCGCATTCTACACATTTACATACAAAACTGATCTAATATTTACATTAAATTACTGATATTAATTAACAAAGGATGACAATGATTTCTGATCAAGAGTTGGTCCAAAGCTAAAATGGATTAAAAATCAATAGAAATACAATTGATTCGTTAATGAAATATTAAATAATGGTTTCATTAATTAATATAGAGCAATAAAAATCTATTTTTTATAAAAGGATATTATGTCGTGATAGAAGCTAGAACCAAGAATTGATCAGAAGTAATTAATAACAAACATGACCTAAACAACATTATAAGTGAATTGATAAAAAGATAATTTTGTCATAACGTTTAGGTATTATTGTTAATCTATTGGTATACAATTAAAAGCTGCAGATTTATGCCTAAAAATTATACAATTAATGGTGCTTAGTCGGTTGAACATAATCTAAGCCAAACTAAACTGACCAGTCTAAACATAATGAGTACCTATTATATCCTTTTAACAAAGCCTGTAGAAAGAGATACGTTTACCTGTCAATTTCGTTGAGAGACTCTCTTCAACCGATTTAGCAGCAATAACTTAATTTACCACTAGTAATTTACACGTTTAAAGTCACTCGCACTACACCGTCATTCACACTTTCACCTTTCATATACCTACGGTTATACCTTTGGTACGAACTAAAATACTTGAATAAAATCTAAATGTTTTAAAAATGTATTAACTGTCAAGCATATGTAGGAACTAAACACAAGCTTTGCTCGTGGAATCGATATAACGTAGATTGTAGGTACTTCATGTAAACTTGTTGCCACGTCTTAATATTCAAAGTTCATACTGATCGCAATTTATCTAAAGTAACAACATGAAATATACTTCCAGTAAAACAGTCAGGACTGGATTACTATTTATGAACATAAAACACTCGTAGTCGCGAAAAAGCAGTTCAATGAATTGACAGCGGCGCTATCGAGCTGAGGCGGCAGCGTCTGTGCCGGCACCGAACGAGGGTCACGCGATTAACTTACAGTTCGAATTCGGAGCGTGTGTGGCGGCGGTGGTCGAGGCGCACGCGAGCTCCCGGGCGGCGCAGGCTCGCGGGCGTGCCGAGCGGCGCCGGGGGCTCCGCCGCGAAGCCGTCCGCCGGGAACGAGCGCCACCGCCGCCCGAACAGGCGCTCCAGGTAACATCTTAGTCAGATTCGAGTCGCCGCACTGTCCGCTGCCAGGGGCCGGTATTCGCCACGCGCCAGCTCGCGCATCTCGCAATTGTTATTGCCGTTCACCGTTTTGGGGCCGAGCGGCTCGTCGTGCAAGCTGCGGCGCGAGCACGGCTCCGACGCTCGCCCGAGCAGGGCTTCCCTCTCGCCCGCTCGCTCCGGGCTGCCGTGAGTGCGGACTCCTCCGTTGGCGTTGACCGCGTTCACGACGACGGTTTGAGACAGAGGCCCGCCGTGCATCGGACTGCCGTCGAGTAGCTCTCCCGCACCGAGCTCACTTCTTAATATTCTAATTTTCTGAATCATCTCTTTTATTTCGTATCGCAATATTCCAAGGAAGCACAACTTTAGAAATGCTATAACGCAATAGCCTAAAACGAATAATGCATCCGCAGTTCTCCGAAGCCACGAGAGCAGTCGCTCCGCACAAGCGGCCGTGTGCGGCACGCAGTGTACGGGCGTGAACGAGAGGGGCGATGAAGCGGAAGTGGCGACGATCGTGGCCGGCGTCACGGCGGGACTGTGCGCCGGTATCCGACAGCAGCTGGGCGGTAGTATGGTGCGGTTGAAAGCTGTGAAGTCTGCCGGGCCCGTCACCCCACAGCAACGCTGTTCCCTCTGGAGGCGGTCCCAAGCCTCGGCGAAGTCGACGTCCAGGTCGTAGTCTTTCGCTAAGCGTATGCGTAATTGGGGTCGCAGTTCTCGACAAACACGTTCGAATCGGAAGGCCCAATAGACGCCTATCGCAGCGTCTCCTACCAAAAGCGCCAGGAGCGCTAGCCAGTAGGCGTTGAGCATGCGTTCGGAGAGTCGCAAAGCGGCCAAGCAACCGAGCAGCTGCAGGAGGCCGGCCTGCACCGGCAGAGCTGCGTATCCGTAGAGGAAGCCGGGCTGCGCGGCGCCGAGGCCGGGCACGAGCGCGCGCCGGTAGTCCGCCAGGGCGCGGCCGGCTGCCGCACAGAACGCGAGCGCGCCCAGCAGCAGGGCCCCGTTGCACGCGTAGATCCAGATGCGGTAGTAGCGCATGGCGCGGTGCGCGGCGGGGCAGTGCGCGGGGCGCGGGGGCGGCGGCAGCGTCATGGTGGCGGGCGCCGCGTCATGGCGCCGCCCGCGCCCGCGCCGCCGCCACGCGCCGCGCCCCACGCCTCTGCAACGACAAGCCTCATGTTATTATGTTACGTTAAGTTTTGATACTGAAAAAGATGAAAAAAGATTTTTCAGTATCAGTAACCTTGATCTTTTACAATAATTTTTAAACCACGTTACATTTTATTCCAAACGTAAAATATAGATACAAATCAATTAGTGAGATACAGTATTGTCTAGTACTAACGTGGCCAGCGAGTGGTGGATAAAATTAGGATAACAACACTAATTTATTTTTGAAAAAAGAATTATATTTTAGCTGGGAATTGCAACTCGTTGTTTCAAAAGTAGACCTAAGAAATCAGTAAGAAATATTTCCCAAATTCCCGAAACCAAATTGTAAATAGATCCCATTAATTTTCGTAACGTCGCACTTCTTATGGAAAACCGCCCTAACAGGCTTTATTAATTGATTTATATCTTGTAGAATGTTCGACCTACTTGCAACATGATAAATAGACTTAACGAGATAAAGGCTGAGCCTTAAGTATTTGTTGCCCCAACGTTACCCCATTCAGAGCGGCACAAATCCAACGAACGAGGGCAGGAGAATCGCTTACAAACTTCGAAAGTAAATAATTGCTGCGAGGTATACTTATAAAATTCCTTTTAAAAATTATAAAAATCCTGGAGCTTAGAAGCTGAATTGCATGAAAGCAATTTTTCAATTTCTAGTTTTCACTTGAAGTTCAGGTTGCGGTAAAATTTTTCAGTATTAAACTTTCTTTGTCAGATAATAAACGCTTGGAAACTTCTCGACAAATAGTGCTTTACACGCAACGAAGGTGACGATGATTTAGTTTAGAGTTAGAAGATAGCAGTTGGTTTATATGACATCTAATTACTATTACTATCATTACTATAGCTGGTATGTACCTACTACTATTTATTTTATATAAAAAATCTGTTTATTTCAGACCATAATTTTGGGCTGTAGTGTTAGTATACAAAATAACTTGAAAACTATAAACTTATAGTAAATAAAATTATTTCGAAGCACCACTGTTGTGTGTAGCACACATATTTCCACTGTTGAACAAAGGTCCCTAGCATGGACTTTCACAGGCCACGGTCTTGCGCCGCTTGCATCCAGCGACTACCTGCGACTCGTTTGATGGGCCACAAATGAAAATTAAATAATAGTGTTGTATTTTTATTTTTATTAAAGTGTTTACCTACACTTAAGGAAATATCAGAATAAATTTTATAAACACATATCAAAAATTCCGAAGCCAGCGGGATTCGAACCCACATCTCTTGGGAAACGCGCCCGAGTGTGTTAGCCACTTACACTATAGCCACGGTCGAACTACCCTTCAGCATCGAAATTAGTGATATGTATCTACTTTCTCAGTTTAAGCAACTGCTAGCGACATCTAGTAGCAACACGTTACAGTTATTGATCTACTTTCCCAGACCCCATATTACTAAATACATACACTACATACATACGTACATACATACGTAGATACATATCACTAATTTCGATGCTGAAGGGTAGTTCGACCGTGGCTATAGTGTAAGTGGCTAACACACTCGGGCGCGTTTCCCAAGAGATGTGGGTTCGAATCCCGCTGGCTTCGGAATTTTTGATATGTGTTTATAAAATTTATTCTAATAGTGTTGTAGTTCAAAAATGTCCTTACAATCCGCCGCCCGTGCCTTGGTCTCGAAGCCTGGCTAGTCACAGGAGGGGGCGGGCGAGCCTTTGCAGTGCGCCTAGCAGACCGGTGCGGGGCCTGGAACAACAAGAACCATACATAATACTAGCTGATGCCCATGACTCGGCGTGGATTTTGTTATTAAGCTATTGCATAGCTTTTATCGCGGGCTTTGAACTAGGACAAACAGTTTGAGCGCGGCGACCGAATCAAGAAATTCCGTAACGAAAAACCTAACACCGTCGTTCAGTAAGCGTTCAACATTTTAGAGGTTCTTAAGTAGCCCTATTTGGTGCAGTGGGCGGGCGGCCGCTTTCTTTGTATGATGTCGCAGGTTCGAATCTCACTCGCGAATTAGTTACAGTTTGCTTTTCTTGTTTGTTTGTTTTTTATTTTTTTTTTGCATAATTTTTATTATGCAAAAAAAATATTGCATAAATATTATAATTGCATGAAGTAAAATTATAAGTTGAATTATAAGTTGATAAAAAATGCTATGCAATAGCTTTACCGCGGCAGTCCCCGAGTGCCACTTAATTTTTTTTCATTCCCTCGGGAACTCTTTGATTTTCCGGAATAAAAGTAGCCTAAGTCACTCTCCAGGTTCTCAACTATACCCATGCAAAAAATCAAGTCAAACCGTTGCTCTGTTGCGGCGTGATTGAAGGACAAACCAATAAACAAACACACTTTCGCATTATAATATTAGTAAGGATTAGTAAGATAAGTAGTATAATTGGGTTAAGACTATCTCGCAATCTAAAATCTTTCAAGATTTAGGTTGCCTAGCAACATATTCGTAATAACGTCGCTCGAGATTTAGGTTGCTAGGTTGCCCAGCAACCCAAAACTAGAACTGTATAATATATGACTGTCGTGTAATTAACATATTTTAATTTGCAATAACAAATATTGATGTCAATAATTAAGATAAAAACTATCCTATCTTTTAATTTGGACCAAATTACAGATAGTTACGATGTTTGATCAAAATCGGTTCAGCAGTTTTGGAGTTTATCCCGAACATAGACGAGATTTTTTAAATATTATAGATTAGCTAATAACCGAACAGAAACAACCGTCCGTGTGAAAGCTTCAGACAACCATGAAGTGATAGGGATCACAGGTAATTAAGAGATAAGTACTGGTGCTCCGGTGATCTTGGCTACAGACGGCGTAGCCCATCTACGCGCTTACAAAGGAAAATTCGGGTTACGAATTGGCAAATGGACAAGTACAGTATCTGTGCTACGCTGTGTTTGTTTTTGTTCCACGTTTCTAACTTAACATTTTTTGAAAACTGTAATGAGTTTAGTTTTATAAAAAGTATTCTTCTATCATTTATATTAAAAAAACATAAAAATATTTTATCATTGCATAGTGTGACATGCTTTAATGCCGTTCTTTTAAGTAAATGGGCTCAGGAACTTCAAATCCTTTATTTTCAAAATTCTACCACAGAAATGCGAGAAGCCGTGAGCGTTAGCATGTGGCTGAGATCCAATATACTCGTACGAAACCCTTAAGTTTGACGTTTCTGAAACGAGCCCCTATACGGTGTGGAACGCTCTCTCGGCGCCCGTGTTTCCTGCCATGTATAACTTGAATACCTTCAAGAGAAGAGTAAATAGCAATCTTTTAGGGAAGGGCGCTCAAACTTAGATTTCATTACTTATTGCTTTTTGGCATGATTGTCATCGCAAGCCTATCTAATATATAAAATTCTCGTGTCACAATGTTCGTTCCCGTACTCCTCCGAAACGGCTTGACCGATTCTCATGAAATTTTGTGAGCATATCGGGTAGGTCTGAGAATCGGCCAACATCTATTTTTCATACCCTTAAATGATAAGGGTGACCAACCACTAAACATTTTTGCTGGCGGTACGAAGTTCGCTGGGTCAGCTAGTCTTCTAATAAAATAATCGACTGTGACAGACGGACGGAGAAAGTCTCACCATAAGGGTTCCATTTTTACCATTTTGGTACGGAACCCTAAAAAATCATAAGAAATATCTGCATGGGTTCAATGTCACTTCCAGTTCACGCTGTGTGTGTATAAGCCTTAAGTTACAAGCTAGCTAACACTGTCTATGATAAATTACACTCATGTCGTTTATAAAGATTTCCACAACGCAATGTTCATCGATGTATTGGTTCTTTTTTATATAGCACAAAGAGACTAAGCCGTCAATTTTGCTTATTTAAAATAATAAGTAACGGGCGGGTGGCGAAAAAACTGGCGGGTCGGGAATCTTATTATGGTTAGAGCTTTTTTGATAAAATAAGGAACTTGATTAATGTTCACCTCTCCCCTCCAAATAAAACGTAAAGCTTGTGCTAGATATGCAACGGGTGGCAGTTTAACCGTTGGGCTATTGAGGCTTGAGAATGCTGAGGGTAGTTTGACATCGGCAGGTGATGACGCAATTACGTCTGATCGGTTGATATGGAGTTGGCTAAATCCATAGTTATTAATTATGCTCTTGCTGTAGCAAGAGCATAATTAATAACTATGGATTTAGCCAATTACCATAATACATCGTACCTAGCAATGAGCGCACACTTTGGTGCTTGATTGATTACTTAGTTTAAAGCTTTTTATCAATAAAACAATTAGCAGATTACGTCGCGAGCACAAAAAGTTGTAGGAACTTATACTGTTGTAAACACAGGATTATTATTACACTGACGTGCCTAAAAATAAAACAATGTTCCAATTTACATGATTATTCTTTATCTTTTGATAGCCTGGGGTTCGCCAAATATGCCGGATATAGACTGCGTAAGACCGAGGCCTCTATAAGTCTATGCAAGAGACCTTGCCAGCTATAAAAACTAAAATACATAAATAGAGTATTTCAAATAACCATTTAATTATTATAATTATTATCATTCTGTGATGCCAAAAGGATAGCCCGCGTATAATTGGCAACAGAACAAAGCAGTTTGAAACACTTACACTTTACAACAAATTACATCAGCCTTTTAAGATGAAGATCTTATTTCTAACAATTTTATCCTACCACAAGAGAACTGCTATAAGCCTCGTACAATTTCTGTAATAAAACTAAGTATAGAAACGGAGCGTTTGCTGTAGTGTCTAGCAACCCGAGTTGCTTGTTAACCGCAGGTTGAAGGCACTTGGCTGTCTCCATTGCAGACGTATAGAGCGGTCGAGATTAGAGATTGTTTGCGAGTGTTATATTGAACAGGGTAGGACGGTCGACATCTTGAACAAGCTTTTATCATGAAAATTGTATTGAACTTGCGGCTCCACATGTAAAATGAAAGTTTTTTTGTACCTGAGATCTGTTGACCCACTATTTAGTTGTAGGTATCTTAATTGTATTTATATTGCTCACTTTTGCTAATAGGTTAGAAGGAAATATAATATCTAGTTAGTAAAGACAAAAATGATACTGCGATTTTTTTTTTACAAAAATTGCCATAACTTTTCTTAAGAAATCTTGTTCTTTAGACCTAAACTATACTCATGCCACAAGGATGAAGTTTCTAATTCGACTGCGGAAAATTGGATGTGACATCCGACATATAGATTTTGTTTGTACAAAATGTAGCCTAGATGTCACCTGGACCTTAATAACGACCTCATTCATCAGAATCTGCTCAATATAGTTTATTCGCTACGATGAAACGTTCGTAAATAGCCACATAAATCCTCCTCATCCTCAATAGCCTATAACTGCCACTGCTGGACAAAAGTCACGTAAATACTTGCGAAGTCGCGGGCATCATCTAGTATGTATATGTATACTAGACGATGCCCGCGACTTCATCCACGTGGATTAAGGTTTTTGATTCCCGCGGGAACTCTGTAATTTTCCGGGAAAAAATAGCCTACGTGTTAATCCTGGGTATGAGCTATCTCCATTTCAAATTTCAGCCAGATCGGTTCATTCGTTGTGGAGTTATAGAGTAACAAACATCCATCCAAACATCCATCCATCCAAACATCCATCCATCCAAACATCCTCACAAACTTTCGCATTTTTAATATTAGTAGGACAAACATAGACTGCTAAAATCACAACGCTTCCTTTGGCTTTGCCGTAGTTGGGTAAAAAAAATCACGTCGATCCATAGCTCTGTTGTGGCCTTACTGAAGGACAAACCAATAAACAAACACACAAACGTTTTTCCGGGATATGGATTTTATTGAAACCGGCCATTAGTGTAGTTAACATAAGAAGTGCCGGCTGTCTGCTCAATCCGTGCAGTTCACTCTGAATGTCCACTCTCCATACTAGAACAGCTGCACTGCCTACACTGTACTGCACCCTAACAGCACCTGAACTGCGCAGTCGGTAGTTGATTTTTATGCGTCGTCGTAGCATTCAATTGCGCTGAAAACTGAAATACATCGATATACGATACGAATGTACCGCTTGTTAAGCACGCTTGGATGTCTGTACAAATAGGGCGATCGAAATTGGAGATAGTTTGCTGCGAGGATATTGAGCTTAGGGTTAGATGGCTCGGGCAAACGCTTATCTCTCCAATTGTATCCACTTGTATGGAAATATCTCCTGATACGAGCTGGTGATGTAGTAATTTAGTCCTCTAAAACGAATATTGAAGCCTGGTACCTGACTGATGGCAAAAGTGAGTTTCTAATGTTCATTTTTAGTGCCAATTTCACCAACGTCGAGGAATAAATTGGGCGTTCTGACAGTTTTTGTATTGAAAATACAGTCAATACGGTGAAATCGGCCCTTACTATACATATAATATTATATAATGCGAACAATTTCACATTTCACAGCTAATTTAGATTAAAGACCCTTTAAGAATATTCTTACTAATATTATAAATGCGAAAGTGTGTTTGTTTGTTGGTTTGTCCTTCAATCACGCCGCAACAGGGCTACGGATCGTGATTTCGTGATCGTGACTACGGTGATTTTTTGCATGGGTATAGTTGAGGACCTGGAGAGTTCCCGAGGGATTTTAAAAATTAAATCCACGCGGACGAAGTCGCGGGCATCAGAACCTACCTATATAAAAGAAAAATTCATTGTATTTTTGTTGTTAGGGTTCCGTACCAAAATGGTAAAAATGGAACCCTTATGGTGAGACTTTCTCCGTCCGTCCGTCCGTCCGTCCGTCCGTCTGTCACAGTCGATTATTTCAGTAACTATTAAAGCTATCGACATGAAATTTGGCATAGTTGTGTATAATAGTGGCCCAACATCATTGGAATAAAGAAAAATCGAAAATTATTTTTAGTTTTATTAAAAAAAGGGGGAAAATCGGGGGTTTGAAATTTCAAAGTCAAATAACTATACCGAATGGGGTATCATATGAAAGGCCTTTACTTGTGCATTCTAAAACAATTTTTTATTTATTTCTATATGTAATAGTTTTTGAGTAATCGGCCAAAATGTCGAAAAAAATACCGTCCCCCCCCCCCCCTTATGTCCGTCCGTCCGTCCGTCCGTCTGTCAGAGCCTTATAACTTCTGAATTACTGAACGTAATTACTTCAATTTTAGATATAATATGTAAACCAATGGCCTCCAGCCGAAAATGGCTTAAAAAGTTATAAAAATCTTTATTTCAGGGGGGCTCTCATAGAAGCGAAAGCGACGAAAAAAAAATTTTTTTGCTTTTCATAGGGTTACAGTACGTCATTTTAAAGATAATTTGGAACAGAGTACAAAAGTATTTTTTTTTTATTTTTTTCCTAAAATTGACGAAATGGGGGGCTTTCAAAGTGGAGATTATATTTGACCTCACAACGGAATAACCATTGAGAGCTGGGGCTTGAAAGTTTTATAATTTTAGCGTAATATCATGTACTTGAACAACAAATACTAAAATTAGATAAATGTAATAAGGAAACTAAATTATTTAACTTTTAATGAGCAGCAACAACAGAACTTCACAATGATGTCAATAGATGGCGCTCTCATCTCATATAGCAAATGCAGCTTATATGTAATATAATATATTCAATTAAAATTATTATTTAGTCATTTAGCAAACATCAATAAAACTTCACGTTGCAGTTTGTTTTTACATGTTTTCTGATCGTGTCGATAGTTGACGCTGTGTACAAGTAATTTAATTTGAATGTTCCAAAAAACTATACCTAAGTTCGATTGAGGCCTTGAGGATTTCACTATAACAGTTCCCTAACCTTTACGGGCTACATATGTTAAGTTAGTTGACACTTTCTGTCAACTTTGTTATTACAAACCTCTACGGGACAACTAAAGGTGAAAATGACATAAGGGATGTTAGGATTGTATTTAGGGGCTACCTACGTAAAGAGACTTCTACAAAGGGGATGATTTAGGTATGGTTGGTGAAAACGGGCATAATAATAATGTCAATTTTGATCGTCATGTATCTATTGAATGAATAAGTAATTATGGGAAACCGTTACCGCGAGGTCTCAGTTCGGGGCGAACCACTAGTTATGGTCAATAGAGGTTTATGTATATTTTACAGGAAAAATAAAAGCAACGCGAAAATTATTTTAGTTTGATTAAAAAAGGGGGAAAATCGGGGGTTTGAAATTTCAAAGTAAAATAACTATATTGAGTGGGGTATCATATGAAAGGCCTTTACTTGTGCATTCTAAAACAGTTTTTTATTTATTTCTATATATAATAGTTTTTGAGTAATCGGCCAAAATGTCGAAAAAAATACCGTTCCCCCCCCCTTATCTCCGAAGTTTACCAATCGAAAAATCTGAAATAATTATGGTCAATAGAGGTTTATGTATATTTTACAGGAAAAATAAAACCAACGCTCTAACTAGCATAGTTTTTTCAATAAACCTCTACAAACAAAGTTAACGATAAATAAGCAAATTAATATAATATTATCGTTTTACTTTTACTTTCGGAGTACGGAACCCTCGGTGCGCGAGTCCGACTCGCACTTGGCCGGTTTTTTTTATGTTACAGTGATTTAAAAATGCCATAAATTTTCAGTATTTTCATGTAAGTCGGAACCATGATAGCCCAGTCGACAGGTAGGAAAAAGTGGAAAAGGTGGAAAAAGGTTGGAAGTCAATGAAACTTTGGGATATTGTTCAAGGATCGTTAATTAACATTTTCTCAAGTTTATGACCTCGAGGACCCTGTGCTCTCCACAGGGTGGGGGGAAAGCTGCAAAATTTTCGACCTTCTTCCGGTTTTTCCTCAATAACTTTTTTCCCTTACGTCCTACAACAAAAGCATTTCTATAATTTTTTGTAGAACGTTAAATTTCCTATAGGTTTAATGACATAAAATTTTTTTCATCATACCTATTCGAAAAACGAATATTGGCTTCAGAGGATAGCGGGAGCAAAATTTAATTTTAACGCCATGGAACTTTTCATTTCTCTCTTCTGATTGGTCCGCGTTCGTGCTTTAGCATACCAAAGTACTAACGCGGACCAATCAGAAGAGAGAATTCAAAAATGTGTCGAAATTCAAAAATGTTTGAGAAGCTGTTGTCTTCGATAAGTCACGTGATCAAATTTGTCGATTAGATATATACGCCCATACTTCCAACATAAATATTAATGTTTAATTATTTCATAAAAATTTATTTGTGTTTTATTTAAACTTTCAATATACGTATTGGTAATGTCTATACGCTAATACATAGTAGGTTGATACTCCTAGCTTTTTCTCATAGGTAATGATGAAAAATAGTGTGTGTCATTCGGGGCCAAAATTTTTTGTTCTCGGGCGGCGTATATTGAATTCCTCGCTACGCTCAGGATTCTACTTTAGAATCCTTCACTTCGCTCTGAATTCAAAATAACGCCCTCGGGGAACAAAAATTCCTTTGGCCCCATATAACACAAATAACTATTTTTCATCATACCTATTCGAAAAACGAATATTGGCTTCAGAGGACAGCGGGAGGAAAATTTCATTTTAACCCCATGGGACTTTTCGTTTCTCTCTTCTGATTGGTCCGCGTTATAGTGCTTTAGTATACTAAAGCACTAACGCGGACCAATCAGAAGAGAGAATTCAAAAATGTGTCGAAATTCAAAAATGTTTGAGAAGCTGTTGTCTACGATAAGTCACGTGATCAAATTTGTCGATTAGACATAATATATACGCCCATACTTCCAACAGAAATATTAATGTTTAATTATTTCATAAAAAATTATTTGTGTTTTATTTAAACTTTCAACATACGTATTGGTAATGTCTATACTCTATACATAGTAGGTTGATACTCCTAGCTTTTTCTCATAGGTAATGATGAAAAATAGTGTGTGTCATTCGGGGCCAAATTTTTTTGTTCTCGGGCGGCGTATATTGAATTCCTCGCTACGCTCAGGATTCTACTTTAGAATCCCTCGCTGCGCTCGGGAGTCTACTATAGAATCCTTCACTTCGCTCTGAATTCAAAATAACGCCCTCGGGGAACAAAAAATTCCTTTGGCCCCATATAACACAAATAACTATTATGTCAATTCGTTTCCGAGATATGGCACATCGTATTTCGGGATCGGCACTTCCCATCCTCCTCTTTTAGCACATGGTCCTCGAGGTCCGAAACTTGAGAAAATGTTAATTACAATAACTTCTGACCTTTTTCCATCTGAAACTACCTGTCGACTGGGCTATGAAACGACACTCAAATTCTATATTCCGACACTTTTACCTAAGTATACGGCATTTACTACTGCTTACTGTCGATTCAACCAACACTTAAGATAGTTCAATATATAAAGTGCTTTCATTCCAGCTACGTTTTACCTTACTTACACGCCCTCTATTTTGAAGGACGTCTGAGCTCCGTGACAAATTGATAATGTACTACAGCGTATGTTCTATTTTCATACATCATCATCATCATCATCAACTCATCACCGGCTCACTACTGGACTGTATATAGACACACTTATAGATCTCTTCTTGAATGAAAAGGGTATGACAAATTGATGACGTGATTATGTAAATAAAATTATGTAATTATAAACTGTACGGTAGTAAATATCATTCGTCTATGATAAACTGGGATGTGCTTATAATTATTTCCTATTAATTCGGAAAATTGAAAATTTTTATTTATTATACTATTATAATGTACATAAATGAATTTACCAAAATTTCAAAATTTTTATTTCATGTAGGACAACCTGTGGGTCTTAAGACAAGTACTCTACCACAGTAAAACACAGATTCTGCTGAGATGAGCAGGCAGTAAGGTCAGTAGTTGCCTATTGGACCAAAGTTGATATAAAAAACAAACATAAAGTACATCTTCAGATGAAAAAATAATTCTAAATGTCAAGTCGTCAATCTAGCTTCGTTATGGTTATACTATTGAGTTATATTTTTAGCGTTCCCTGGGGCCTGTACGAAGTGTTGGCAGTGAGGGTCGACTCTTGACTGTACACTGCACTGTCTACAACTCTATATGTATAAATTAGATATGTAGCAATGTCGACAAGGGTAGCTTCAGGCGTCTTTGTAGGTTTGCATCTACTGGTATACCTATAGTCTTACGGTACTTGATCCAAGCCTTCTAGATGTTTTATATATAATATCTAGATTATATTTTGATCAATTCTGCCTCAACAATCATTTTGTCTAAATTAAGAAGAAATATTACGTCTAATGACTGGATAATATCTATACTAATATTATAAAGAGGAAAGATTTTTTTGTTTGTTTGTACCGAATAGGCTGTGTAACAACTGGACCGATTTTAACCATTTTTTCACCAATATAAAGCTAAGTTATCAGGAAATAGGCTATAATTTATTTTCAAAAAACTAGAGATTTTTAAGAAAATTGCAATAATATAATCCAAAAAATTATTGTCAATAAAAATATTGACAATATTTTTTTTTTATATGAAATAATATTGATCAATCCTTCAATACGCCCCGCACACACGCAATATTATTGACAATATTCGAAAATATTGACAATAATACTGACTGTGTGCGGGCTGCCAAAGTAGCAAATTTTTTTCCTATAAAATGCATTAGGTATTTGGCGTGTGCTAAGAAAACTATTGATGACACATAAAAATTATGTACTACATAATTAAAGTATGGAGCAAATTTATGTGCCTTAAAAAAAAAAAAAGGATGGTGGTATTCGTCCCATAGCAGTGGGTTCAACGATTCGGCGCGTCGTTTCCAAAATTTGCTGTAAAAAAATTCTTCCTTTAATATCTTCTAATTTTGTCCCAATTCAGTTAGGCTTTGGGGTAAAGGGGGGATGCGAAGCAGCTGTTCACGCTGCTCGCACATTCCTCCTTAACTCCCGGGAGGAGGTACTCCTTAAAATTGATGTGAAGAATGCCTTCAATTCAGTGGATCGGGAGGTCCTCCTCTCAGAAGTAAAAAATAAATTTCCACAGTTTTTCCCATACTTGGCGCAGTGCTACCGGGAACCTTCAAAGCTCGTACACAAAAAGAATGTTCTGAGCTCCGCTGTCGGCTGTCAGCAGGGGGATCCGCTTGGACCAGTTATTTTTAGTTTGGCCATACACCCTATAATTTCGGTTCTAAATTCCAAATTCAATGTTTGGTATTTGGATGATGGAACCTTGGGCGGCGAAGTGAGTTCGGTTTTGGAGGATTTAGAAATAATTATATCAAAATTTAAAACTATTGGCTTGGAACTTAACTTTGATAAATGTGAAATTTATATTCCAAATTCTTTTTCGGCCGAATCCAAACTGCACATATTAAATAAATTCAATATTTTAGCTCCGGGTATTAAAATTTTAAATGATGAGTCACTTCGCCTCTTAGGAGCACCTGTTCTAGAGGCCTCAGTTCCTCAATTTTTTACTGACTTAATTTCTAAATTCAAAAACAGTTTCCATCATCTGTTCGATATTAATCCTCATATGGCAATGACCATCATTCGATTCTGCTTATTTGTTCCAAAATTTACTTATTTCGTTAGATGTTCACCTCTTTGGAAATTTAATAATTTATTGGAAAATTTGGATAATTTTATACAAATTATTCTATCTGAAATCTTAAATTGTCCGATAGATGATCAAGTATGGGCCCAGGCTTCTCTTCCGATCAGGTATGGAGGTCTGGGAATCCGCAAAATTTCTAGTGTCTCTCTGCCAGCTTTTCTTTCCTCTGCTTATAGTACACACACTCTCTTTGAAAAAATTATATCCCAGTCTTTGGGATCAATTGAGGTGTCGTACTTGGCAGAGGCAAGAAATGGTTGGTCAGCGATTAGCCCAAATCAATTGCCGGTTTCTCTTTCTTCCCAGAGACAGTGGGATGACATTATTTGTAAAAAAACTTTTGACGCAATGTTAATGCAAGCAAATTCTAAAGACCGTGCTCGTCTTCTCGCTGTCTCTGCGAAAGAATCCGGACACTGGCTCCATGCTATCCCTTCTGCTAATCTGGGCACTCTTTTAAACCACGCCACTCTTGCAGTGATAGTTGGTCTTAGGCTTGGCGCCAAAATAACCCAGCCTCACCGTTGCCGCTGCGGTGACCACGTCGACGCTTACGGTCATCACGGGCTCTCCTGTTCGAAGAGCGCTGGTCGTTTCTCCCGCCACAATGCCCTCAACGACATCATCCGCAGGTCTCTTGCTACTGCTCACGTGCCAGCTGTATTAGAACCTATTGGTTTGGCACGTAGTGATGGCAAGAGACCTGATGGTATGACGCTTGTTCCTTGGAGGAAAGGGAGGTCGCTTGTGTGGGATGCCACCTGTGTAGATACTCTAGCTGCTTCCCACATCCATGCGACCTCCTCTGTGGCGGGTGCAGCGGCTAATAGCGCCGAATAGGCTAAGAGGCGCAAATATGAAAAACTTGACAGTGGTTTCATATTTGCGCCTTTTGGTGTAGAGACCCTGGGGCCGTGGGGCCCGGAGGCTCGCGCACTTTTTTTAGAGATATCAAAAAAAGTGATCGAGTCTACCGGGGATCCAAGAGCTGGCAGCTACCTTGGCCAAAGGATTAGCTTGGCTATCCAAAGAGGTAATGCTGCCAGCATCTTGGGTACTATGCCACACTGCGGTGGCTTGGATGGGGTTTTAGATTTTAATTAGTTTTTATTTTAGTTTTAATTTTAGAATTAAATTTAGGTTTAATATAGTATTGTATATATGAAATTTTCTTAAGGATCCATTAATAAATATTTTCGACATAATTAAAGTACTCATTATTTTCTACAAAATATCCCTGAGGGAATATATCTATCATATTTAAGTCACAATAGTAGCTTTTGTGTACTAAAATTTAATAGATTGCCTTTATTATCGTAGTATTAATTCTTTCTTACTAATACATATTAAAAATGCGAAAGTGTGTTTGTTTGTTGGTTTGTCCGTCAATCACGCTGCAAAAAATCAACGGATAGGCGTGATTTTTTTGGATTTGTTGAGAACCTTGAGAGTGACATAGGCATCCCAGAAAATCAAAGAGTTCCCGCGGGATGTTAATAACTAAATCCACGCGGACGAAGTCGCGGGCATCAGCTAGTAAATTATATCCAGATAAATTACTCTCACCTTAACCTGTTATTTATTATACTCGTAGCATACTCGTAGCATTATAACCATGCAAGCTCACACACACACGCACACACACACACACACACACACACACGCACGCATTTACATACACAGGCATTCTTCTCTCTTTCTCTCTTACTCTCTTTCAATGCTTGTTGTAATAAAACAACAAAATGTTTATTTGTACTTCCACTTACAAAATATATAAAATAAATCTATGTGTGAAACTGATGTTGCTTTATTTAATTGAGGGCAAAACAATAAACATTTTAAAGGGCTCTAGGGACAATTTACATAAAATATAAGGTATTTATTAAAATTTCATGTGATTGCTTAATCATTGCAGCCGGCGAAAATGAGGCCACTATTTTACAAAGCACTCCATAATTTTAAGTTTCAAATGTTAAAGTTTGCATGTGTAATGCTCTTTAAATAATTTATATAAATTATATACGAGTAGTACGATATAACACGCGAAATCTCGGGTATAAAACAATATTTAATTTTTAATATTATACTGTTATTCTATTATTTTAAATATGGAAAACTGCTTTTAATAATCTAAATACCAAACTCGCGATTCTCAATCTATATTCTACTTCAAACAACTTCAAACGAACTTTTATTTATGCCCTCTAATATGTCTCGAAAAAAAGCTATTATTATTCAAAGCGCGCTTGATCGGAGAGCCGATACCGCTCAGTTATCGCTATCAGCGCCATTACTTGGTCTCAATGCCTCTTTTATTTCGATTTTTAATGAAAACCTCTAAAGTATCTGCTCCTTTATAATACGTATTAAATTACACGAAGCCTATCATATCAAAGCTTTTCGTCATAATATTTTGAAAAATAAAACATATAAAAGAACTGTATTGCCTCAATTCACTTTTGTAGAAGTTATATAAAGTTATGATTTGTATACGTATACAAAAGATACCTCTTGTTATCTATTTCAGATGTGTGGAATATACAAAATAAATCTTAGCTCTTTTTAAAGTAGCATAGCTAGGGGGACTTTTTTCTTTGCCTTTGGGTAAAAAAGCATAAAATAGCTGCAAAAAAAATAAAAAGATAGTAGTGTAAATATGCTTAGAAGCTCGCATTTATATTAAAGGTAAAGTACACCAAACACCTCCCGGTCAATAATAATTATTGTGATTTAAAATTCATATCAACGCTAATAATAGCCACGGCCATGTACCTATTTACCCAGATCTGATATTGTATCGTTGATTGGTCACATTAAGCTTGATGAGGGTATAAGTACAACGTCGATTTAATAGGAAGATATTATTGGAAAGGTTGGAAATTAGGGCTCTGAAATAGGGTCATGCTTGTTTTGACGTGGATTCTTAAAGTGCGCATCAGCTCGTGTGAAAGGGTCAGTCGTTTCTAAGGAAGTAGCTACACTACTTTGTATTCGTTGTACATTTTTTAAACTCATTTTGAATACTTTTTAACCGACTTTAAAAAAGGAGAAGGTTCTCAATTCGTCGGAATATTTTTTCTTAAGTTAACGAGAAGTTTATTTTAAGGACCGAGAAAAATTTGTTCTCGTCTATGCCTGAATTTGTTCAACAAGATAGCAAAGATTTTTTTCGTACCACTTGCTCAAAAAAGTGACATTCTGTGCCACAAAAAGCGAACATAACAATAGTCATTTTTAATCTGTTAAAAACAGGGAAAGAAAATTGTACTGAATTTCATTCATCCTCTAGGGGGAGAATGTGATTTAAATTTGGAATACTTACCGATACTGAACTACATCTGTGTTTACACCATTGAGTTTGTATATAAAGCATTGTACATCTTTTTGAAAAAGGAATACGCATTTATTATGCAGTTATGATTATTAAATAAAATTACGAAAACCGAAGAGGCCGTATGAGCTTGATGCCTTTGCTTTTCCGACAAAAAAATATTAGTCTAGGAATTTGCCGCGTTTTTGTTTTCTTCAAATACATAAACGTTAAGTTTATTTTAACTAATTTTTATAAATGAGTAAATGTTCTAAAAATACGTTACGATGTTAAATCAAAGCGACAGTGACAGTGAATTATCGGATTCCATCAGTGCAAATGCTCAGACGCAAGAACAGAGAAATACTCAAATCAACTCATCTAAATATATAAAATGCAAAGGTGACTGACTGACTGACTGGTCTATCAACGCACAGCTCTAACCACTGGACGGATCCGGCTGAAATTTTGCACACAGATAGTTATTATGACGCAGACGTCCGCTAAGAAAGGATTTTTGAAAATTCCAACCCCAAGAGGGTTAAATGGGGGTTGAAAATTTGTATAAAAGTCCGTCATTTATCAAATTATTTTTCATGTAATATCCACGAAACTTTAATTTTTGGGCTTTCGATATAAAATAAGAAATACGTGTTTCGCAAATTTTGAAAATTCACCCCCAAAGACTTCAAATAGGGGATGAAAGTTGCCTTTCAATTGAAAATAAAGAAGTACGCGTTTGACAGTTTTTAAATGTTCAACTCCCAATGGAGTTAAATAGAGGTTGAATGATTGTTATTAAGTCTGTCGTTTTTCAACTTAGGTATAACCATGAAACTTGGTATGTTGGCTTTTTACGGGGATACGAATCGCGTTAAGTTGGATTTTAATTACCAATAAAAATCTAACTTAACGTGAGCTAATCAACTGCTAAGAAACCATTTTTGAAAATTCAACCTCTAAGGGGGTAAAATAGGGGTTTGAAAATCGAACTTAACGTGAGCGAAGCCGCGGGCAAAAGCTAGTCAACAATAAATGTACCAAACAAAAATGTAACTCTCTATCAATAATAATTGGACCAATGTTTCGAATGTTAACTTTTACTTTTAATTGTCATTATTTTTAATAAATGCTTATCTCATATTATTATTGTGTTAATTTTTTCGCAAATGGTTCGAAAAGTAGAGTATTTTCCTCGGTGATAAAGTTGTCTTAGTCTTGGGTGAACTTAAATCCCTCGCTACACTCAGGACTCGTCTTAAATCCCTCGCTTCGCTCGTGATTTAAGTTTTTAACACCCTCGCTACGCTCGGGAGTAAACCTCGAGTCCTTCGTTACGCTCGCGATTTAAATCGTCACCCGCGACAGAAGACACTGCTTTATCCCCTTGGTTAATAATCTACTATTTGTTGCGAGTGCCTAGTTTGAATTCCGAGCGAGCGAAGGATCCTAATTTAGAATCACGACTCACGAGCGTAGCGAGTGATTCTTATTCAGAATCCTGAGTTTAGTGAGGGATTCAAAGGCACAAGAAACAAAAACTTTAGTATCGTGTGATACATACAACTTTTCACCTCAACAGCGAAAAAATACAAGATGTAAGAAAAATAATTATTGAAACACTAAGAAATTTTTACATTCATGTATATTACGTACTTAAATATGATAAAACTACAGTTTCTGAGCAGGTCTTTACATCTTTAGCAAGTCTCCAATCCTTAAATAATTCATAGGCTTTCAAGTATTTTTCACTTGACTTCCCGGAAGAAAGTTTAATTCAGCGTTAGACAATGATTTCTTTAATTCTGATAGTGTTAAATTATCACTAGAATCACTCATTTTGTTTCTTTTAAAACTTTTATAACAATAGGGTATTTGACTACTTTTAGAAAATCATCTTAAATTATTAATAATGCTATGCTGAAGCTAACAAAACGTATATTTCGGCATAATTTTCAGTATTTTTCATAAAAATCGAGAAATAAATTCAAAAAAATAAATTGCCGCCGAAACGTTCCATTTGCTCTCATGACGTCACAGTTCACATTTCAAACAATGACAATTCCACATCCCATAGGTGGTGTGGACTGTGACGTCATTCAAGATCACGGAACGTTTTCGATCACGTGACCATGGCCGGAATTATAGCAATTTTATTTAATGTTTTCTAATTAAATAAAACTTTATTTTTTAGTTTTGTCGTATGGATTAATGTTTTTAGATAATAATCTATTAGGATGACACCAAATGAAACGATATTTTTAATATAGTCAAATACCCTATTATCCACAAAGATATGAGGTAGGTACGTAATTATTAAGTTATAGATCACATAGACAATTTTTCTTTTGTTTTTCCGCCATGTTTGATTCCTTTGTCTGCGTTCGGAATTGTCATTCATAAAATAAATAATTAGTTATCAACTAACTGTAATTTTCTTTTATGTTTCATGTTGTTTTACAGAATTATAAAGTCTAAAACACATTTTAACAAAATAGTCAATATACTTATAGAGAGTTGAAAAATTTTTACGTAATAAAATGTTGGGGTATACAATATTATATGCTATGAATACTTATATATGTCTAGAAGGAGCATCGCGCTACTAAAGAACGAAAAAAAAACAGGCCAATGAAAATATGCTAGTGTGCGTGACGTGAGTGCCGCGCATGCGTGGCGT
Organism: Oeneis ivallda; assembly: GCA_029955525.1. NCBI lineage: Eukaryota > Metazoa > Arthropoda > Insecta > Lepidoptera > Nymphalidae > Oeneis > Oeneis ivallda. Next base: position 14,988,067 of record JARPMR010000005.1, read on the forward strand.
GGATTACTGAGCGTGCGTAATGATACCAGGTACGCAGGTGATTCCAATAAAATGGGGAGAATTGTGTCATTAAAATTTTTAAACTTTAAAAATAAAATTAATATCTACTTTTTTTTTAATTTTTATCATAAAACAATAATTTTATTAATACCTTTAACTATAGTGAGTTATTGTATTTAGTATTTTGTATTAGATAAATGGTTTCCAAAATTTTAAAAGTCAGCTCCATACTGAAATTCTTTGTTATTGCACCGATGTCGTTCAAAATCGATATTTAGGGTCCCCTAGCGTCAAATGAGAGGAAATGGTTGCCAGTATTTTTTTAAAAGTCAGCGCCATATTGAAATTCTTTGTTATTGCACCGATGTAGTTCAAAATCGATATTTAGGGTTCACTAGCATCAAAAAAGACGAATTGGTTGCCAAAATTTTAAAAAGTCAGCGCCATATTGAAATTCTTTGTTATTGTACCGATGTCTTTCAAAATCGATATTTAGGGTTCCCTGGGGTCAAGAAAGACGAATTGGTGGCCAAAATTTTAAAAAGTCAGCGCCATATTGAAATTCTTTGTTATTGCACCGATGTAGTTCAAAATCGATATTTAGGGTTCACTAGCATCAAAAAAGACGAATTGGTTGCCAAAATTTTAAAAAGTCAGCGCCATATTGAAATTCTTTGTTATTGTACCGATGTCGTTCAAAATCGATATTTAAGGTTCCCTGGGGTCAAGAAAGACGAATTGGTCGCCAAAATTTTAAAAAGTCAGCGCCATATTGAAATTCTTTGTTATTGCACCGATGTCGTTCAAAATCGATATTTAGGGTTCCCTGGGGTCAAAAAAGACGAATTGGTTGCCAAAATTTTAAAAAGTCAGCGCAATACTGGTAATCTATATTTAGGGTCCCCAAGCGTCAATAGCAAAAAATTTCAACATGGCGCTGACTTTTAAACATTTTGGCAACTATTCCCTCTCTTTTGACGCTAGGGGACCCTAAATATCGATTTTGAACTACATCGGTGCAATAACAAAGAATTTCAATATGGCGCTGACTTTTCAAAATTTTGGCAACGAATTCGTCTCTCTTGACCCCAGTGAACCCTAAATATCGATTTTGAACGACATCGGTACAATAACAAAGAATTTCAATATGGCGCTGACTTTTAAACATTTTGGCAACTATTCCCTCTCTTTTGACGCTAGGGGACCCTAAATATCAATTTTTAACTACATCGGTGCAATAAAAAGCAATTTCAATATGGCGCTGACTTTTTAAAATTTTGGCAACCAATTCGTCTCTCTTGACCCCAGGGAACCCTAAATATCGATTTTGAACGACATCGGTACAATAACAAAGAATTTCAATATGGCGCTGACTTTTTAAAATTTTGGCAACCAATTCGTCTCTTTAGACGCTAGTGAACCCTAAATATCGATTTTGAACGACATCGGTGCAATAACAAAGAATTTCAATATGGCGCTGACTTTTAAAAATTTTGGCAACCATTTCCTATTTTTGATCCAAGGTAACCCTAAACCCTATTTCCAACTCGATCGGTGAATCGCTAAATCGCTAAAGTCATAAAAACTCTCTCCCGGTAAAATATTTGTTTAAAAAAATAAAAAAAAAATTAAGATGAATATAAATAAAAGAAAATCAGAAACGAAAAAGTTAAAAAAAAATAAGAGGGGAATTCTTGAGTTCGATTATCGATGGAGACAATTTCGAAATTTATAATTTCTGAAATATCTCAGATCTGGTCTGGTGGGAGGCTTCGGCCGTGGCTAGTTACCATTCTACCATCAAAGACGTATCGCTAAGCGTTCCGGCTCGATAGCGTGTAAAAATTTAATAAATCCTAGCTTATCCCCTTCCAAGTTAGCCCGTTACCATCTAAACTGCATCGTCACTTACCATCAGGTGAGATCGTAGAACAAGGACTGTCTTGGAAAGAAAATTAAAAAATGACATTATCTGCAATCGCTTTTCGAATATTATCGGTATCTACATTCTAAGGTTTCATTATTTATTAGGGAAATTTTGGGTTCGTAAACTGGCAACACACATTAAATGGCGAACTCTAATTTAATTATTTTCTACAAATTTCAATTTCTTATTTTGCAGGAACTGATGTGCTTGAATGTTATTTACTGATGGTAGGTGATGTTATTGGTTATTTTAGATCGTCCTGTTGAGTTTTTTTCACATTTTATTTACCAAAAACCGCCATTTAAAAAAACAAAATATTGGCTCGCGAGCTCCATATCTGGTGATGACCTAATTCAAACTGAGCGCGGGAAAAGGGCGTGAACCACATGTGGCCGCACAAATTTTCGACGCGTTCACAGCCTTTAGACTCCATCTTGTATAATATCTTTGATTATATGTATTCAAAATTTCCGAACTTTTCTTGAGACAATGATTTGAAGAAATGCCAATCCACAGCGTTCTAAATTTAAAACACTTTTTCTCACTGAGTGAGCAAAACGACTTTTGCTCACTGGTTTTGGGCAACAAACGCGCCCTTTTTGAGCTAGAAAGGTGAAAATAATATTTTATTTGTTCGTTTGTGAAAAAGACAATGGTAAATCTAATGATATCGCAGAGTTCTTTTCATATTTCTAAAAATACAAACACAGTTGAAGAAATATGTATTTTTGCTTATTTCATGTTAGCGACCACAAATCCAGGAACTAATTCATTTAAATTTTGTTTGGGACCACTATCTCGTGAAGTATTGATCAAAGAACATTTTAAAACGCTACGTCATGGAATTAGGAAGTAGGTACTTAGACTTACCTACTTACGTCTTAAGTACAAGGCCACGTTCGATACTTTTTGATACACTATTTTTTTGGCGTGGTATTTCTTATCAATCATACCAATATTATAAATGCGAAAGTGTGTTTTTTTGTTGGTTTGTTGGTTTTTCATTCAATCAAGCCGCAACAGTCAACAGAATAACGAATCGACGTGATTTTTGGATGGGTATAGTTGAGGACCTGGAGAGAGACATAGGCTACTTTTTATCCCGGAAAATCAAAGAAATACCGAGGGATTTAAAAACTTAATCCACGCGGACGAAGTCGCGGGCATCAGCTAGTATTTTATATAACTGGGATTAGGTAAAGGCTTCACATGATTTAAATTAGCATGAACAGTTTTGAGCTTCAATAGTCCAACTGTTAAAGGTGCGGACTGAAAAATGAAGGTGAAAGGTCGACACAGGCTGCACCTTTGTCGTGTCCACCTCTAACATGAGCTTTACGCTTATTTGGGGAGGTGTCGAGTTCAGCATGGCTAATATTTTTAAAATTAAAAAGTTGTTAAATCTTAAAAACTATGTTAACCATAGTGCAGAATATAACAAGTGTGCAAATTAAAAAAAAAATAAAAAATTTAGTAGCTACATCATCAGACGCTGTATATAATCTAGAATAAAAGTACTTGTCAAGACGAATCAAACTAAACCCAAACTCGATTTGGTTACTTCGCTTTATTACAGAGTTTCCATAGCCACCTTCCGTTCCCATCATCAGATTATATCCATGTGACGGTAATATTGCATCGTCATCCTATTTACATATACATGCACAGCTAGATTGAAAACCGGGAAGTAGTTCTAATTCAGCTTGCAAAATTTTACCTGAACAAACATACCTTGCAAGTTAAATAAAAGCTTGTAAAAAGTACAATTTTGCCACTGTTTTTTCCGCCATATCACTTGTATTGAATAAGTGGAGCAAATTCGTATAAATCCTTCCGCCCTAGCATCCATGTTAAAGAAGGAACAAGTACTTTTACAAGTCAGCGAATTTGCTAAAGAGAAACTCCGCTCTGAAATAGTTATTTATTCGAGAGCATGGATACGTGTACAATTTTTAGTTTTAAACTATGATCGAGCTTGGGGCGGATCTGTGAGTTATACTGAATTAATATTGGAAGTCTAAAGTTTCGATCAAGCGTACGTAGGTAACGTCTTAAGTTTGTAACCACGTTTGTGTTTACCTTGGTAACATTGAAGTCCTACCATACTTAGTCCTGCGACTACGCTAAACCAGAAATTTATGAATAGTTAGGTACCTCATTTAAGTTTACATATTATATGTAAGCTTTAATGCTACGTTAAACGTTAAAGCTTCAAGAGCTCTAATGAAATATTCATCTTCAACCCGGTCTACTACTGGTCACCGTTCTCCACTCGAATCAAAAGAGTTTAGGCCATAGTCCATCACATTTGCAGACTTCACAAATTTTATGGCAAAAAGAATTTTCCAAATTGGTTCTAGCGTCTACGAGTAATCGGTAAACATACATAAAAAAAGATTCCGACGAATTGAGAACCTCTTTCCTCCTTTTTTGAAGTCGATTTAAGAAGGAAAAAGAATCTATAAATAATACTATGTTCAATTCAGTAGTATTGATAGTGGGTGTGCCAACTGGTCATAAATTATTTCGCCTATGCCGCGAAGGATAGAAAGGTCGAGATTCCAAGTAGCTAACGCCCTTGACATTGTTTATAAAAGTCAAGTTATATATTTCTATAAAACACGGAAGTAACAAGAATCTTCCGAGTCAAAGAATTCAATAAACTGAATCTCCGCCTCGAGAAAGATTTACAAACATGAAATATATATACGTAATGTATCTACATTGTACACTTTTCAGTTTGAAACTACGATGGAGCTCGAGGCGAATCCCTACACTCAACGATCTCTACGTTACACTGCATTAGTCCTGAAGACTAAAGTTTTGGTGAAGTGAATATTCTTATCTCAGAAACTGTTTACGAGTAGCTTGATAGATGTGTATACTGTATAGTATCTACGAAACTTATATAATCATACATAGATCTCATCGAGTCGCAAAGCTGAAGTGGCGATGGACGGGCCATATTATGATGTCACAGGAGTTAGATACAGGCGATGCAAGCCATTCGATCACTCTATGAGACGGGATGACAGATATTTATAATAATTCAATATAAAAAATTCTTTTTAAAAACCGACTTCAAACACCCGCGCCACTTACAAAGTATGTATTTGATTTTGACGTGATAAAGTCTCGATGAGCACGCACGAAAAAGTGCCACGTTCCACCTGAGCCTGCACGTGCAAGCGAGAGCGCGGAACAAACGATAGAGAGGCACGATCGGCCCAAGCGTTGGTTTGTGACTAGAGAAAATTGTAATTTTCAATTAACTCCTTCTTTGTATTTAATGATATTTTTTTTATGATAATTCAGTGATAATAATTCAATTCAATTTATAAAAGTATGCAAGTTTTCATCTATGTTTCTTCATGACGTTATCACGTAAAATGTCCGTAAACCGAATTTACAGACAACAATTTTTTTTTTAAACCGCTCGACCGATTTCGATAAAATTTAAATGGGACCATCTGGAAAGTATACCCTTTCAAACAAAAAAAAAGTGTGTGTCAGCTCCGGCCTCCGACGCACGACTGGAGTTTACGCGCGACGCTATATCCTCTATGCGCGCGACTCGGGTCCGAGCGCGCCCCGACCGACTTCGGGGACCCGATCGCTACGCGCTCGGCTACCCGAAGCGAAAGCTCTTTCGCACGAAAACCAACCTTATTTACTCAACATTAGGGTAGAAATTTCAACGTTGTGAAAAACGTAACAGAAAAACGTAACGAGGTCATTGATAAATTGATTTCACTGCCCGGATTTTTCTCATACCGGGCTGCTAAAATCTATTCTTAAGGAGTAAACTCCAAAAAATACAAATCGGTTCAGGTGTCTTCGAGTAGTCGGTGAACATACATAAAAAAATATTCTGACGAAATAAGAACCTCCTCCTTTTTTGAAGTCGGTTAAAAATTGCCGAAATATAAATTGAAACTGCAAAATTGTCGCTGAGTGGCAGAGATCATTTGAGTAACCCCTGTTTAGAATTAATCCCATTTTATACGATACTCCACGTCTTGACCGAGTAACCCCACTTTAAAATGTCGACCCTCAGTATCGAGCCATTTTGCGATGAGAACAAAAATATTTCGCAATGAAGTTGGACAAGCACTGCTTACAACAGTACTTAAAAGTACAGCCTTAACTAACAGCAATATTAACTTAATAGAAAAAGTTACGGTTTTAGCAGTCTATATATTATGTATGTTTGTATTTAAGTATGTGCCACCGTAGCGCCTAAGCTCTTGAGCCGATTTTAATGAATGAGATGTACTGCATTTTATTCGAAAACATCAATAATTATGACGGATGTCATATTGATTACATTTAATTTTTAGTACATTTAAACTTATTTCTTGTTTCGGATTCGAATACTTGTACATAAGCACTCTAAAACATTCTACTAGTTCAAAAATAAAACCATATTATAGCAGTCATCGTTTAAAGAACATAAAATATCACTTTCAATAAAATCTTTTGTACATTACAGCCGCACTAAAGCTTATGCAAATCAGCCTTCGTGTTAGGTCCCTACCTTCACTACTCTTATGAGATTGGACGCGCCCGAGTATACAATACTTAGCTTTAGTAAATCTAAACATAATAAATTAGTTTTGTTGAGGTTAATTAGCTATTGGCTTATCTAGAAATATTGCAATTCCAATATAATGTTTGACTTGCAAATGTGTTGAAAATCAATAAAACAAAACGAAGCATTAGTGATTAGATACTTAGTTGATTTGACTAAAATCGGGTTTATTAAATTCTGACACTTTTATTTATTTTATACCAGTGACCCGCCCCGGCTTCACACTGTTATGTATAGACCTATTCTACCATACCACCACAATTTTTATATATCAAAGGGATTAGTTAGCGTTTTTGATAAAAACTCCCAGGCAGCTTGATTTTTACGACATTTTCAACAATTATCATCATATCTCAACCAATTTACACAAAACCTTAACAAATTATACACTAAAACTTTCCTCATGAATCACCCTGTCTATTGTTGAAAACCGCATGAAAATCCGTTCAGTAGTTTTTGAGTTTATCGCGAACAGACAGACGCGGCGAGGGACTTTATTTTATAATAATATTATGTAGTGACTAGCTTTTGTTTAGTTAGTTTCTTAAAAATTCCGCGGTAACTCTTTGTTTTTTCTGTAATAAAAAGGCGCCCTTCAATCACGCTGCAGTAGAGCTACGGATCGACTTGATTTTTTGCATGTGTATATTTGCATTGAGGACTTTAAAAGTGACATAGGTTACTTTTATCCTGAAAAAACAAGTCCACGCGAACAAAATCCATTTTCTTAGTAAGTAAATAATGTAAAAATTTGAAATCAGTACAGTTTCAAATAAATTTTCAACGAAATTACAAAAGTTGTATTGAAATTATTCTGAATTTTATATCAAAATCATGTTAATGCACACTGAAGTCAAAAAAAAAAATCAAACATTTTGCCATACGTATTTTTTCAACCCATGCAAAAAATCACGTCGTGTTGCGGCGTGATTGAAGGGCAAACCAACAAACAAACATACTTTCGCATTTATTACATTACAGTAAGATTTCATCAATATTCCTCCGTCAAAAATCTGTTTGAAGTATGTTTGCAATTTGCATAACTTTTCTATGTAAATTCGGACTCTGTTTCGATTTTGATGAGAAGTATATTTTACGACCATTTTCATTTTTCACGCTGATGCAGTCGAAGGCATCTGCTAGTTTTCGATAAAATCTAAAAGCTACAACGCAGACTTCGACATAACAATGTATTTGAGTGTGTTGGCGTCCTGCCAGACGTCTCGCAGACGCGCAGTAATCTTTCTGCGAGTGATGACTGACTAATTACCGACGCGACAAGAAATATTATGGCCTCGCCTTGGCGAATTGTTAGCGGTATCGAAAAACACTTTATACTAAACGGTCTGCACTGTACGCGCTTACCATAATCATAAATCAATTCATCCAAATTCCAATCGAATGAAAAATTCGGTCTGCCTGTCTTAACATGAATTGAATTGTAGTACCTACGCTTTTTTGGAACTTCCCCTCATTGTGGAAATATTCTATTCTATTCTAACAAAGTTGCATGGGTTAAATCGGCTTGGCATCCGGCTGCCCACAAGATAGTATACAAAACTTATTACAATGTAATAGCTGCATAATAATATTGTAAAATGATTATTTTGAAAAGAGCAACTGCTGAGTTTCTTCCCGGTTCTTCTCAGCTGAATCCGCTTTCCAAACCGGTGGTAGAGGCATGACATGTCATAAGAGCCACAGGTTGGCCTAAGAAAAATAAATAATTTTGAATATGAATTTGCATTTGAATCAAATCCACAATAGCTCAATGGGAAAGGGAATGCAATTCGAAAAGTTGTCAGTTCAAACTTTGGCGTACTAATAATTATGGTCGTCTCCACTTCTAACTTTAATTTGGAGGGGAAAGACATAACAACATGCAAATATTCTTTAAAAAAAAACATTCATCAACCCATCGCGCATCGCCGGCCTACTGCACTGGGCACAGGTCTCCTCACTCCTCAGATGAGAAGAGTTTTTACCATCGCTAGCCAAACTGCGAACTGGCAGGAGAGAAATAACAGGCATGCAAATATTTTCTTTCACCTTTAAAGCAAGTGGGATCTGAGACCTGGGATTGACGACGTCCCTGGAGCAGTGATGCAGTGGTGAGCGCTGTGATCCTATAACTGTGAGGTCTCGGGTTTGATTCCCGGCGGGTCAATTTGGAAATTTATATTTTCTTAATTGTTTCTGGTCTGGTCTGATGGGAGGTTTTGGCCGTGGCTAATTACCACTCTACCGTCAAAGACGTGCCGCCAAGCGATTTAGCGTTCCGGCACGATGGCGTGTAGAAACCAATTAGTCATTAGAGGTATGGGTTGAATGATCACTGCCATACCCCTTCCAAGTTAGCCCACTACCATCTTAGACTGCATCGTCACTTACCATCAGGTGAGATCGCAGTCAAGAACTATCTTGTCATCGAACAAAAAAAAGAACTCCAAATCCCCCGAAAAGTAGATCAAAATCTTACGTATGTCTTACCACTATGCTATGAAAAAATTACAATCTTAGTATGTGGGTGTGTTACATTAGGTGTTTGTTTATTTATACGATGAAGGTTATCAGCTCTTTGCACACGATATCTTTTTATTGAAACAGTAGAATTTAAAAATTATTGAGGCTCAGAGTGAAGAGTAATTTTTATAATCAAACATGTTTACTTAAACTTACTGAATTAATTTATTTGTCATAATTTAAAAAGAAGATTTATTGTTTACGCATGAAAATTTTGTTTATACATAGGTAAGTTTATGTGACTACAAAACTACTGAGCTCATGGGCAAAGCTTAAGCTGCTTGTATAGAGTAATACAATTCTTCTTCTTCTTCTTTGTCAACTGATAGACGTCCACTGCTGGACAAAGGTCTCTTGCATGGACCTCCACAGGCCTCGGTCTTGCGCGGCTCCCTGCGACTAGTTTGATGTCGTGTTGCTAACATTGCGCTTCCCAGTACGGGGTCGCCACTCCAGCCCCTTGGAACCCCAACGACCATCAGCTCTTCGAACTATGTGCTCCGCCCATTTCCGATTCAGTTACGCGACTCGCTGAGCTGTGTCGGTGACTTTGGTTTTCCTACGGATCTCCTCATTTCTGAGTCGATCCCGCAAGGACACTCCGAGCACAGCTCTCTCCATCGCCCGCTTAAAGATCCTGAGCCTACTTATGAGGCCCCTGAGTAATACAAAATTTACATTGACCAAAATATTAAATTTGTAATCTATAGATAGAAACGCTTTAGATCGATAAAATAGGAGCCTCAATTCGCAACCTTCAACAGATTCAAGCACCTCAATCTAAATTACTAGCACTGATAGCGAAAAAAGGTCGCCGTTTAGTTCTTTTGACGTAGGTTTCATGTATATATAAGAGTTATTTAGGTATGATACATTTATGTACGAACTTTTATATCATACTTGCTCAGTAACTAGGGATTACTATGGTGGAAAGTCTCCTTGTAAGTTGGTGTTTGCAATTCAAGGCAACATTACGTCGCACTATGCTTGAATTGTAATGTTCACATTACAGTTCAAGCTATGCAAAACTCCTTGGTAAACAATCTCTTTTCTTATAAAATGGTAAGAAAACTTTTTACTGAAAAAAAAAACACTGAACATGGCGGCATTTAATTTCCATACATTTCAAACTATGCAAAACTCCTTGGAACTCAGAGCCGTAAAAAAAATAGAAAACTATTTACGAAAAAAAAATAGAAATGGCGGCATTTCATTTGATCTGAAAGTTTGTGAAGTTTGTTCGTAAAGGGATTTAAGTTATTTACAACAATGTCAAGCACTTCATCAGATGATGAAAAAGGAGGAGAGCCTGATTATTGTTTGCTTGAAGCAGAACAAATGATGCAAAACCTTTTGCCGGATAAGTCCACAGATTAGAGGATACTACGTATGATAAGTCAAAAGAGCGCTACGTGAAAACTTACGAAGAATTCAACAAATGGCGTGCAAAGAAAGGAATTACATCTTTGGCAGAATGTGTATTGCTTTCTTATTTCAATATGCTGTCAAAAAGCTACAAACCACCGTCATTGTGGTGTTTTTACTCTATGCTAAAAGCAACATGTTTTATTTACCTCGCAAGAATGATATAAAGTAGAATGCTTACCTCGGTTGCAAGTAGCTATTACACCCTCGAACTATATTCACCCTCGCTCGCTGCGCTCGTTCGTGTGACTAAATACCTCGGGTGCACGCGATCCATTAGCGCCCTATGCGAGCTGCGCTCGCACTGGCGCCAAATTGGATCTTGTTCTGTAATAGCTTACTTACGTCCCTTGTGTAACAATCTACTATTAGAATGCAATTTGATATACTTAATATCAACATATACCTTTTGTTAAGCCCTTGACCGTTGTACCTCTAGTTCAGGTAATAAAATGCAAATGTAGCAGCGCCAAATATAGCACAGGGTCAGTTGGGTGAATACCAATAAGTCTTGATTATGATACTTACATGATACTTACTGTTCTTACTTAACTGAACTGATTTTTTGTGTATATTTCATCATAATTAACCGACTTCAAAAAAGGAGGAGGTTCTCAGTTCGTCGGATTTTTTTTATGTATGTTCACCGATTACTCGAAGATACCAGAACAGATTTAAAAAATTATTTTAATATTTCAAAGGGTATACCTTCCAAATGATCCCATATAAATTGTATCGAAATCGGTTGAGCGCTTTTTAAAATATCAACAATAAATTATATACTTTGTATGGTGACGCGGGAGTTTGAAGTCGGTTTTTTTTTAAAGAATTATTTATATTCATTTATTTTATTTACATTATAGTTAGGATTATTCTTCTTCTTTATCAACCTTTAGACGTCCACTGCTGGGCATACGTCTCCTGCATGGACCTCCACAGGCTTCGGTCCCTGCAACTCGTTTGATGTCGTCAGTCCACCTAGTGGGGGTCTGCCAACACTGCGCTTCCCGGTGCGGGGTCGCCACTCCAGCACCCTGGGACCTCAACGACCATCAGCTCTTCGAACAATGAGCCCCACCCATTTCCACTTCAGTTTCGCGACTCGCTGAGCTATGTCGGTGACTTTGGTACTCCTGCGGATCTCTTCATTTCTGATTTGATCTTGCAGGGATACTCCAAGCATAGCTCTCTCCATCGCTCGCTGAGTGACCCTGAGCCATCTCATGAGGCCCACAGTTAGCGACTATGTCTCGGATCCGTAAGTCATCACTGGCAACACACACTGTTCGAAAGACTTTATTTAGTCTTTAGGCACTGAGGAATTTTGGACGAGAAGAAATCTCGGAGCTTCCCGAACGCTGCCCAGCCGAGTTGGAGTTAGTATTACTACATAATAATAAATAAATAGGTAATGAGGGAAACCAAAAGCAATGATTTCTATGAAAATCTCAGCGATAACAACTCTTGCTATCACGATATTGCTGACGTCGTAGGTTCTACGTTTAGCTAGTTAGGCAACCCATCTCGTTGTGAGAGGAACCCATGCCCATCAGTTGTGGACAGCGATGGCTTGAGATGATGACCTATATTAGGTGCAGTCTGTTGTGCTGTAGAGATAATACGTACTACATAATTTGACTTACTGAAATAATATTAAGGAATTCTGTAGTACGCTTAGTACAAGATTTGATAGTTAACTATGAATAGTAAACTATGACATTACCATCAAAGTAAAATAAACCATAACAGTATTATGTTAGAGGTCAATTTCGTGTATTCTTATAAGTTTAAGTAACGAAAACGCTCCAAATTAAAATCCTCTGTATTGAATTTGTGATTTTAAATTTATACTATTATGTTTCATTTTACTTTGATGCTTATGTCATAGTTTACTATTACGATCAAACGAATTAAAACTTGGACTAACCACACTGGTTTGACTTTCGTTATCGTCGGTAGATATTTATGGCCGCAATTTCGTATGGGCTGTGTTATCGGTTGATAAAGCTCCTTTCAAGACGGGATGTACGAGGGTCGTACATAATATTATATTGAGAGACTAGTGTGAAAACCGCCATTGGGATCGCTTCATTTTCATATGTACATAGTACATGCAAAGCGGGCTTTTTAAATAGATAGATAGATAGATAGATAGATAGATAATTTTTTTAGTTCCCACAAAAAAAACTTTAAAAAAAAGCGCTAAGGTACAAAGTAAGTTTAAATCTAAAATTTCTAAGTGGAAAAAGCAAAGCCACAGCAAGCTGTAGCGCTGTTTTTCAGGGTGAATCACAGACGTGATTCCGTAACCTAACTATATTGTAAACTACATATTAAGTGGATTAAGGTTTTTTAATTTCTACGGGAACTCTCTAATTTTCCGGGATAAAATGTGAGCTATCTCCATTTCAAATTTCAGCCAAATCAGTTCATTCGTTGTCGCGTTAAAGAGTAACAAACATCCATGCATCCATACTTCCATCCTCACAATTTTTCGCATTTTATAAATGCGATATTAATTATAATATTATATATTAGTAGGATAAATAAATAAACTATAACTACTCAGCTATACAAAATACATGAGACATACAAAAAATAAAATAAAAAAATTGACAATAAGAGTGCCGCTCAGTTTTATTTTAAACAAGCTGATGCCCGCGACTTCGTCCGCGTGGATTTAGTTTTTAAAATCCCTTCCCTCCGGAACCACTTTGTTTTTCCGAGATAAAAAGTAGCATTCGTAACTCTCCAGGTCCTCAACTATATATATATATATATATATATATATATATATATATATATATATATATATATATATAGTTATATATATATATGTATATATATATGTATATATATATATATATATATATATATATATATATATATATATATATATATATATATAGATACTTGCCATTAGCTTTTGCACGCGACCTCGTCGTCCGCGTGGCATTCGGTCTTAAACCTTTGAATAATTATTTTACTAACTATTAAAGCTATCGACATGAATAGTTGTATATTATATTAGTGGCCCAACATCATTGGAATAAAAAAAAAACGAAAATTATTTTTAGTTTAATTAAAAAATCCGCCAAGTGCGAGTCGGGCCTCGCTCTTTTAGGGTTCCGTTAAAAAAAAATAAATTAAAAGATTTCCCACTACACACACATCTACCCACCTACCCATTTTAATTTAATTTTTTTAATTTAATTTAATTTTTATTATTTGTTGTTATAGCGGCAATAGAAATACATAATATGTGAAAATTTCATCTGTCTATCTATTACGGTTTACGAGATACAGCCCGCTGACAGACGGACGGACGGACAGCGTAGGCTTAGTAATAGGGTCCCGTTGGTACCCTTTGGGTACGGAACCCTAAAAAGGAGGAAAATCGGGGGTTTGAAATTTCAAAGTATCTAACCACTCGGTATAGTAATCTATACCGAGTGGGGTATCATATGAAAGGGGCTTTACCTGTACATTCTAAAACAGATTTTTGTTTATTTTTATACATAATAATTTTTGATTAATCGTGCAAAATGTCGAAAAAAATGCAATAAAAATATAATAAAGCTCTACAAAAAAAGTTATACGATTAATAAAAACGAAAAAAAAATATGAATAACAAAATAATATAATATTATCAGTTTACCTACTTAAATACTTTTACTTCTGGAGTACCAAACCCTTGGTGTGTGAGTCCGACTCACACTTGGCCGGTTTTTTTGATTGACAACTCCATAATGAGATCTCTTTTACCACGTCGCTTGTTTCGATGTAATATTGTAGTTCTTGCGTGACTAATTCATATTTTTCCGCCCCCTTCGTTAACGCTAATTAAATCTAACATGTAAATATGTTGATGGCCCACTTGTACAATACTACACAGGCTACAATGGAATCACGCAATTATTACACGAGGATACATTTATGATTAGGTTCCTTATTGTTAAAACAGATCTGACTCTCATTATTCTGTCTGTTAAACGAACATTGAACTTGTTTATACCTAATTATACCAATGACCTGAAATAAAAGTATATTATAGGTCATAGGTAATAAAGTTATAAGTATAATATAAAAGAATTCGTAGCATCTTTCCGTTGCTTACGCATCAAGCTATAAAGCTAGTTCATTTTTAAAGGAAACATTATTATTTTTAAATCTAATAAATAAAAACAAGTTAGCCAGCATGTTTGGCTCTGGGCATTTTTCCTCTCATTATTTTACTTCCTTATGTTCAAGATGTAGTTTTACCTCAGAAACTGTAAATTGTATTTATACAAATAAATAAAACATAATGATTTGAATAAAAAATATAGAACCTATTTATTTATTGTAGATACTACCCTACCTACTTTAGGCTTATTGCCGCTACAAAGTTCACGTCGTAGCACCAATGGCCTAAAAGAAACCTTGACCTATGTCGTCAAGGTTATTTACGCAAATAATTTCACTATGACGATAACGTGATCGCAAAACAAATGCCAACGCAAAAGCTTTAAAGTGTAGCAGATTTGAGGGAAATTATGCACAATAAGCTAACTATCGAATGGAAATGAGCAATGAGTCATTGAGCAGCCGGCGTGGAACGGAATTGCTGATCATTTAAATGCCTACAACCATTTCCCTGTCAATAGCACAAAACACCAAGCATTCTATTCCTAGAACTAGGTAGGTAATAGGTAGATAGGTAGATATACTACGACGCGATTCATTAGAGCAGCAATTTTTCAACCCTTAAAGTATCTAATTTAAGTATAAAATGTATGATTTTGCCCATAATATTGTTATTAATTATACTGATAACATTTTAAATCTTATAACAAGTCGAGACAGGTGGACGAAGTAAGGGACCCTTTTACCATTTTGCTACGGATCCCTAAAAGGTCTAGAATGTCAACACTAAATGAACATTTTGAGTACATAAGACTTAGACGTGGTAGCGAACGTGACTGGAAACAGATTGCAGACGGAATAGATAGCTCGAAAGTCGAAATACCGTGTGGGTACATCTCCCTAAAGTAGGTATAAGCTTGAAACAAAAACCCGTATCGACAGTGCGGTTTACAGACACTGAGGGCAAGTATTAGTTTTGGAGTTAACGGAAAGTGATGTTTTTCTGTTTTTTTTTTGAAGTTTTTCCGCCTAAGCAAATGCCAATTTCACCATCGCCGAAAAGATCGCCGAGTAATTTTTTACCTACGCGACGGATAAAGAGTATTTGACAGAAAAACAGTCAGAACGTGAAAACTCCTCGGTTAAAAGTTACTCGATGATGGTGAAATGGGCAACAAGTGCTGAGTAAACGACGAACAAACCCCTTTTTAGGGTTCCGTAGTAAACAAGGAACCCTTATAGTTTCGCCATGTCCGTCCGTCCGTCTGTCTGTCTGTCTGTCTGTCTGTCTGTCTGTCTGTCCGCGGTTTAGCTCAGAGACTATTGATACTAGAAATCTGTAATTTGACAAGGGTATAAATATCAATCACGCCGACAAAGTGGTGAAATAAAATTGTGAAAAATATTTTTTTTAGGGTACCTCCCCTACATGTAAAGTGGGGATGAATTTTTTTTTTCTCATCTATCCCATAGTGTGGGGTGTCGTTGAATAGGTCTTTCAAAAACGTTGTGGGTGTGGGAATACCATTTTTCAATTCAGGGATCCGTTTGTGAAATATGATATTTTAAAGTGCTAAATTTTATTAGAGTCAAGTGTCCCCCCCCCCCCTCTGCCAGCTAAATGGTTGTATATAGGATACAAGAAAAAATTCACAGCAGTAGTATATATAATGAATTTTAAAGGAAAACTATCACGGCTAAGTAGGGTTCATTAGTGAAAGAGTTATATCGGTTTTTCTAAGTTAGATATTACACGTAGTGTAAGTTGCATATTTTGTAGTATATTATAGTAGGTATTTAAACTATGGAACTCAAAATGTATGTTGAGACTTTCAACTACGGAACCCTACACTGCGCGTGGCCCGACACGCACTTGGCCGGTTTTATTTTAAATGACAGATCGTCAAAATTACTCCTCGGTTAAACGTTACTCGGCGATTGTGAAATTCATTTATTACACACTTATTGCCCAGTCCAGACGTCAATCGGTTGTAAGGAAGAACGTAGCAAAGAGTATACAACCACTTAAACTAGCGGCACGCTATGATGGCCGGTTTGACGTTTGTCCGCTCATGAAGTTCCGTATTAATTGATAACGACTTTGAAGGAAATAATTGTATTACTTTATTGACGATAGTGATGTGCAGAGATTCATAAATTTTATCGAATGTAGTTTTAGGTTTAGGACTCAAAATTTATTTATTAAATTGATTTCTAAAATGTATACAAGTGTAGAAAAATCAGTTTGCACCATTTAAGGGGTGAATGTACTTGTGAATATGAACAATTTTCACTATGTGGACAAACCTCTGAAATCGCAAAAAAATATCAGCTGTTTCATACAAAAGGTAAAATTTTTATTTTTATATGATATATACCACAACTCGGCATTTGGTTTTCTAAATTGAAAATTTTTAAAAATGGAATCTAATACGATCGTCACATAGGATCGCTGGCTAGCACAACTACTACCTCCGGCAAACTCGCGTCAATGCTCAATGCAAAACAAAGCAGTTTCGAATTAACGTTGCTTCGAAAAGTATAAACTGTCAGTGCAATGCGATTGTGATATAGTTTTGACCTGGCTTTGGATTTCAAATATTGATACTGCATTACTGTTGACTCTTGCTCGTTAATTTGGACTCTGTTCAAGCCCTTTGTTGTGGATTTCGTCGATATGACCAACGTACGCAGAGAACTGTTCTAAATAGTCAGACACGTGAGTTCGTAATACGCCTTCGTAACTATTTCGATCGTGAAGCTCAAAATGGAGGACCAATTTTACCTATAACGTCAGTGGTTGAACGCGTAGCTGATGCGCTTAATATTGGACAACGAACTGTTAGACGGATAACTAAAAAAAAATATGGCGAGACTGGCACAGAAGAAAATAAACTTCACACACCAAAAAAGAGAAAACGAGCAAAACCAGTCGTAGGCATCGATAGCTTTGATGCCGATGCTATCCGAAGACATGTTTACGGCTACTATTTACAGAAGGAGTATCCAACAAGAAAAAAGTTGGTGCATTCACTGAAGGAAGCTGGATTATTCTTCGGTGGGGAAAGTTCTTTAACGAAGATTTTGAAGACCATTGGATTTCGATACAAAAAATGTAACAAACGCAAAATATTGATGGAAAGATTTGATATAGCGATGGCAAGGTATACTTTTTTACGGCAAGTGAAAGAAATCAAAAATTGGCAAAATGTTGTGTTCTTGGATGAAACATGGCTTAATGCTAACCATACTGTAGGCCGTTCTTGGAACGATGACACAGCAGCATCTACTTCCAAAGTTCCTGTAGGAAAAGGATCACGACTTATAATTTGTCACGCCCGAACCATCAACGGGTTTGTCGAAGGTTCTCTCATGGCTTTTGCGTCAAAAACCACTGGAGACTATCATGAAGACATGAATGGAGAAAAGTTTACTGAATGGTTTACCTCAATGTTGTGTAGCCTCCCTGAACCATCTATTATAATTATGGACAACGCCCCATACCACTCGATGCAAATTGACAAGCCACCTGCCCAATCCCAAAAGAAAGCTGATATCGTCGCATGGCTTCGTAAAAATGGCGTAGATGCAAACATGAATATGTTAAAAGCGGAATTAGTACGTCTTTTAAAAGAAAACAAACCAACCAAGATCCGATACGTCATTGACGAAATAGCATTAGAACATGGGCACAGAGTTATACGGTTACCGCCTTACCATTGTGAGTATAATGCGATTGAGTTGGTGTGGGCTCAAATTAAGGGATATGCTGCAAGACACAATACAGAACCCCCATTTACCACAAAAAAAATGCTAAAATTATTAGAAGAAGCTTGTGAACATGTGACTAAAGGAGACTGGGAAAAGGTTGTGAATAGAACTGTTAAATTAATAAGGGAAGATTATGAAAGAGATGTGAAAATAGATAATATTATAGAAAACGAACATATAATTATTAATGTAGGTGATGATAGCAGTGACGACAGTGAAAATAGTAGTATGGACGAATCTGATTAATTATGGCCTTTTGTGGCACCTTTTTTGGTATCTTTTGTATTCATATGTTTCTTGTGTGCATATAAAGTATGTATATTCATTTTCATTCAAATATTCAGTTCGTTCAAATAAATTAAATAAACATATACATTTTTGTTTTATTAAACCTATTTAATCAGGTACAAAAACAAAACTTAATTGTTTTTTGTTCGAGAATAAATTGACATTCCACATCACTATTGTAATGTGTCAAACCGGCCATCATAGCGTGCCGCTAGTATAGGAAAGAATAATGAAATTTTGTTTTTTGTGTCTATGTGTGTAGGTTTGTCAGATATACGTAAAAATAAGTACCTAGTTTCAAAATTACACGCATTCAAAGGGGGTGTTAGTCATCATCAAGTCAAGTTGTTGTAGTCAATATATCTGGAGCCTGGGCCAGGTCTTTGTACAGTCTATCAAAATGTTTGGAGTCATGAAATAGTGATTATTTTTTCTTTATTTCTCATTAAAAGGTTCTTTTTACGTCAATAGAGTCTTTCCCTTGATAAATAACGTAGATTAAATTATTTACGAGTATTTTTACACGTATTTGTAAGAGTTCCTTGTTGGTTCTTTTTGGTTTGGTCAGTGGCGATAGTCAATTTCGAAATCTTGCGAGTGCATCCCATAGAAACGAAGTTTGATTAATATTAGAATATTAACCAATCACAGTCAATGAAATGTAAATGTAGACATGCAATAAAAATATTATAGCGTGGAAATTACGTGTTGCTATTTACATAAAAGAAAAACACATTTATGACGATGGGTGTTCCTCGAGGTAACTTATGGAAATACGGGATATTCACGCGACCTCGTGTGTGACATGCATGTGCTCTTTGCATATGTCATGTTAATTTATTTTTTCTATTCCGGTAGATAAGAACGGAAGTACCTATTGACTCTACAAGTAGGTATTCTAGACTACCTTTTGATCGAGACTTCGTCCGCGTGGAGTTAGGCCTGATAGTAAATGAAGATGCAGTCTAAGATGGAGCGCACTGGCCTAGAACATGCCTTTTCACCTTGTATTTAAAATTATGTATAGTATAAGTTATAGTTAGTTGGAAAAAGGGAAACCGGAAGGGCATTCCATATTTTTGTGCGTTTGGTGGTTTGGGCGCTTGATAGTAACGACGATTATAGGACAAAAACTGAAGTTCCCAAAAGCGACAAAAATTTTCGCCTGAAAGCCGATCTCGAAGAAACACCCACACGTATGCAGAATTTACTTATATAGGGCACCATCATTACCGATCCATTTGATCCATGAGTGATAATTATGCATTCGAGCATGCATTAATTAATACTGAATTGCATTTCGAAGTCGTTTCGAGCAAAATGCAAAACAGTCCCCAGCCTACGGCACGCGTTCAATTTCCCTCATGTACACATGAGAATGAAATCGCTGCCTGTGATAGTTTGAGGTGTGACTCGGGAAATTCCATTTGACACGTTTTTATAGGTGATAGATAGCCTAGTGGTTAAAACTTCAGCTGCCTTTTCGTAAGGTTTGGAAATCGATCGGAATCATGTGCGTTTTAGACAATTAAATATCTTAACGGTCTAGATAAACATCGTGAGGAAAGCAGAGAGTTCTCCGCAATATTCTCAAAGGCGTGTGAACTTTACCAATTTGCATTGGGCTAGCATGGTGGACTAAGGCATACACCCTTCTTTTTTTTTTGTTCGATGACAAGATAGTCCTTGACTGCGATCTCACCTGATGGTAAGTGACGATGGTAGCGGGCTAACTTGGAAGGGGTATGGCAGTATAAATGCAAACCATACATGCGATTGTGCCGAAATGCTGAATCGCTTGGTAGCACGTCTTCGGCGGTAGGGTGGTAACTAGCAACGGCCAAAACCTTCCACCAGACCAGACCAGAGACAATTCAATTTGCTCCCACCGGGAATCAAACCCGAGACCTCCCAGTTGTAAGACCACAGTATTCGAGAAAAGATTTGTGCTCTGCAGTGGGCCGGCGTGACAACACGGAGAACGCTGAAAAAGCGTGTGACAAGTTGCAAAACTTATTTGCGTCATGCTTATTGAAGAAATTTTGATGACGTCAGTGTGATAACTGAGGTGGCTGCTAATGTTTCTAACGAAGCGCCCGATTCTTCTGACGTCACTATTCAGTATACTCAGAATACGAACTTATATGGAAAATACTATCCCCTTTTATTCGCCACGTAAATAGACATTACATTGTCGCCCCAATAACCTTGCAGGGCCGAAATCGTGAAAGTAATTAATTTTCCGAAACTATTTTCGACTGAAGGACACTCTAAACGAAAATAGTTTCCCGAAACACTATATACTACATTCTGATAACACTGAAAGAAGTATTATAAGTAGGTAACCTTGTGGATTCAAAATAGCATTTTAAAATAGTATTTCAAATTGTATGTTGAAAGGCAATTAGGGTAGGTCGTATTTGTTTATGTGTATTTTAATTTCTATGTCGTTTAAATCGCAGAAAAAATAATGTTACTTAAAATTATAATATGTTTTATCATTATTTACCTGCCTATGAAGTATCAATATCTTCTATAGAATATAGAATATATATAGATAGCTATAGAAGATGCATTCCAAACGGATGGTAGAGTCACTACAGACGCGAGACAGAGTGCAGACTTTATATTCGAAGGTAAATATAATATATTAATTTAAAGTGTATTTTTATAATTATTTTTATTTCACCATCATCTAGCGAGCGTCCACTATAGAGCACGGATCTGGCTCTTAGAATGAAAAGGTTTTAGGCTATAGTCCACCACGCAAGCGGCGCGGCAGAGGGATCGGCAGATTTCGCACACCTTCAAACCTCAATAGCCCAACGGTTAAAGGCGGACTGAAAACTGAAAGGTCGCAGGTTCGAATCCCACCCGTTAAACTATTGTCGTACCTACTCCTCAAACAAGCTTTCCGCTTATTTGGAGGGGAGAGGAGAATATTAGTCAACTTCAACTTGGCTGATATTCTTTTTTTTAAAAAAACTTTTGTGTACACTTTTAAGAAGTCTAAGATGATTATTTTCAGATGATATTTAGTTGCTTAAAGCGCACATAACTCCGAAAAGTTAGGCTGAGATTCGAATCTTGGACACCTTGAAAAGCAGGCTGACGTCATAACCACTAAGCTATTACCGAAGTTTGCTATTTAATTATTATTATTCAATTATTATATTATTGTTTTAGATTCCATGTAGACATTTTTGAAAAATCGAATAAATGCTGTACTCTGAGAATGCTACGAAAAACCATAATTATCTTCGTACTAAACTAAATGAATGAATTATAAAATCCATAATTATATAAATTTACTAGATTACCCAGCGAACTTCGTACCGCCAGCAAAAATATTTAGGGGTGGGTCACCCTTATCATTTAGGGGTATGAAAAATAGATGTTGGCCGATTCTCAGACCTATATGCACACAAAATTTCATAAAAATCGGTCCAGTCGTTTCGGAGGAGTTTGGTAACAAACACCGCGACATGAGAATTTTATATAAATTTATTCTCACTATTTGAAGTAGATAGAAGTTTAAGATGCGTTATAAGTAAATCCTTTCTACAAACAATTAGCAAAACTCCACTATTAGTTCGAATCGTAAGCACTAGAAAAACGATAACAAACGTAAATAATTCTCATTGAACGACCGCGTACCTACTCAAAACATTTTTCACCATCGGGTGAATTCCGTTCAAAACTACACAACTTTAATTAACTAGTATTCCGAGTTTAAATATACTATGGACTACGCAACTGCGCTTTTAATTTCAAAACAACTAACAGAAAATGAAGCTAGTTCAGTTATGCAAATATGCATCATGCATGAAAACTATCGAAATGTGACAATTCCTTTTCGTTATTTATTTTATGTGATAAACATAATATTGTATATAATCTTCAAGGCCAATGTCCGTGGCGTGTGTGGCGCCGGCAATGGCACCGGCGATGGCACCGGCTTCATACATTTATGCTTTTTAGGGTTCCGTACCCAAAGGGTGCCAACGGGACCCTATTACTAAGCCTCCGCTGTCCGTCCGTCCGTCTGTCAGCGGGCTGTATCTCGTAAACCGTAATAGATCTAAGACAGTTGAAATTTTCACATATTGTGTATTTCTATTGCCGCTATAACAACAAATAATAAAAATAAAATTAAATTAAAAATAAAGGGGGGCTCCCATACATGGAAAAGGAGTCGAAATAATTTTTTTTTTAGTTTTTAATAAATGATTTGGTCATATGTACCGATTACGGAACCCTAAAAGAGCGAGGCCCGACTCGCACTTGGCCGATTTTTTATTTTTTATTTATTTCCCCGGATGCCGCACCGTTGCCATGCCGGCTAGTGGGAAAACGCCCATCGACGTGATTTTTTGCATAACATAGTTAAGGACCTGGAGAGTCATTTATTGACATTGATTTTTCATTCCAGAATTTTATTTATCTACACTAATGTTATAACATTCTACTTATGTTTCCAATACTTGACTTATAATTACTACTGTTATAGCGCAGATAACAAAACACTCAATTTAAGCAATTTCACATGATGGTATAATATCCACATCGATATCGTAAAATCTCATTATAACATCAATAAAACGCGACCAATTAACCTGGCGAGCCTTATGTCAAAATCCTCATACAAGTTGTATAAAATTTTGATATTAGGCTGGCTTTTGAAAACAGTTGGGTTATACGTGAAAACTTCGTCGAAACTACTAAACTTACATACACAAAACTCTTTGGTAAGATCTTTTGGCAATATTATAAAAAGTCACCGCCATATTGAAATTCTTTGTTATTGGACCGATTTCGTTCAAAATCGATATTTGGGCTTCCCTGGGGTCAAATAAGAGGAAATGATTGGCAAAATTATAAAAAGTGACCGCCATATTGAAATTCTTTGTTATTGGACCGATTTCGTTCAAAATCGATATTTGGGCTTCCCTGGGGTCAAATAAGAGGAAATGATTGGCAAAATTATAAAAAGTGACCGCCATATTGAAATTCTTTGTTATTGGACCGATTTCGTTCAAAATCGATATTTGGGCTTCCCTGGGGTCAAATAAGAGGAAATCATTGGCAAAATTATAAAAAGTGACCGCCATATTGAAATTCTTTGTTATTGGACCGATTTCGTTCAAAATCGATATTTGGGCTTCCCTGGGGTCAAATAAGAGGAAATGATTGGCAATATTATAAAAAGTCACCGCCATATTGAAATTCTTTGTTATTGGACCGATTTTTACTCTTGTTGTTTGATAAATTGCATTAGTGAAGATAAAGTAGTGTATGCAACTGCATATAACACGGGTATTAAAACACTCGTTACTATTATGAAACTCGCTGTTACATAATAGTAACGAGTGACTAATTATTACATAAGTTTCCCACGATTATTAAAAACCTAACTCCATGCTGAATTGCTTCCATGCTTGAACATGATGCTGATAAAAATAATATATGATTTATATTCAAGAACTGAGTCCATTTTCACAGGTCGTCATAGTCGTAGTTCTCTCGTAGCAATATCTTTACATACTTTCGTAGGTAGAGGTATTACGTAGCGAGCTTGAAAATGTCTGCCCAAACTTGGTATCATTTTTATTCAATATCAATTTCTTCTTCATCCGTAACTTACTGACTTTAGCTGCAAAATATACATTATCCTTACTAATATTTTATATGCGAAAACCTGTTTGTTTATTGGTTTGTCCTGTTATCGAGCTGACACCAGAACAGAGTTATGGATCAACTTGATTATTTTTGCATATGGCTTAGTTGAGGATCTAGAGAGTATCTATATAGAGTGACAGAGACTACCTTTTTTTTCTGGAAAAACAAAGAGTTCCTGCAGGAATTTTAAAAAATCCGAAATGAAATCTCCTCGCGAACGAAAAGTGGACTAATGCATTTTAAATACTCGGTTGATCGGTGTTGGGCAAGCTTCGAGCCTCGTACAAAATTCTTCGAATAGTGTATATTCTGGCTAGTGTTCTAAGAACTGCTAGATGTTGAGATCCCAAGGAGCTCGAACTCGAATTTTTCGTTTGTTTTCGTTTTCAGGCAAAGGCAAAAATAGAGAAAGGTAGGATCAAAATTGATTGATTTACTATCTGTACAAGTGTACTAAGAAATCTTTATTATTATGCTTCCTATGTAAATACGTATATATAATTAATATGTATATTTAAATTCTGTCACACCTGCCCGACATTTGGTATAAACCGATTTCACGGTCGCAAAAAGCGTAGCAGATGGTAAATCAATCAACGGGACGTGCCGACTGGTGCCTATCAAAGAGGCGCATCGGTCCTGCCGATTGCTTTGTGCCGCAGGAAATTAGTTTCTAACTCATGAACCAATTCCCTGTACCGAGCTCAAGGTCTATCAGCATCGTTCTCTACATCTGGTGCAGATAATTTTGAAGCCATTCACCATCTTTCAACATAAACTCATACATCCTTAAATAATAAATGATTGAAATAAAAAGAAACTTTTTAATTCGTGTTCAGACAGAACGGTAGATCAAGTGAGAAATAGGTTAGGTCACAGTCAAAATCTATAAAAAAATTTGCTTACTTAGGTGGCATTTCGAAGCGCGTACTCCTATTCTCTGGTAATTTCCTGAAAAGAAAAGAAAATGAAAAATATATAAAGGAATACTTGGGAAAAAATATTAAGCAAGTAGTAAGAATTATGATAGAACTGATATATATAGTTACATACAAGTTACAAGTTACAACTAACAAGTAATCAGTGCACTACTGTTCTGATTGTTTAATCATGCATAACTTTTGAACACAACACACAAGCACAACAATTGGATAGGTACAACTTAATTAAAAACAATTTATTATTTATTATATTGTATTTTGTTACTTTGATTGTCTATTCTAGGGATGATTTCCATTAAAGAGAGTAATAAAAACGTGTGAAATGAACTTGAGTAAAGCTGTGGAAAAAGGCGGGTGCATAGACTTTCACATGCTTCAGTCTTACGCCTATACCCAGCGACTCAAACTTCTGATGTTATTGGTCCAACTAGTGGAGGGTCTACGAACACTACGTTTTTCTGTGCCAGATCGCCACTCTAGTACCAGGGGGCCCTAACAATCATCATCAGTCGAACTATATGCCCCACCTATTGCCATTGCCACTTCATCTTCGCGACTCGCTGAGCTATATTTTCGGTAATTCTAGAACTCCTACGGATCTCTTCATTTCTGATATTTCGTAATTATATCGTTCAGTGCAGCACCCAGATGCAAAGAGGCTTTATCTGGCACAGTTATGATTATAATGTGGTCTTAAAAGACGGAGACCTCAGGTTCTTTCCCCGCCAGGGGCAATTTTGACCTCTGGTCTGGTCAGGTGGGAGGGTTTGGCCGCGGCTACTTACCACATTTCCATCAAAAACATGCTCCAAGCGATTTAAAGTTCATTGGCGTGTAGCAACCGAACATACCCCTAGTATGTCATACCTTATTCAAGTTAGTTTACTACTAACTTTAGACTGCATTATCACTTACAATCACTTAAAAGTGAGATTGCTGTCAAGGGTTATCTTGTCATTAAATTTAATAAAAACCCCTAATTCCGGGGAAAATAGGTCGAGGGTTAACTTTTTTTACATCACTTAATAACACGTTACATCATACGAGGTTTACGTTTACGGCTCACCTAATCCCGGTGCCCGCCTCTACCTATTGTTATTATGCTCGGGACCTCGTAAAACGAAAGTGTTCAATTTTAAGTAGCTTATTTAGGACGTTCCGAATTCAACGAAAACGTGTAAATAAGGAATAAACAACCTTTTTTTGAAAAAATTACAGCAAACGCACTTTAGAAGAAGCGCGCTGTCCTTTGGGCTTTGTCTGCTTTGGCTTTGTGCACTTACGCCTTACTCTGAGAAACCACGTCTTGTCGACTAAAAACAGCTAAGAAAAAATCATACTAATATTATAAATGCGAAAATATGTTTGTTTGTTGGTTTGTCCTTCAATCAGAGTTAAGGATCGACGTGATTTTTTGCATGAGTATAGTTGAGGACCTGGAAAGTGACATAGGCTAATTTTCATCCCGGAAAATCAAAGAGTTCCCGAGGGATTTCAAAAACTGAATCCACGCGGACGAAGTCGCGGGCATCAGCTAGTAGATTATATATCAGCATGTTTTTCCTATATATATATAACCCACAGGGTAATAGTACAGTCTGTTTAACGCATGTTCATGTCGCTTGGCGCCTATTTGACTGCATAAGATAACAATATGGTCTAACAGTGAAACGTGCCAAGTTGCGTGGGCCAGATCGGCGGTCCTGTTAACAAAAGCCTAATATTATAAGGCCTGCTTGCAGAAACGCCGGGTTAGGTTTAACCCAGGAATAAATTTGTAATTTTGACAGAAGCTTTATACGAAATCTGTCAAAGCAGCAAATAACTCTGGGTTAAAACGATAACTCAGCGTTTCTGCAAGCAGGCCTGAGTAATATTATTTTCATTTTTAGGGTTCCGTAGTAAACAAGGAAGGTCGCCTTTGTACTCTGTGTTTTTTATGTATGTATTAGTCATGTAAGCTGTTATCCTGTGGTGTACAATAAAGAATATTTTCATTTCATTTCATTTCATTTCATTTCATTTCATTTCATTTTCATTTCATTTCATTCATTTCAAGGAACCCTTATAGTTTCGCCATGTCCGTCCGTCCGTCCGTCCGTCTGTCTGTCTGTCAGTCTGTCCGCGGTTTAGCTCAGAGACTATTGATACTAGAAATCTGTAATTTGACAAGGGTATAAATATCAATCACGCCGACAAAGTGGTGAAATAAAATTTTGAAAAATAATTTTTTTAGGGTACCTCCCTTACATGTAAAATGGGGATGAATTTTTTTTTTCTTGATTATCCCATAGTGTGGGGTATCATTGAATAGGTCTTTCAAAAATATTGTAGGTGTGGGAACATCATTTTTCAATTCAGGGATCCGTTTGTAAAATATGATATTTTAAAGTGCTAAATTTTATTAGAGTCAAGTGTCCCCGTCCCCCCCCCTCTGCCAGCTAAATGGTTGTATATAGGATACAAGAAAAAATTCACAGCAGTAGTATATATAATGAATTTTAAAGGGAAACTACCACGGCTAAGTAGGGTTCATTAGTTAAGGAGTTATATCTGTTTTTTCTAAGTTAGGTATTACACGTATTGTAAGTTGCATATTTTGTAGTATATTATAGTATTTAAACCATGGAACTCAAAATGTATTCAATATTCATAAATAAAATAAAAGCACTATTCTAGGTCAGCAATAATATTTGAGGCTTTCAACTACGGAACCCTACACTGCGCGTGGCCCGACACGCACTTGGCCGGTTTTTAACACTTTGACTTGACTTTAAAACAACCAACCAATTGAAAATCGTTTAGTTAAAGTTCAACGGCTTTTAACGGCCGATTTCTTGCACAGACATTGAATCACCTAGAATTAGATAGATTAAAAAATATAATATATATTTGAGCCTTAAGCACACTTGCGCCTTGAAACTAAAAAGCGAAGCCGCTAAAATACCGCCATGACTTTGTATGACGGTGGTCTGCTACGGGCCTTAATAGTTTCAGCGCTGGAGAATGACATGCAAATTATATTGGACGATTTCAAATAAGGTGAATGATCGATAAATGCTTTCACAGCATTATGACTCTTAAATATAACGCTATAAGAGTAATCCACCGGCTATATTTTGCAAGGCTCATAAAGTTAAAACAAACACATTTCGTTTCAGTGACATCGTTGTAATGAGGTTTCGATACTTGGTATTAAAATAAAATATCGTATTTATATCATACTTGCTCAGTAACTAGGGATTACTATGGTGGAAAGTCTCCTTGTAAGTTGGTGTTTGCAATTCAAGGCAACATTACGTCGCACTATGCTTGAATTGTAATGTTCACATTACAGTTCAAGCTATGCAAAACTCCTTGGTAAACAATCTCTTTTCTTATAAAATGGTAAGAAAACTTTTTACTGAAAAAAAAAACACTGAACATGGCGGCATTTAATTTCCATACATTTCAAACTATGCAAAACTCCTTGGAACTCAGAGCCGTAAAAAAAAATTGAAAACTATTTACGAAAAAAAATGGAAATGGCGGCATTTCATTTGATCACAGTGCACTTGCCTAGTCAACCAGTATCACAGCATTTTCATAATTGCAGCAATATTACTATAATTAATTATAATAAGTAACCATTTTTTTTCTATTTTTTCTCTAAATTTGCTAATTATTCTAATTAAAATTTCATTTTGCATTACCAATGTTTTATTTACCTCGCAAGAATGATATAAAGTAGAATGCTTACCTCGGTTGCAAGTAGCTATTACACCCTCGAACTATATTCACCCTCGCTCGCTGCGCTCGCTCGTGTGACTAAATATCTCGGGTGCACGCGATCCATTAGCGCCCTATGCGAGCTGCGCTCGCACTGGCGCCAAATTGGATCTTGTTCTGTAATAGCTTACTTACGTCCCTTGTGTAACAATCTACTATTACACTCCAGTATTTGTCCAGTTTTAAGCATGTTATAGTAGTTTATGCAACTGTCATATAATGAAGGGTATTAAAACACGAGTGTGAGTTTATGAAACGAGCGCAGCGAGTTTCATAATAGTAACGAGTGTTTTAATACCCGTGTTATATGCAGTTGCATACACTACTTTATCTTCACTAATGCAATTTATCAAACAACAAGAGTAAAAGCTGACAATATAATTTTCTAGATTTTTCTGGCAAAAGATTGTGAGTTACTTTTGTTGCCAATTCTAGAATATCCGGAGGCGTACAAATATCATCATCGCTATCCATTTTTAACTTTTAATTTGTATTTTAAAAACAAAACACATTGCGAAACATTAAATTCACGCGTACGTGTATTGTCACAGTGAACTTGCCGCCATTAAAATCTAACCAATGAGAGCGCAGCTGCGCGCGCAGGGCCAATCAGGAGCTAGCGCGCGCTGTTCGTTTTTTATTTAATTGGCACAAGATCTTACCAAAGAGTTTTGTGTATGTAAGTTTAGTAAACTAGCGGCACGCTATGATGGCCGGTTTGACACATTACAATAGTGATGTGGAATGTCAATTTATTCTCGAACAAAAAACAATTAAGTTTTGTTTTTGTACCTGATTAAATAGGTTTAATAAAACAAAAATGTATATGTTTATTTAATTTATTTGAACGAACTGAATATTTGAATGAAAATGAATATACATACTTTATATGCACACAAGAAACATATGAATACAAAAGATACCAAAAAAGGTGCCACAAAAGGCCATAATTAATCAGATTCGTCCATACTACTATTTTCACTGTCGTCACTGCTATCATCACCTACATTAATAATTATATGTTCGTTTTCCATAATATTATCTATTTTCACATCTCTTTCATAATCTTCCCTTATTAATTTAACAGTTCTATTCACAACCTTTTCCCAGTCTCCTTTAGTCACATGTTCACAAGCTTCTTCTAATAATTTTAGCATTTTTTTTGTGGTAAATGGGGGTTCTGTATTGTGTCTTGCAGCATATCCCTTAATTTGAGCCCACACCAACTCAATCGCATTATACTCACAATGGTAAGGCGGTAACCGTATAACTCTGTGCCCATGTTCTAATGCTATTTCGTCAATGACGTATCGGATCTTGGTTGGTTTGTTTTCTTTTAAAAGACGTACTAATTCCGCTTTTAACATATTCATGTTTGCATCTACGCCATTTTTACGAAGCCATGCGACGATATCAGCTTTCTTTTGGGATTGGGCAGGTGGCTTGGCAATTTGCATCGAGTGGTATGGGGCGTTGTCCATAATTATAATAGATGGTTCAGGGAGGCTACACAACATTGAGGTAAACCATTCAGTAAACTTTTCTCCATTCATGTCTTCATGATAGTCTCCAGTGGTTTTTGACGCAAAAGCCATGAGAGAACCTTCGACAAACCCGTTGATGGTTCCGGCGTGACAAATTATAAGTCGCGATCCTTTTCCTACAGGAACTTTGGAAGTAGATGCTGCTGTGTCATCGTTCCAAGAACGGCCTACAGTATGGTTAGCATTAAGCCATGTTTCATCCAAGAACACAACATTTTGCCAATTTTTGATTTCTTTCACTTGCCGTAAAAAAGTATACCTTGCCATCGCTATATCAAATCTTTCCATCAATATTTTGCGTTTGTTACATTTTTTGTATCGAAATCCAATGGTCTTCAAAATCTTCGTTAAAGAACTTTCCCCACCGAAGAATAATCCAGCTTCCTTCAGTGAATGCACCAACTTTTTTCTTGTTGGATACTCCTTCTGTAAATAGTAGCCGTAAACATGTCTTCGGATAGCATCGGCATCAAAGCTATCGATGCCTACGACTGGTTTTGCTCGTTTTCTCTTTTTTGGTGTGTGAAGTTTATTTTCTTCTGTGCCAGTCTCGCCATATTTTTTTTTAGTTATCCGTCTAACAGTTCGTTGTCGAACTGTTAGACGGATAACTAGTCAATATTAAGCGCATCAGCTACGCGTTCAACCACTGACGTTATAGGTAAAATTGGCCCTCCATTTTGAGCTTCACGATCGAAATAGTTACGAAGGCGTATTACGAACTCACGTGTCTGACTATTTAGAACAGTTCTCTGCGTACGTTCGGTCATATCGACGAAATCCACAACAAAGGGCTTGAACAGAGTCCAAATTAACGAGCAAGGGTCAACAGTAATGCAGTATCAATATTTGAAATCCAAAGCCAGGTCAAAACTATATCACAATCGCATTGCACTGACAGTTTATACTTTTCGAAGCAACGTTAATTCGAAACTGGTTAGTTTTGCATTGAGCATTGACGCGAGTTTGCCGGAGGTAGTAGTTGTGCTAGCCAGCGATCCTATGTGACGATCGTATTAGATTCCATTTTTAAAAATTTTCAATTTAGAAAACCAAATGCCGAGTTGTGGTATATATCATATAAAAATAAAAATTTTACCTTTTGTATGAAACAGCTGATATTTTTTTGCGATTTCAGAGGTTTGTCCACATAGTGAAAATTGTTCATATTCACAAGTACATTCACCCCTTAAATGGTGCAAACTGATTTTTCTACACTTGTATACATTTTAGAAATCAATTTAATAAATAAAGGACCATGGGCAATTTTGTATGGACCCCGTCCCCACCCTCCAACAGTCACCGGATTTATGTTAATATGTTCATTTGGATCCAAATAGACGTAAATAGTTGGTTTCAGCTTCAAAATCGATGGGGTTCTTCTAAAAAAAAAAAACTTTTTGTTTGAAATTGATTTATTTTTGTTATTTTTTCTATATTTTATCGTATAAAAATCATATAACAGTAAAAATAACTACTTCTACTCTGTTACAAAGTATTACTACAAAAACAGTATCTATTAATTATTTTTACTAATTACTAATCAATTATAATGCTGTTTAACAGATGCGCTGGCAGATTAAAATCTGTGTGACAACCTATTCCCATGTACCATATAATAGAAATGATGTGAGCGCAACTTCCTACAGTACGACTGCCCGTCAAGCAAGTACAAAGTAGTGTGCAATAGCATGTCTATCAGTATTATTCCCATCAATCAGCACATACGAATAATATATACGCGATCTAACATGTCTCGATTGTATTCGGGCTCTTACCAGCCACGCATTATTTATCATTATATTGCATCTTGATAAGTCATTCAAAGCATTTAAAAAGGTACACTTTCCTCTATTAGGTGTTTTAAATGTACTATTTTTGAAATTCAGTCAGACGTTCTTTTTTTGAAATTCATACAGTTATCACGCATCGAGCAGTAAGAATGTGGCTGTCTGTTGAGAAACCTTTTTGCAGAAGGGATCGAAAAAAACAAAGGTGTGTTATAATGAAATTCAGTACAACATTATATCATACTTTTGAATGATATAATGGTTTTTATGACATTGGGTGTTTTAATGTTGGCAATAAGCTAACTGTTTCAGAATCTATTAAAGAGGATTTATAGCATGGGAGTAGATAAATAAATAAATGAGTAGGTATTTTGGAATTAGTCATCAATAATACGTCAACGAAATATTTTTTTGAACGTAAGATACAATGAGAACCCCATGCATTTGGGCATCGTCGCCATAGTGAAAAAATATCATCTTGCCAAGGCCTATCAATTGCGCTACATTTAATTCTTGTTGATAGGTGGGGACGATTCCGCCCATAGTCCTTTTGAGTCCTAAACCTAAAACTACATTCGATAAAATTTATGAATCTCTGCACATCACTATCGTCAATAAAGTAATACAATTATTTCCTTCAAAGTCGTTATCAATTAATACGGAACTTCATGAGCGGACAAACGTCAAACCGGCCATCATAGCGTGCCGCTAGTGTAGTTTCGACGAAGTTTTCACGTATAACCCAACTGTTTTCAAAAGCCAGCCTAATATCAAAATTTTATACAACTTGTATGAGGATTTTGACATAAGGCTCGCCAGGTTAATTGGTCGCGTTTTATTGATGTTATAATGAGATTTTACGATATCGATGTGGATATTATACCATCATGTGAAATTGCTTAAATTGAGTGTTTTGTTA
Organism: Oeneis ivallda; assembly: GCA_029955525.1. Taxonomy (NCBI): domain Eukaryota; kingdom Metazoa; phylum Arthropoda; class Insecta; order Lepidoptera; family Nymphalidae; genus Oeneis; species Oeneis ivallda. The sequence continues at coordinate 15,021,358 of JARPMR010000005.1, forward strand.
TCTGCGCTATAACAGTAGTAATTATAAGTCAAGTATTGGAAACATAAGTAGAATGTTATAACATTAGTGTAGATAAAGATAATTATAGGTCAGTAGTGGATCACGGAAGAAAGGAGACTGTGATGGCAATCATAGCGATGGCGGCAAGCCACCCAAGCACCTATGTCCTGACTGCGATCCCTCCGCTCCTACTATTAAGGATTGTCGAAAATATGGCCATAATTTACCATTTGACAGCGTTATGCCCTACTTCGAGACATTGCCTTAGTTCCCGACTGGAATATTCCGCTGCACAGTTGGAGAGGTTCTCGGCTTAGGGGCCAACAAATGTGGTTGTTACAAAAATCCAGAATATTTTTCATATGACTTTTATGATATGCACATGATCCTAAGATGCTATCGAAATCCATCACCACCACCACCACGATTTGTACTACTATGTGTTATTTTTTATTTTTTAAGTTTATTTTTAGTTTTATTTCTTTTTTTTTCTTTTTAATGTGGTGTGCAATAAAGTGTATTCATTTCATTTTATTTCGTTTTCAAAAACCGGAAGAAAAATAAGATTCTCTATAATATTATAATCTATAATAAATTGCGAAGCAACGGCTGGGTCATGCGTCATGCTCGTGAACGGGTTCCACCGGCGGGAATGAGGCTACTTTCTGTCTGCCCATCTTAACATGTATTGAATAGTATGCATTTTTGGAACGTGGCATACCCTCATAGTGGAAACACTGCATACATAGCATAGTACCTATCTATTGTATTGTATACTTGTTTTAAAAAGAGCAGCCGCAGAGTTTCGTGCTGGTTCTTCTCGGCAGGAAGGGCATTCCGAACCAGTGGTAGACTCATCGACGATTCAAAAGCACTTGTAAAAAAGTTTATTTGAATAAAAAAATATTTCTATTCTATTCTGTGTTCAAAAGTTAGTAAAAAAGTTAATTCGTGTAAGTTTTTAACTTGTTGAGAACTTGGCAGTCTTCGAGTAATTTATCTATTGTCTACTTAAACTTTTGACCTATCCTCCTTACTCCTTAGGGTCCTCTTCCAAAAAGTTATATCTGTGTAATTATTACGACCCGCTGAATTAAATGTTCTATCGTATATAGGAAGTACTCACCAGATGTAATAATTTCACTTCGGTATATTGTCGTAAAAGTATGTAATTTATGTAAAAAAAAATTGTAAGAAAACAATATGATATCGACGCCTTTTACGACAAAGTGCGTTATTTTGTCATATGAGGTTTAATAACTGGCTTTACAGCTTTTATTTTTATCTGTTTTTAGCCCAAATCATTGTAGGTAATTAACGTACGGGTACGTGCTATATAAATTCTCCATAGGATAAGTGTGAAAATCTTATCTATTGTAAACTAGCTTAAACGCTCTTTTTTAGGGTTCCGTAGTAAACAAGGAACCCTTATAGTTTCGCCATGTCCGTCCGTCTGTCTGTCCGTCCGTCCGTCCGTCCGCGGCTTAGCTCAGAGACTATTGGTACTAGAAATCTGTAATTTGATAAGGGTATAAATATCAATCACGCCGACAAAGTGGTGAAATAAAATTTTGAAAAATATTTTTTTTAGGGTACCTCCCCTACATGTAAAGTGGGGATGAATTTTTTTTTCTCGACTATCCCATAGTGTGGGGTGTCGTTAAATAGGTCTTTCAAAAATATTGTGGGTGTGGGAACACCATTTTTCAATTCAGGGATCCGTTTGTGAAATATGATATTTTAAAGTGCTAAATTTTATTAGAGTCAATTGTCCCCGCCCCCTCTGCCAGCTAAATGGTAGTATATAGGATACAAGAAAAAATTCACAGTAGTATATATAATGATGTTGAGGCCAACGGCTTGGCCAGCGAGTCAAGGCCTGGAACACGAGATATAGGGGCCCATCAGCTATAACCTGAGTCCAGGGTCGCTGCCCTAAGGGCCTTTCTCCGCGGTCAGATTTGTTCTCGACGTAACTTAATGGTAGGGTTGCACTGACCTTACTTGCCGCAGTCCTCCTCCTTGTATAGGGCCTGAGATTGGTATGATTAGTGGTGATTATGTGGGGTGTGTTGTGGGGTTAAGTGTGCTGGTGAACGTCTCAGACCGCTACGGCGCAGCAGGCGGGGAGCCAGCTATGGCCTGCTGAAGGCGCTGGGCTGGCGTGGCACTGTACACTCGGCTTGTCACTAGTTTGGTCCAAAATCTTACACTTCCGCCGATCGCGTTGGCGAGCGAAAACCGGCGGGTTCCAAAGGTTCTTTTGTTACGGACAACACGTTAACAATGGTGCTTATAGCTAGGTCGACACCTAGGCCGCTTAACGGCGCAACAAAAGCGTAAAATCAATTAAGTCTAGACACTTAAAATAGCAAAACGTGCGCGAGACGACCGGAATTTTTGTGATTACGTATTAGCTGTCAAAAGGACAAAAGGAACTTGCCAACCACGCCCAAAAACGGCGGGAAGTTTAACCTTTCAAGTGTCATCTGTCAATTTCATTTCGAGCCAAAGAGGTTGCTAGCGTCACGACCATGGAACTAGGAATTATGGCGCGAACAATCCCCCCGCCCGTGGTCGTAAGGATTTACGTCCACTTACTAGTAAATGGGTAAACGTGATAAGGAGCAAACGGCTCGCTGCAAGACAGAGTCTCCGACCATTACCTCGGCAACCCTGGGAACCCCATCAGACCCGTAGATCAGCTTAAGAATGCGCCCACGGCGCCAGTATAAAGGCAACAAATTAGGTTCCTTAATCAGCACTAGGTCACCAACTTTGGGTGGATCAGATTTGTCAGCCCACTTAACCCGCTGCTGCAAAAGATGCAAATACTCTAGTGACCAACGGTGCCAAAAACTCTGAGTCATCTGTTGCAGCAGCTCAAACCGGGACAAACGTGAGACCTTCACGTCCCTGAAGGGGTATTCGGGTAGAGCGTTAAGGGGCTGACCAATCAGAAAATGACCGGGAGTTAGGACCTCTAGGTCATTTGGGTCAGATGAGAGGGGACAGAGTGGCCGAGAATTGAGTACAGCCTCAATTTTGCAAAACACGGTGGCGAGTTCTTCAAAGGTTAAAACAGTTTCGCCTATAACGCGCCGGAGATAAGTCTTGGCCACCTTAACCACAGCTTCGAATATTCCACCCCAATGAGGGCAAGCTGGGGGGTCAAACTTAAAGGTTACCCCCATCTTGGACAATGCAGTACTTAATCTAATCTTATTGCTAGACAGGAATTCGACAATCTCTTTTAAATATCTATCAGTGCCCTTATAATTTGTGCCGCAATCCGTGCGAATCAGGTCAGGCAATCCTCGACGAGAGACAAATCTACCTAGCGTGGCTACAAAGGCTTCAGTGCTTAAGGCACTCACAAGTTCTAAATGTACCGCCTTGGTAGCGAGACATACAAAAACGCAGAGGTAGGCCTTGAGCGATCTGGCATTGCGGAGGTTAGAGCTCTTGATGGAAAACGGGCCAGCAAAATCAGTGCCAACCCCAGCAAAGGGTCGAGTGGCTAGAACGCGGTCGGAGGGCAGATCACCCATCATCGGCTGTGAAGTATTAGCCTTCAAGCGGTAACACGGAATACATTTGAAAGTGACGTTCCGGATGGTGCGTCTCCCTGCCAGAATCCAAAACTCGCGCTGTAAAATAGCCGAGAGTGCATTACAACCAGCGTGGGCATTTTTAAGATGGTAGTGTGTCACTAGCAATTTGACAAAAGTGCCGTCCTTAGGTAGCAAAAGGGGGTGGCGAGCACCATAGGGCAGATTGGAATTCTTGAGGCGTCCTCCAACGCGTAGCATTCCGTTATTGTCCAAGAAAGGGCTTAGGCGAGCCAGGGGGCCCTTCAAAACTAAACCTCTCTTTAGAGTGTCAATCACGGATGAAAAATGCTCCACCTGAACCACACGCACCCAGTAGTTCCGGGCGTCTTGGCGTTCAAGAGGGGAAAGCACAGGACTCAAATTTTTATTTTCTGAATTCCGCCCATTATGGATGAAACGTCGAATCCAACCGGTAACACCAATTAGTTTATCAAGGGAACTGTAACGGTTCAAAAGAAAGTTCAAGTCGGGGATCTGTTTATCCTCAACCACTCCGACTCTTAAGCCCGGCAATACTTCGGGAGCCGAAAACCTATTTTGAGGCCAAGTCGTCTCGGATTGGGATAGCCAACTTGGCTCCCACCAAAGGTGATGGTGGACCAGTGAAGAGGCCTCACAGCCGCGGGAGGCGCAATCGGCCGGGTTCAGTTCTCCGGGTACGTGTCTCCAAATCACCGGTACTGCAGAGCTCTGAATTTGGGAGACCCGATTCGCCACAAAGACCTCTAAGTTGTGAGGCGCGGCTCGTAGCCAGCAAAGGACAATCTCACTGTCCGTCCAAGCATAAACGTCGGTCAGATCGACCGCAGATGCCAAAGAGGAGCGGACGTGGTTCAAGAGGCGTACCAGAAGGGCGGCGCCAGACAATTCTAATTTCGGGATAGTTAACCGTGACCGAATAGGGGCCACCTTGCTTTTTGCCAAGACGAGATGCGTCGCGACCTCACCGGCGACATCGACAGTCCTCAAATATACCACGGCGGCGTATCCTCGTTCGGAGGCGTCGCAAAACCCGTGGAGACTGGCATGACACCTTCCTGTTGGTAGGAAGCGTCGAGGCATGGAAATTCGGTTAACTTCAGGAAGTGAAGACACAAGGGAGTTCCACTCCTTCAATAACTTCCCAGAGAGTGGTTCGTCCCAACCGAGTTCAGCAATCCAAAGTTTCTGGAGGAAACATTTAGCTAAAAATATTACGGGAGTGATCCATCCATTGGGATCGAAAGTGCGAGCAACCGTAGACAATACGGAACGCTTAGTCCAGACCTTAGGAGGTGGGTCTAATTTGACCCGGTAGGTGAAAACGTCTTGGACGGGCTGGTACTGTATTCCAAGGACCGTCAGCAAATTGGGATTTTCGGGATTTTCAAAAATATGAGGATCCTGCTGATCCTTTCCCGGAAGATCCTTCAAGACGTGAGGGGAGTTGGACAGCCACTTGCCCAACTCATAACCTCCGGACTTCAGTATTGCAATCAATTCATCGCGAAGAGTCAGAGCTTCCTCAACGCTCGAGGCTCCCGTGCAAATATCGTCCATATAGACTGACGATTCCAAGATGGCTGATGCGCGAGGGTAATTCAGTCGCTCCCGGTTAGCTAGTTCTAACAAGGTCCTGATAGCAATATAGGGGCTTGACTTGAGTCCATAGGTCGTGGTGTTCAATTCAAAGACACGCATTGGCTCATTAGGATTTTCGCGCCACAGAATCATTTGGTATCTCCGATCATCGCGATGTACCATCGACTGTCTAAACATCATCTTGATGTCAGCTACGAAAACAATTTGATGCCGGCGGAAATGCGTGAGGATATCGGAGATATCCTTGATCAGCTTAGGACCGGAGTGCAAGCATTGGTTCAATGTCACCCCGTTGGATGTGGCCGCGGAGCCGTCAAAAACCACTCGAATCTTCCCCCCAGGGGTCTTCAAGACGGCATGGTGTGGTAAGAAGTAGTGCTCGTGTGCGCGCCAATCAAAATTGGATGGTGACATATGCCCCAGGTCCTCGTACTCGCGCATAAATTCAACGTACTTGGAGCGGAAGGTGGGGTCGCGCCGCATGCGCCGTTCCATGGACAAGAGCCTCTTTTCCGCCAAGGCCCGCGATTGACCAAGCGGGGGGCGAGAAGCGAGAAAGGGCAAGCGCGTTACAAATCGCCCATCAACACGGCGGCCTGTGTTGTTTTGATAAAACAACTCACATTCAAGGTCAAGAGGGTCAACTCGTGCGGCATGCGGCGGCTCCTCAACTTCCCAAAAGCGCTGGACCACGTCCGACAGCGTCAATCCGGCTGCTTGCAATTGGTCCAGCACCGGTAGGTCCGAAGACCATAGCACGGGTCCAAAAAAGCTAGAACCGAATATAGTGGACATGGCACATAGGCCGTCCTTCTGCAAAACCCTAATTTTCCCTGACAAGACCAGGCCCAACACGTCGGAACCCAACAAAAGGTCCGTAGGACCGGGTTCAGTCCAGTGGGGGTCAGCTGGGTTTAGGCCTGATGCACAGGACACCGCAGCGTCAGCTATTCGGACCTGCGGTAGGGGACCTAAGATATTGTCAAGGACTGACACCTTGACCAAGACCCTAAAATTGCCCGTAACGGGGCCAAACATTAATTCCGCTTCCCCGGTAGGGGTCGAGGGCTCTATACCCCCGATACCTATCACCCGTCCTGTTCGAGGACTCCAAGGGAGCCCTAGCTCACCCACCAAACGAGAAGAAGCAATACAGCGCTGTGAACCCGAATCCAAAAGGGCGCGAACGATTAAAAATTCACCCTTCGGGTTGAATACCTTCACTGAGACAGTCGGCAAAAGAATGGTCTGACAGACGGACTGCCGGAGATTCAAGGTCTCAGGAGAAGTTGCTGTGGTGGGGGCTAGGGCGGCAACTACCTATTGGTGGTCGTCCTCATCAAACCGGTCCTCTGACCGGGGAATCTCATATTGAGACTCATGGGGGACCTCCAAAGGTGAGTGGGACGGACCTCCATTTGGGTAAATCCATGCGTCATCTCGTGGCGGCAGCACGGGCCTAGTCATACGGGCTGAGGTCGGTAGGCCGTAGTAAGGCTGTCGACCCGCTCGAGGTGGGCGGCGTTCGAGGCGTGGCCACTCATGAAGCGGAGGTGAATAGCGGGCAGGCTGAGCCGTAGACGGAGCCGCCACAAATCTCCCATCAGAACGTCGAGGGGGGTTGGCGCCCCCCTCACGGGGGGGGTGAAGCCCCCATAGGCGGGGTCGAAATCCGGACGCGTCGGGATTCATGGCCCTGATCAGGAGACCGACGCAAGTAATCCGGGGAGCGATCGGTAAGAGCGCCCCCGCCCGTGCGGGGCGCGCCCTCACTCTCCACCCGGCGGCCAACACCATTCTTGTTGGCGCACAAAATCTCCAGGTGGTTACCCCTACAAATGGGGCATGGCCATTGCTGTTGGCAGTCCCGTTGCATGTGAGCTCCCAGACAGCTATAGCACCAGTGGCGGTCTCTTGCAATGCCCCTCCGATCCTTGATCCGCTTAGAGAGAAACTGGGGGCAAGAAAGCACCCGGTGGCCTGGACGCCTGCAATAGTTACAAGGGGCGGGTTCAGTGGCAGCAAGTCCAGTGTAAACGGGCATTGGTCTCCGGTCGGAGGCCCTTTTACCAGGGACGCCAGTGTGACCCCTTTCCTTCCTCAGCTGGGCAGGCCGCTCTGGGGTCCTTGAAGGACCAGCAATCCCGGAGTTATCAGCCTGCCGGCACTCTTCCTCAAGGAACTTTAAAAGGTCCGAAAAGGGGGGCAGGTAGCTGGCCCCGTCCCCACCATACCTTTGCTCAAAACGCAGTTTCTACTCGGGAGGTAGGCGGGACAACACAATGTGTAATAAAAGGAAGGACCACTGGTCCACGGGAAGCTCTAAACGCTTAAGAGCGTTGCAGGCTACAATCAGTGGATTTAAGAGCGATTCTCTTAAATGAGACACCCCATAGACACGTGGCAGCGCTAGAATTTGTGCCACGTGTGTGTCTGCTAACCGGCGCACGTTGGCATACCGCCGGGTCAGTAGTTCCCGCGCGGTGGTATAACTCTCCTCGGAGAGGTCTAGGTGGCTAACTAAACCCAGAGCCTCTCCCTGCAGGGAAGAGAGTAGATAGGCCAGTTTCTGGCAGGGAGACAGGTCTCTTCTCGCGTCCACCAGGCTATCAAAGAGGCTGAGAAAGCCTAGCCACTCGCTCAGGTTGCCAGAAAAGTGGGGCAAGTTTATTGTTGGCAACTTGCCCTGTAACACAGGCTGCGTGGTGGGTCTGGTGGGAGACTCAAGAATAGAGCTCATTCTCGCCTCCTTCTTGAGCCTCGCGGCCTCCTCCACCAGACCGTCTGTCAGCTCAAAAAACTGTTCGTAGTCCCGCACTGAGGACTCCAGCGATTCCGGAGGTAGCTCCAATGCCATGAGGTCTCGGAAGGCCCCTTCGACGACCGCCTGCCTGGTCCGCACCTGCTCGCACCGCTGGAGCAGTGCGGATGCCCGGTCCTCCCGGCCTACCAAGGCGTTGGCTGTAGCAGCCCAACGCAGCTCTGATTGAATTTGCACGCTCAATTTTTTGTGGGCTGCCATCTTAGGTAGGTACAAAACAACTTAAATAAAGGTAGTTACAACCAATAGATAACAAAATCAAAACAAAGTTATTTGTTACAAGTTATGTTTCAACTTCAACCAAACAAATTAATAATCAAACAAGAATTACCCACTTTAAACACAAACAAATTACTACTTAAATACTATTTATTAAGAATACAAGAATTATTAACTTTAAAACAAGAATTATTTATTTTAAATACATCAAACAAACTACTTTGTTACCTAACCACGAGGGGTTCTAGTAAACAAACAAAGTATTTGTTGGTTAAAGTCCCAAAAGATACAAATTAAGCTATCAATAATTTATGTTAAGTCAATCAATAACATAAATTAAGATAAAAGAAAAATTAAGTTTTTAATTACCCGTACTAAGCCACTAGACTCATACTAGGCACTGCAAATTACAAATTGGCTTGGTAACAACCTACAATTATCAAATTATATTAATATTAAGTTTATTTATTACAATCTACATCTAACTGTTGGCCAGTTACGGGCCACAAACAACAATTAGATACTATTAATTATTAATCAACAAAAATTAACAAAACAAAATCTCAATAATTGCAATCATTATACAGGCCTACATGTGACAAGGTAGGCCACGTACTAGCAACTCAATAAGCCTGTGTATTAACAAGTTATAAATCAATAAGTTTACAATTAATGAGTTAACCCTAGAACGGCCAAGTTAAGTCACAGTAATGCCAAATCTGTCCGCGGAATCAATTAAACCACGCTCTTGGTACCAAATGTTGAGGCCAACGGCTTGGCCAGCGAGTCAAGGCCTGGAACACGAGATATAGGGGCCCATCAGCTATAACCTGAGTCCAGGGTCGCTGCCCTAAGGGCCTTTCTCCGCGGTCAGATTTGTTCTCGACGTAACTTAATGGTAGGGTTGCACTGACCTTACTTGCCGCAGTCCTCCTCCTTGTATAGGGCCTGAGATTGGTATGATTAGTGGTGATTATGTGGGGTGTGTTGTGGGGTTAAGTGTGCTGGTGAACGTCTCAGACCGCTACGGCGCAGCAGGCGGGGAGCCAGCTATGGCCTGCTGAAGGCGCTGGGCTGGCGTGGCACTGTACACTCGGCTTGTCACTAGTTTGGTCCAAAATCTTACACTTCCGCCGATCGCGTTGGCGAGCGAAAACCGGCGGGTTCCAAAGGTTCTTTTGTTACGGACAACACGTTAACAATGGTGCTTATAGCTAGGTCGACACCTAGGCCGCTTAACGGCGCAACAAAAGCGTAAAATCAATTAAGTCTAGACACTTAAAATAGCAAAACGTGCGCGAGACGACCGGAATTTTTGTGAATACGTATTAGCTGTCAAAAGGACAAAAGGAACTTGCCAACCACGCCCAAAAACGGCGGGTAGTTTAACCTTTCAAGTGTCATCTGTCAATTTCATTTCGAGCCAAAGAGGTTGCTAGCGTCACGACCATGGAACTAGGTTATAGCTGATGGGCCCCTATACCTCGTGTTCCAGGCCTTGACTCGTTGGCCAAGCCGTGGGCCTCAACATTTGGTAGCAGAGCGTGGTTGACAACAAATGAATTTTAAAGGAAAACTATCAAGGCTAAGTAGGGTTCATTAGTTAAGGAGTTATATCTGTTTTTTCTAAGTTAGGTATTACACGTAGTGTAAGTTCCATATTTTGTAGTATATTATAAGTGATCAAACGAACTTACCTGAAGTGAAGTTCGATCATTATTATATGAGTTGCTTCATCCGAAGATATAATTATTACAAAGGTAGTCACTCCAGTCGCCAGAGATAAGTCCGCGTATTTTACAGTTATACCCTACCCTAAAAATAAATCACCTTGGCAGCACCGTCTTAATTTTGCTCATTATTTTTAGAGATGTATACCTACGGTTCAAAACTTTTTTATTTGGGCAGTCAGGGAGGGTGGGTAATTATATCTTCGGATGAAGCAACTCATATAATAATGATCGAACTTCACTTCAGGTAAGTTCGTTTGATCACTTATTATATTTCTTTGCTTCATCCTTCAATATAATTATTACAAAGGTAGTTGTTTAGAGTAAAATGTACGCAATACAGATTTTGTAAATCGTGTATTTTTAATCACTTTCTTATGGAAATACTAATTAATTTGCTTGCATAGACTTTAACAATATTAAAATTTATTTATGATATTATTATTATAATATTATTTAATACTGTAAATTAGAATATATTTATTTTTATGATTAGGTATAATTCATAAATTGATTCACTATTAGATGTGTTAACGCAATTATTATTAAGACCTGTCTTGGCAGGGTCTGGCATAATCTCCCTCATCCGCCATGGATCTAACATCTAAGCAGCGAAAGAATGAGTTCGATGTGTTAGTCCAGCCTGCCGTTTTTCTAATTTCCTCAACGCTCGCCTGAGCGTGAGGCGCTGTGCGCTTGTGTCAACGCTGCTCCCTGATACCGTTTACTTGATCCACCTGCTGATCGATTGAAGTTCGGCCTTTTTGTAAGGCTTCTTGTAGGTAAATAGCAGGTTATTTGTCCCCTCAGATCTTATATTTTTAGTTCTGGAAATATAGTGTGTGGAGGGGTGTAGCAGGGCAGATGCTCAGATTTTCTTGAAAGTAAGGTAGGAAGAGAGAGAATAGGCTTGGTATCTGCCGCAGCGTATGTTTTTTTTTTTAAATTTACCGTTATTCTAATTTAAACCCCCATTTCGAAAGTAATATTGCTTTCCAATTTAATTGATGGAAGAGTTTGTAGTCTATGAGCAGTGCAAATTGCTAGTATACTGAAAAGTTTCTTAGTGATTTGTTCTAAAGATGAGTGACTATAAGGGAACCAATTTTTAATATAGTTTAAAACAAGTTGAGGGACCCAAGTACGGGAGTAATAGGGTTTGGTTGATCTTAACTTATAGACACCTTTGAGGAGACGTTTTACGCTCGCTCCAGAAACAATGATGTTTCTTAGCATAAATTATATTGCAATTCGATAAGGGTTCAAACTCCGTAACAAACGCTGTAAGAGAAGATACCTAATGCTGGTCTTTGACGGTTTAAATACATTTTTATTATTTAATTTACACAACTGCCACCGAAACTTGAGTGTGGTATTATATTGTTTTAAAATACTGTCAGAGAATGATGTTAACATTAGTGACGCTGAGTCTGGGTCGGTGCCTTGTTTTAAGGGAGAGAGAGAGAGAGAGAGAGAGAGAGAGAGAGAGAGAGAGAGAGAGAGAGAGTCCGGAGAGTCTCGCGACACCCAGGGTAAGTTACTTGTGCAAGGAATGGTGAAATGAGATTGCAATGAGTATTAATGAGGATTAACATTAAGTAGTATCCGAAACTACCAAGCTTTGTAGGAGAGAGTACCACGCTTGTGGTAACCAATTTGAAAAAACTAGGATTCCGTTTGCCTCGTTATCAATGATTTTCCTCAGACACTTTAAAATTAAAGAAAAAGGAGGAAACAAAAATCATAGAAAAATATAAAAGCCCCACATAGCGTAAATGCATCGACAGATAAAGCGTCCGGATCTTGTTGTCAAGGCACGGATTTTTTAAATTTAGTATTGTTATTCAAGCAAAAACGGACTTAAAGCCTAGGTATCTCAAATAGGTTATAACTTCTTTTATGACCTTGATTAAAACACCTGGAGTCACTGATAAGACGAACAGCCTAACATTAGGTTTATCCTGCGCCGCAGTGTTACGCCCCCCCCCCCCAGTTCACGACGAGTACCGACGAGGCGCTCGCCAGTTTTCCTGGTTGCGGGCTGGTCGAGTACCCGTATATAGTTAGGTAAGAATATAACGTATATTGTCTCGCAGACAATAATTTGTAGCTAATGTACATATATATTGTCATAAGGATATGGCTCATAACTAGCTCGCAGCTAGTAAGGTTATCACAATTACCAATTTTCTTTTGTGGAGTCACAGCTTTAGCAGCTTTAGGATATGGCTCATGAGTAGCTCGCAGCTAGTTATGTAATCGCAATCGACTCACAGTCAACGATTTGTTTAAGGAATCACAGCTTTAGTATGTGATTTATGAATAGCTCGCAGCAAGTTATGTTATCGCAATTGATTCGCAGTTAATCCCTTTTTATTGTGGTGTTACAGCTTTAGGATTTGACTCTTGAGTAGCTCGCAGCTAAGAAGTCACATCTTTAGGATATGAACCATAAGTAGCTCGCAGCTAGTTATGTTTTCGCAATTGACTCGCAGTCAATCCCGCTTTGTTTGTGGAGTCATAGCTGTAGGATTTGACTCATGAGTAGCTCGCAGCTAGGAAGTCACATCTTTAGGATATGAACCATAAGTAGCTCGCAGCTAGTTATGTTATCGCAATTGACTCGCAGTCAACCCCGATTTGTTTGTGGAGTCATAGCTGTAGGATTTGACTCATGAGTAGCTCGCAGTTAGGAAGTCACATCTTTAGGATATGAACCATAAGTAGCTCGCAGCTAGTTATGTTATCGCAATTGAGTCGCAGTCAATCCCGATTTTTTTTTCTTGTGGAGTCACAGCTTTAGGATTTCACTCATGAGTAGCTCGCTCGCAGCTAGTTATGTTATCGTAATTGACTCGCAGTCAATCCTGATTTGTTTGTGGAGTCACAGCTTTAGAATATGACTCATGAGTGGCTCACAGCTAGTTATATTATCGCAATTGACTCGCAGCCAATTCCAATTTGTTTGTGGAGTCATGGCTTTAGTATATGACTGATGATTAGCTCGCAGTTAATCATGTTATTGCAATAGGTTCGCAGTCAATCCCTGTTTGTTGTTTTTTAGTTTCTCGGATAAAGCCAATCCAAATAAAGTTTTGTCTCCTTCCGAATCTTATAGCACTCACTTCTTGTTGAGTTGAGGCATTAAGACTTTAATGCTGCTTTGAGTGATTCCGAAGTTTGAATCACACAGGATCCTGCAGCCAATTTCCTGCTTAGGTGTTTCATGGCCTGCACCCTGTTTTCACTCTCTTTTAATAGTAGGCCCATTCCTTTACTAACGGCCGAGATACTCAGGACGAGTAGTCTTTGTCGCATCCCCTTTTTTAATATAAAGAGCCATATGGTTGGCATGAATATTTTCACCATACTTCGGAGAAACATGCGTCGATTTCCCAAGCGCCGAGTGTAATTTTGAGTCAATTTCGAGTTGACCGACTTTTATAAAGTAACTTTGAACCCTTTGTCAAAATGACCATTCAGTATCTGGATTAACTGTACCTACTAGACTCGGCGTCGGCTTGATTTTCTTCGGTGTTTACGTATGACGCAAAAAAAAAACAAAGCTCACATTGTGCACACCAATGCCAACTGGTTCTAGTTAACTTATTTAAGTGAGGGTATTGAATGCCTCTCTTTCAATTAATATAACTCATTACCGTCGTAGTGTCGACACGAACATTGCACAGTTGTTTAAGTTACGAGCAAGACTTTCAAACCGAGGAAAATGGCCATTATTTCTTCCAAATATTTAATATCTTCTATAATATCTAATAATATGCTACTTGCTCTGCTTGTTCATCTACCATTGCTTTTAATTTTACGTGTTTCGTAACAATTAGTGTTTTCAGATAAATCGAAGAAAAGGTGGGTAGTTAGTTCCCTTACGCTTCGCTTGGCTCGTCTTGGCAGGGACACTACCGTCTCTCCAGATAAATAATATTATATTTTTGTTTACAAGTAGGTACTCGAATATAGTTAACGGCTGGGCAAGCTACTAAAGCGCCGTTGAGCGAATGTTACGAGCATAGTTGAGTGAATTCGTGAATTTTATTACATTTTTCGAATGTATAATATGATATGTAGAAATAATAATGATAAATTACCTAAATAAATCCGAGACACTTGGGGGGTAGGTACTAAGTTAATTCAATCGTGATTGATGACAAGTTGTAACAATAGTGTTACCATAATAATCGTTATAGTTGTGTTTTAATTTGTATTAATTTTCATAATAAAACACTTCCGCAAGTATTTGCAGAGTAGGTAACGTAATATTTAATTCAGAATATTTACGTTTTCTCTGATACCTCGTAATCGATGAAGACTCACAGTAAACCTCGATACAAAAAGTGTACCGTTTTTATGTTAATGCAAAAACAATAATAAAGTAGGCTATGTGGCGGTACGTAAGCGCAAACAAGAGATCGTTTGAACACAGAAAAGAGCTCGTACCTTTTCCTTCGATGATGATGATGATGATCATTTCAGCCGATGCACAATACTGCAATCACACTATCCTACAATATCACTCGATCTTCTGCACTTCTGGTTAAATTATTAAGTGCGGCGCGCTGAGCGCGTGCGGTCCTTATCTCGCGCGAAAAAGTAATGAGCAAAATTAAGACGGTGCTGCCAAGGTGATTTATTTTTAGGGTAGGGTATAACTGTAAAATACGCGGACTTATCTCTGGCGACTGGAGTGACTACCTTTGTAATAATTATATTGAAGGATGAAGCAAAGAAATATAATAGTATTTAAACCATGGAACTCAAAATGTATTCAATATATCTATATAAATAAAAATGAATGTTGGTAAGCGCATAACTCAAGAATGGATGGACCAATTCGGTTAATTAATTTTTTGTATGTTCCTTAAGGTCCACGGAAGGTTTTAATAAAAAAAAAACAAAAAAAAATTTTTACTTTTAACTTTTGACAGAACGAAGTCTGTCCGGGCAGCTAGTTCATAAATAAAATAAAAGCACTATCCTAGGTCAGCAATAATATTTGAGACTTTCAACTACGGAACCCTACACTGTGCGTGGCCCGACACGCAATTGGCCGGTTGTTTTTTACATTTGATTTCAATTTAATTTATTTTTACTAAATACGTTCTTAACTTCTCAAAAGGCTACATGTTAAGAATAATTCTTTACGGGCAATGAGTTGGC
This sequence comes from Oeneis ivallda, assembly GCA_029955525.1. Taxonomy (NCBI): domain Eukaryota; kingdom Metazoa; phylum Arthropoda; class Insecta; order Lepidoptera; family Nymphalidae; genus Oeneis; species Oeneis ivallda. The sequence goes on from JARPMR010000005.1 coordinate 15,036,498, forward strand.
AATTTGTCTGAACGCAGCACTTAGCCCTAAAACCTTCACATACTATACGACCTCTTCGTATTGCCGGTATGTCAGTGTCTGTTATGGGACTGGCATAAAGGTCAAATGTATAACATAATACGTTATATAACATATATTACATAATCTGGGACACACCTTTAAGACAAAATCTGGATGTTAAAATAAATCATATAGAAATTCAAGTAGATATTAAAAATTAGTATGTGCGTCCTTATAAAACAGATAGGTAGATATTAAAAAAATCCCAGTAGACTTGAGAAGAAATCTTACTTCCTACTAATCCTACTAATATTATAAATGCGAAAGTTTGTGAGGATGGAGAATGGATGAATGTTTGTTACTCTTTCACGCCACAACAAACGAACCGATTTGGCTGTTTGGAATGGGGATAGCTCATACCCAGAATTAACACATAGGCTATATTTTATCCCGGAAAATTAAAGAGTTCCAATCGAAGAATCAAAAAACCTTAATCCACGCGGACGAAGTCACGGGCATCATCTAATATTATAAATGTGAAAGTTTCTGAGGTTCGATGGATGGATGTTTGTTACTCTTTCACGCTACAGCGAATGAACCAAATTGGCTGAAATTTAGAAAGGAGATAGCTCATACCCAGGATTAAAACATAGGCATTTTTAACATTTATCCCGGAAAATTACAAACTTCCCGCGGGAATTAAAAACCTTAATCCACTCGGACTAAGTCGCGGGCACCATCTAGTAATTAACATGAGTACCTACGTGTATGGAAATATGTATTCTGCAGTGAACTATTTGTGGATATAGTATAGTCTACCAAACTACAATGTCGGAATATTATACTTACAGTATTCATTTTTCTTTTACTTTAAAAATATGTCGACACGATATTTTAATGCAGTAAGTAGCAAGTGAATATATTCTGGCCCGCAATGTCCACACGACATAATTTGGGGCAGGAAATTACGAGCGTCAAAACCGCGACATCACCTAGCGTACATTATGCAAACAACAACATAATATCCGGTTTGTTTAAAATAAAAATATTGGGCTTTCAACACTGTGACGCAGTTATATAAACCTGGATGGCAGGAAATTGCACACAATTGTTTGAATTCTGTATATAAATATTGGCTAACTATGGGCCTCATAAGAAGGCTCAGGGTCACTCAGCGAGCGATGGAGAGAGCTATGTTCGGTATATCCCTGCGAGATCAAATCAGAAATGAGGAGATTCGTAGGAGAACCAAAGTCACCGACATAGCTCAGCGTGTCGCGAAACTGAAGTGGAAATGGGCGGGGCACATAGTTCGAAGAGCTGATGGTCGTTGGGGTCCCAAGGTGTTGGAGTGGCGACCCCGCACCGGGAAACGCAGTGTTGGCAGACCCCCCACCAGGTGGACCGACGACATCAAACGAGTCGCAGGGAGCCGCTGGATTCAAGCGGCGCAAGACCGAAGCCTGTGGAAGTCCATGCAGGAGACATTTGTCCAGCAGTGGACGTCTATAGGTTGATAAAGAAGAAGAAGAAGATATAAATATTTAAATGTAATAAATAATAATATTTAGTTGCTTAAAGACGCTCATAACTCTGAAAAGTAGGAGGTGCGCTATAGGCCCCGAAATAGAGGCTTTCCCTGGTCTTGTGTCTATGTTCTCCATTCTAAAAAGTTTTATGTAATCCTGAAACTAACTTAAGTCTGTGCTAAGGCACATCCTTCACAAATGACGAACGATGCATTGGTTTTTTAGGGTTCCGTACCAAAATGGTAAAAATGGAACCCTTATGGTGAGACTTTCTCCGTCCGTCCGTCCGTCCGTCCGTCTGTCACAGTCGATTATTTCAGTAACTATTAAAGCTATCGACATGAAATTTGGCATAGTTGTGTATAATAGTGGCCCAACATCATTGGAATAAAGAAAAATCGAAAATTATTTTTAGTTTTATTAAAAAAGGGGGAAAATTGGGGGTTTGAAATTTCAAAGTAAAACAACTATACCGAGTGGGGTATCATATGAAAGGTCTTTACTTGTGCATTCTAAAACAGTTTTTTATTTATTTCTATATATAATAGTTTTTGAGTAATCGGCCAAAATGTCGAAAAAAATACCGTTCCCCCCCCCCCCCCTTATCTCTGAAGTTTACCAATCGAAAAATCTGAAATAATTATGGTCAATAGAAGTTTATGTATATTTTACAGAAAAAATAAAAACAACGCGAAAATTATTTTAGTTTGATAAAAAAGGGGGGGAAATCGGGAGTTTGAAATTTAAAAGTAAGATAACTATACCGAGTGGGGTATCATATGAAAGGCCTTTACTTGTGCATTCTAAAACAGTTTTTTATTTATTTCTATATATAATAGTTTTTGAGTAATCGGCCAAAATGTCGAAAAAAAATACCGTTCCCCCCCCCCCCCCCCCTTATCTCCGAAGTTTACCAATCGAAAAATCTGAAATAATTATGTTCAATAGAGGTTTATGTATATTTTACAGGAAAAGTAAAACCAACGCTCTAACTAGCATAGTTTTTTTTTATATTAACAATAAACCTAAAACAAACAAAGTTAACGATAAATAAGCAAATTAATATAATATTATCGTTTTACTTTTACTTTTGGAGTACGGAACCCTCGGTGCGCGAGTCCGACTCGCACTTGGCCGGTTTTTTTTTTAATTAACGACGAAACGTTCTTGGCTTAAGTACTTTTATTTGCTTGTTATTATAAAACGGACTTGATATCGTTCTAGTAACTAGAAATATTTGTGACTACAAAGTGTAATCTATACTTAAAATAGATAATATTATAATTATAAAGAGGAAAGTTTTTTGTTTGTTTGTTTGTACCGAATAGGCTCTGTAACTTCTGGACCGATTTTAACCATTTTTTTCACCAATAGAAAGCTAAGTTATCAGGAAGTAACATAGTAACTATAATTTACTTTCAAGAAAATTAGAGATCCTTAAGAAAATTGCAATAATGTAACCCAAAGTAGCAAAATTTTGCCTATAAAATGCATTATTTGGCGTGTGCTGAGAAAACGATTGATGATACCTACATAAAAATTATGTCATCATCATCATCATCATTAGCGACCCATCAACAGCTCACTATTGAGCGCAGGTCTCCTCTCAGAGAAGGGTTATAGGCCTGATAGTCCACCACGCTGGCCCAATGCGAATCAGCGAACTTCACACACCTTCGAGAACATTATGAAGAACTTTCAGATGTGCAGGTTTCCTCACGATGTTTTCCTTCACCGTTGAAGCAAGTGATATTTAATTGCTTAAACGCACTTGACTCGGAAAAGTCAGAGGTGCGTACCCGGGATCGAACCTGCGACCCCCCGAATAGGAGACCACAGTCCTAACCACTAGGCTGCTTCACACATGCACATCACTGCTTCATTACTGCTTTAATCATGTAGTACAAAATTATGTACTACATGATTAAAGCACTCATTTTTCTCTAAAAAAAAGTCCGCGAGGAAATATATCTAACTATCATGTTTAAATCACAATAGTAGCTTTTGTGTTCTAAACTTATAAATCGCCTTTATTACCGTGGTTTTAATTCTTCCTTACAATTATAAATGCGAAAGTGTGTTTGTTTGTTGGTTGGTTGGTTTGTCCGTCAATCACGCTGCAACAAAGCTACGGATTGACGTGATTTTTTGAATAGATTAGATGGATTGATATAGTTCAGAACCTGGATGGTAATATAGGCATCCCGGAAAATCAAAGAGTTCCTGCGGGATTTTAAAACTAAATCCACGCGGACGAAGTCGCGGGCATCAGCTAGTATGAAGTAAAGACGTTTCGTAAACGAGTTAATAAAGACAAAAAGATATAGATATTCTCATGCTCACAGTTCTTGCTATCATATTAAATCTCGTTCCGTTTGAAAGATTGGTTATCTTCGACGATATAAATCATCTAAAGGAAGAAAAGTAGAACTTTATATGAAAAGCTTTAGGCCAACTGTTCCAACATTTTGCTATTGGTTGATTGTTATATTTACAAGTACATAATATTATAATATAGTTGGTAAGTACTTCGACAAAGTGATCGTGTATCTTCGGGATATATGCAATTTATTCAAACATAAAAAACAGCTTATGAACTGAAAAATACTGAATGGTGGATACTGACAGAAACTTCAAGTCACTCAACATGCTATGGGGAGAGCTATATTCGGAATTTCAGGGCTAAATCATGAAATTAAGTAATTGGCTAAAGAACTAAAATAACTGCCGTAGCTCTCACGGCTAGTAGGTACTTTGAAGTGGCAGTGGGATGGTCACATTTGTCGGAGGACCGATCGCCCTAAGAGTCGTTAACTCCTCGAGTGGAGACCGCGTCTCGCCTAACGGAGTGTAGGGCGCCCCTCGTCTAGATAGAGCGAGGCAATGAGGCAGGCAACGATTGTATTCGAAAGGCCGAGGACAGGCAACGTGTGCGCTACTTAAAAGAGGTCCGAGTTCCAACAGTGGGTACGTATTGGATGATGATGAATGAACTCTGTATTTTTCCGGGATATAAAAGTCTATGTGCTAATCCTGCTTATGAGCTGTCTCCATTCCAAATTTTAGACAAATCGGTTCCTTCGTTGTGTTCTTAAAGAGTATTAGTAACAAACATCCATCCATACATCCATCCATCCATACATCCATCCTCACAAACTTTCGCATTTATAATATTAGTAGGATAGCAGGAAGTAGGATTTTCTTTAAAAGTTTTTTTAAATACTCGAGGGACTCAGGATCACACCATAATGACACATGTCAATTGTTCATCTTGCCCTGGCTGGCCATAAGATGCATGCATGTACAAAATAGGCTCATAGTCGAATAGAACCTTACGGTCGTAAGTAATACTTTCTATGTTTATGAAAACCTTTTCGAGCGCAGATGGTTATCTGGCAGCCGTATACTCGGTTGCGAAATCGCACACTAGCTTTTTCTCAAACAACGTAAATTAACAAAGCTATTGTTATACCATAAGGAACTTAATATTGGTCAGTTAAAAAAGATGCCGAAATTACAATAACTACTTAGATAGGTAGAATATTGAAAAATGTTCAGGCGTGATTGGTCCAATTCTCATTTAGTCCAAGTACCTTTTTCGCAGTTAGTCCAATGCGCGGTTGCGTTGGTCTAAATCGCTTTTGAACTGTATACAATACACTGTTACTATTGAAATTAATAGGTACGTAAATAATAAAGATACCGATCAGTTTATAATATGACCTTTGTGAGTTAGATTTGTTATCTCTGCACATATAAATCACGGTCGCGAGGGGGTGTGGCTCTCCACTCCTAACCAAGGTCTGGGGTGAACAGGGACTTAATATTAATACTTTAAATAAGAAGTAAATAAGCTTTAAAGTATATGGACTGTGTGAAACTGTTTTAGACGTTAGTAAATTATTTTATGTCTGACATTTTACTCTTTCATCTCTAGTGCTCATCAAAAGCTAGTAAATTAAAAAAACTTTTAATCTACTAGTATACCTTTACCAAATAAACATAACTGCCATTGACCAAATATGCATAAACTCATACGTACTTTATTTGGAAAAGCCAAGAGGAATGAATTCAAGGGTAACGCCCCACATCTCGTTATTGAAAAATACGTACAGTCAGCAACAGAAATTAAATTTTTTGAAAATATTTTTATGTTTTGTAGGTTATTTTTGTATTTTTTTATTCTATAATTTTTCTAAAAAAACAAAGATGTAGAGTCTACACCTTGCTGTCTATACTGTAGACAACTAAAATCATAAATTCTACACAACAAATCAAATCACGTTATACAAAATTATTATCATAAGATCATTAGATTGTAATTTTAGAGCGAAAACAGACGTTCTCCCCATGGAAACCTCTTATGGAAGAGTGCTTATACAACGGCAATTCATTTTTAATGAACCTATTCAACCGACCGTTTTACCGATCGTAAATTTTCTCTCGACTCTCAAAACGACAATAATATTTTAATTGATTCCGGGACCTTGAGTTCTGTTCTCTGCCTTACGTTTACAATAAAGTAAACTACTAGAAGTACGTCAGATAGGGTAGAGTGCATCATAATTTAAATTGGATTTATAAAAAAAACATTGATTTCATAAGCTACAACAAGGGCCAGTATTGAAACGTAAATTATTACTTGTTAAACGTTATCGTTATTAGGGAAACCCGAGAGGTAAACCACCCAACTAATTGCATACTTAGCTGTACATAATAGCCATATTCAGCTATTTGTAACATTTATGATGTCTATCTTCTGACCTCTATGATACCAAAGTACGCTGGAGTGGCTGTGTCACATAAAATGCCAACAGATTCTAGTGCCGATACAAAGCACCGCAGCGTACCTATAGGTTATAGGAACTAAAGACATTTCCCAATACAATTTATCACAATTCCCATTAGTTCACCTCAATTTTGTTAGCAATTAGCGCCAAAATGATCCTTTTTAACTCGTTTCATTTCGAAAACATGACCAGCGTTTTGTAGGCATTTAGAAGTCGATTGAATCACGCTTGCCATACGAGTATAAGTGTGAGAATAGAACATTTCCCACGGTTTTTAATTACCCATTTACAATTATACGGTATAGAAAGTTTGTAGTTAATATACATTTATGATGCTGACTGTACGTTATCACGTAATTTTATTTGCGGTTTGCATAAAGCATTTGGCTGGAATTTAATATCGAAATTACTTTTTAAAAATAATAACAATCGAACACTTTCTGGATTTTTTTAACTCAGGCTTAACGGTTAGCAATAAAGACCTACCTTCCATTCCCAGTGATTAGTTTCTAGGAAATACTTTACTATATATCTCTAATAAACACAGTTTACATGATCAATAAACGATTAAGTGCAGATTTCACCAACGTCGAGTGATGTTTATCCCAGGAATAAATTGGGCGTTTTGACAGTTCTTGTATTGAAAAAAATACTGTCAAAATACAAATTTATGCTCGGATAAGACTTATTTTACGTTGGTGAAATTGGGCCTTAATCTACAAAAACTGAAGTAATAATTAATCCAACTATCTACGAGTAATTTGCTAGCAAAGCCGATTGCTTCCAAGAAATTTTGTCATTAAAAGTTCGGCCGTTCAGAGAATGCGTTCCTGACACCTGTCAGTTAGTCACGACAACTGTCACAAAATTATAACATTAATTGATTATTGATATAATAATAATGTTGTTTTAATGCTCATCAATTGTTAAAACGGTAAACAACCAGCAATAATATTTTTATCGTAACTGCAACGCCATTACAAAGTTACGTCGTCAGTTCAATCGCGACGTGTCAGGAACGCATTCTCTGAACGGCCGTAGTATAAGAAATTCACTGTGTAAGAAAAGAGTAAGATAATAGAGAGTACAACTTCTTACACTGTAATCTCCTGTATATAGCCTGACTTCTCAGTTCTCTGTCAAGATTGACCGTTGTGACCGAAATTCGGTCGGTAGGACACTATTACGATAAATTAAAAAGTTTTTAATGAAAGCACTGAAGAATTAGGCTCAGAAAGTACCTAAATAATGATAACAATGCTCGTCGCTAGAGCTTAACTTAATTTGATTCTCGTCGAGTGCTCTCAGTGGGTGTACCTACAACTTCAGCGTACGAAGACAAGGACGTTCCTTTACTTCGGACAATTGTTTCGCTCTAGTTCGGTAACAAAGCGTTGTTGTTGTGTTTTGTTTGGTTTGGCAACGCCTCTGGTGCTAAAAGCAAAGCTCCTGTGTCTGACTCCTTGTTTAGGTTTTACGTATCAACTTAGTGACTGTTAAACAACCTTTCTGCGAACTATTGAAGTTGCAGCGTTTTAGCATGAGATACCTATATTAGGTACTAGCTGATGCCCGCGACTTCGTCCGCATGGATTTTGTTTTTAAAAATCCCGCGGGAACTCTTTCATTATCCGAGTTAAAAAGTAGCTCTCCCGGTCTGAGGAACCACTACTACATCCATACTATATATACTACTACTATGGTAATATATATAGTATGGATAATACTGGTTCTAAGCTACCTCTCCACCAATTTTCAGCCAAATCGGTTCATCCGTTCTTGAGTTATAAATAGTGTAACTAACACCACTTTCTTTTATATATATAGATATACAAATTAAGAATTCTGAAAAAAACTATTCTGTAGAAACAATTTTATTTTTCTACTATTTAAGTACTCAGCTAATACCCGCGACATTGTACGCTTGGATTTAGTTTATAAAAACCCTCTGTTTTTTTTTGTTGCCTATGTCCGATCCGTTGCTCCGTTGCTGCGTGATTGAAGGACAAACTAACGAAGTTAAACTAAACTAGGAAGTTCACTATTAAAACCATATTTAAAACTCTTGTTTTCTTTCAATTTTTTAAAAGGGTAAAGGGTAACACACGTGCGCCCCTTAATGACGACCGATGCTATGCTCACTCGTTGACACCGGAACTCATTTCCCGGGAAATGAGCTCCGATGACACACTTTAAACAGTCAAGCTCCATTCCGTATTCATTACACAAACGTTAATGGCCATCAACATACCGTGCGATTTTAAATATGCGAGAGCTTACCGAAAATTATACTATTTTGACCTACTACGGCAAAGCCAAAAGGAAAGCCTCAAGGAGGCTTTAAAGCCGCGATAGCCTAACGATTAAAGGTGTGGGCTGAAAACTGGAACACAGGTTCGACCCCTACCCATTGCACTCCTCTGTTGTCGTACCCACTCCTAGCACAGGCTTTCCATTTATTTGAGGGGAGAGGTCAAGTTCAGATTGGTTAATATTATTTTTTAATAAAAAAAAGGTACTTATATTAATTTTAGCAGCCTATGTATGTAGATAATAGGTATGTTTGTATATTTGTATGTTCCACCATAGCGCCTAAACTACTGAGCCGATTTTGAGGTGTCAATCGATTGTTTATATTATATACGCATAAAATTAATATGACCTTTGACTCTATCCAATTTTCCCTTAGTCGGGTTACAATATCAGCTTTTTCGAATCCGGAACCTTCCACTTATATGTATAGCGCTCACCACAGCTTCTATAATCTTCTAAATATATAAAAGGAAAAGGTGACTAACTGACTGACTGACTGACTGGACTACTCTAGAAAAATCTAACTCAACGTAAGCGAAGCCGCAGGCAAAAGCTAGTAATATATGTATATACAGATTACAGTTAGGTACGTTAAGAGTAAGTTTATTGAAAAACTTATTACTGTGTGTATCCCCTTTGTAGGGATCTCAAAGCGAGCGCATGGCAATTTTATAACCTTGCTAGCAAAGGGAAAGGAGCATAGAAGTCACAATAATAATATTATGAGAACCTTGGCCCATATTTACAAAGTCCTTATTTAGGTTAAGAACTGCTAAATGTGGCGTGAATGAAATAAATTCTCTAGATGGAATGTGGAATATCTAAAACAGAGGTTCCCAAACTTTTTTTGCTCATAGACCCCTTTCAAAAGTTTGCTGGTTCCGGTGGACCCCCTGCAGCTAAATTTCTATCATATTTCCAGTCGACAAAAAATGTGAAGATAAATTATGAAAATTGGCGTTGCGAGTGAGTTCCAACCACGAAAACAACATTCTTTGAAAAAAAAAGAGAATTGATTGGTAAATTAATTAATTGATTGTGCTGTGAGTGGATGTCAAAAGTAAAGTTGACCATTCAAAAAGAAGTGATTCCATCTCAAGCTTACATTTTTGACATCTACTCACAGCACAAAAACCAATCAATTCTCACTTATTTTATTTAGAAAACTCGGAGTGATAAAAATAAAAAAATAGTATATTTTCTTGTGTTGTATTTATTCAAATACTATGTAAGTAACTATTAATTATTATTATTGTTATCATATTTTACAATATTATATTAAGTAAGTATAGTAAATCAAAATATAATTGTACCTGCAATCAAAATTAAACATTAATAACGTACACGTAACACCTGAGAGTTCTCCATAATGTTCTCGAAGGTGTGTGAAGTCCACCAATTCGCATTGGGCCAGCATGGTGGACTATGGCCTGTAACCCTTCTCTTAGAGGAGACCTCGCTGGGTTGATAATAAAGATGACTTATATTAGTGAAACACCACACAGTCGGGAAATAAACAATTACTAATAAATTAGGGACAAAAAGTTCTACCTTTCTCGGATTTCTGTTCTAAATAAATAAATAAGTAATAAATAAAATAAAAGTATGTATAGCAAAAGGCAGCCTACTTACTTTTTCCGTCGCTGGCAATCACTAAGATCGATTCACTTTAGGTACTTTTCTCTCCGAAATTCCGGGAACAAATGAGTAACGTTTATTCTTGGCATTCGTATTTATATTGGTGAAGAATCAAACAAGTTCATGCAAGATTGCAAGCACACACACCACCCACAAGTCGTATTTGGTCCCTTTGCACGTCTGAACAAGCGTTGCAGACGGCGCGTCGGCGGCGGCTTCACTATCGACCCCCGCTTACGAATTGTGAACCCCCATTTTTCTGTCACGCCAACGTAGACCCCCGTCGAGTCTCCCGTGGACCCCTGGGGGTCCACCTGGACCACTTTGGGAATTACTGATCTAAAACATACTTAATGCTTCTAATGTTTTCTTTTCCTGATACTGAGTAACAAGTGTTGCTCAATACGATTACAATCTAGCCTAACTTGTCAGCTAATAGTATAGTAATTTTAATTTATCGTAACTAATGAAATAAAGAACATTTATATTTATGCTTCGACAGTATAATTATGAGGAAAACTCAACAGTCAACAGCTTCAATAATACCGTCCCTTGTCTGTTTTTCGGACACTTCCATTTCTCGACGCTGGGTTTGGACTATAACTCTCTCTTGCAATGCTCTCGTGTTTTTAGGGTTTTCGCTTCAATATTAGAAAAAACATACATCTGTATATTTAGACAATAATATTATGTTAGTTAGTGTATCGACTATATTCGATACACCTATCACATTCATTAGTTTTTAATTGAGAATCAGGAACAGACAATCTACCTATTTAGAAAGACCTATGCCAGAACATAATAAAATTAAGCTTATTAATAATTATTGTAATAAGCATTGGATACAAAATTAACAAATATTCAAACCTACACACTCAGTTTTCAAAACCCATATCGTTGTATTTTCCATAGAAAATAGATTTTCGGAAAAAGAATCTTAATAGATTTTAATGGTGTGAATTTGAACCTTATGATTGCAACAACATGGTACTCTGACGTTCTCCTTTTTGGAAGTCGGTTAAAAATATGATACTACTACTACCCGCACCATGCTATAGCGAAAAAATTTAAAAAGACACTCGTTTCAATTAATATGCCAAAAATATTAATATTTGAAAACTACATATTTCAATAGAAATGAACCTTTATAGAACAAGGATGAAAATTAAAAACTGTAACCCGACAACGGATACGGACGGATATACCTAACATCCGTCATACTGATTTTGTTCATATAAAACTAGCTGAAGCCCGCGACTTCGTCCGCGTGGATTTAGTTTATAAAATCCCTCTATGATGTTCCTTTGATACAATATGCATAACATAGTAACATTACAACCCTTAGTTTGGCTTTGCCGTAGTAGAGTAAAAACTGTAATAAAAATCCTTTCAATAATATGCCAAAAAGATTGAATGCAAATGAACGTATAAAACGTCACAGCTGGACTCTTCAACCCAGCCGAGGCACGTAACGGATCAAAGACCACATTCCGAACTATGAAGGCCACGCCCCTTACCCACTGCGGGACCGATTAAGCAGAAAATATAGGCGTACTTATCCTATTTTATCGCGAATCCCTAATATTATTATCCCATTAGAACGGTGCCAATAGGATTCTAATTAACGAGGGAAGTAGTCGAACTCCCCGCCGCGTAAACACTCGAGTTACTCGATAAAAAGATTTTGTATAATCAACGATATTGTTTACGTAATTATAATGTGTAAAGTCCGTATCTATCTCGTTTAATTTAGGAATACTCCACGTCCTTCCGCGTCTAATTTTGATAAACGAGCTGTCTATACAGGATGGCCCGAAAAGTAACGGGTAAATAAAAAAAATATGATGTTATAGCTTAGTTCAAAAATACACAAAATAAAAAGTAAAACTCTATCTTTTTTAATATCTGAATAGCGAGCAAACGAGCAGGCGGGTCACCTGATGTTAAGTGATTACCGCCGCCCATGAAAATTTGTAGCACCAGTGGCACCACCAATGCATTGGCGGCTTTTCAGGAATTTGTTAATCTGTTGTAATTAAGTAGTAATATTTTGATGGTAGTGCGTGGAAAAAAAGCTCTGTCACAACGGATAATCGAAGTAGTCCTGGCACCCAGGCGGTGAGGGTAAAATACATAGTATACTTTATATTAATAAAATTACTATTATATATTTTATATCTAATATCTATCTTTATTAATGTGTCTTTAGTAGCCCGTAAGAGTTTCTGTATCTTTTTTGTAAAAGTATATTCATTCTTTCATCCAAATACTACTCTTTAAATTACCATCACAAAAAAAGAGCATCCTACTATGTATTTTCATAATTTGAGTTATTATTTTGAATTTTAATATTATATTTTAAATAAACTGTATTTACTATCGATTTTCATTATTATCTTATCATTTATTATACGAGAACCAATGACACGATAAATATATGCATCTAGACCGCTAAATTCATAACCCCTGATAAACACTTGCGTAGTCGAGTAAAAAGAGTTATTTATATGACTAGTTATTTAATGACTGCTTCTTGAGTTTCATAATGAAGCGGATTTTTTTTTTCGATTTTGAGTATCCATTTGGACGTTACTTTTCAGGTCACTGTATATTGAGACCTATTATTCCCTTTGAAATAAGCACACTCAGTCATGTGAAAGGTGCGTAATATTATAATATCAACTTCACTCTAGCTTGCGAATAGGAAACATTTACGCTATAAATAATACCTACCTACATATCGCCCACCTAAGGAGCGCATATATAAAATTAAATTATCGCGGGAATTTCCTTCGTTCAAAATAAACAACATTTATAGAGGCCATGAGTTCATTTGGTCAATGAACTTAAATTAATTTTGTTAATAAAAATTTCTTTGGCCCCATATAACACAAATAACTATTACGTTGGTGAAATTCGGCCTTCAGCAATGTATAAGGAGCGAAATATTGTTAGTGTTAATACATACACTTCACTCTAGCCTTCGAATAGGAAACATTTACGCTATAATTATACATATCGCCCACGTCTGGAGCGAATATAAAATTAAATAATCACGTCGCGTTTCCAAAACACAACGTTACCTTCGTTCAAAATTTTAATTAAACGGACACACCGCAGTACGGCTAAGCATATTATGGTCCAAGATCCCAGTGCCGCCAGACCTAAGTTATTTTCTCAGCAATTATTTGTGTACGATAGAGTACTGTTCGAATGTCCTTTCAGTATATGCGTACCAGCTAGATTGTGCCGACGGCCAATTTCCAGATACCAGGTGCTAAAGGTAGGTAAAAACTAGAATAACTTATCTAAAATTCTCAGGGCTGATTTTCATATATGTTTTAAAGAATATTGTAAAAATTAATAAATTAATACTGCCAGACGCTTACCGCCGGCGGTTACTTTAGCCAGACGCTTTGAAGCTCCCAAAAATATATATAATTTAAGTTAACTTATATTCTCAGTTCTGATTTTTATACATGATACTCAGGGAACTATTGCGATATTATCTGTAAGCTTGCAGAAGATATTGCAATAGTTCTCTCTCTCTAGATCCTAAGCTATACCCAGGCAAAAAATCACGTCGATCCATAGCTCTGTTGCAGAGTGATTGAAGGACAAACCAACAAACACACTTTCGCATTTATAATATTATAGTATGATGATATTATCTCTCACACACTTAAACAAGTGAATCATGTTCTAGCGCTCATACATATGGGGACGCATAATGTGTGTCTGGGGGGATGTTTGACCCCTCCAATAGGTCTGGCAGCTTACAGATAATATCGCAATAGTTCCCTGAGTATCACGTATAAAAATCAGAACTGAGAATATAAGTTAACTTAAATTATATATTTTTTTGGGAGCTTCAAAGCGTCTGGCTAAAGTAACCGCCGGCGGTAAGCGTCTGGCAGTATTAATTTATTAATTTTTACAATATTCTTTAAAACATATATGAAAATCAGCCCTGAGAATTTAAGATAAGTTATTCTAGTTTTTACCTACCTTTAGCACCTGGTATCTGGAAATTGGCCGTCGGCACAATCTAGCTGGTACGCATATACTGAAAGGACATTCGAACAGTACTCTATCGTACACAAATAATTGCTGAGAAAATAACTTAGGTATGGCGGCACTGGGATCTTGCTCTATTAGAGAGGTTTACTTCGATGAACATTTTTTTGTTCGTATAATCGGAAAACAGCGTTTATTCTCCCAATTGTTGTTGAAAATAAGATTAAACCCACATGTTGTACCGAACTTTGCTTTTGTTTGCTATACAGCGGCACGGCGGCGCGTCGTTAATTAAAATATAAAAGGACTAAAAAATCTCAGATACATTTTACAAAACGATAATACCTACGTAAACCTAAATATTACCGTATATGTACCGTGTACCTATTTGAAAAAACTACCAGAACCATATTATTGTGACATTATCTACGCTTTACCTACTATTTACGTAATAGTTAAAAGCCCCTAGGAAACTGCCTGTTGCCAGTTACCACCAAGCGTTCCCCATCTAAGTTAGCTGATAGGTAAGTATGCAGTCTAAAATGGAAGCATCATTTCAGACTGCATCGTTACCTATCAGCCGGTGAGATCGAAGGCTAACTTGTCATCCAATGAATAAAGTGGATTAATACTATAAATAAAATATTTGAGAAAATAAAAATAAAAATCATTGTAGAATATGGTGAACATTATCACATTTTAAAGGAGAGTTCTAAAACTAAATGAAATCACCAACCTATGGGGCACATTCAATTTATGTTGGCATACCTAGTTGTTTTTGATGTTTATTTGTAAAGAATAGAACCAGGTTCGCTTAACATTATTTCAGGAGTCTATAATTATATTATACCTATGTTTTTGAGAGTGAAAAACGTGAAAACTATACGGTTGTGTAGACAAGTCTGTTTTAACCTAAACTAACCTACCACCTAATTATATTTTTACTTCCGTTATCTCGAATTCACATAAGAAAAAATAAACAATTTAATAAAAGAAGAAAAAGAAATAGGGTATAAGCGACAAAAGATGAAATGTTCAGGAGAGCCGTTCAAAGTTTTAAATTTTAGAAAAACTGACGTATTTTTGTCATTTATTAAGATATTGTGAAAAGTGAAACAGTTATAAAATCAGATAGAAATGGAACAGTTACTGGTATTCTTAGTTTTAGTGATTTGACGTTATTTAAAGTAGTTTTTGGCGCTTATAACCACAGCTTTTAATTTTTGAATGAGGAAATATGGCATAAGATACAAATGACAAAATCAAATATTAAAGGATAAGAAGCATATGCGACATTCCAATTTATCATTTCGCAAGGTAAAAGGGTATAAGCGACTAGACCGTTCAATCAATATTATAGGAAAAGAAGGATAAGGTACTTTTCATAATGGTTGTATAAAAGATAATAGGGCACAAGAAACAGTCGGCATTCAAAACAATACCAGGATATAAGACATTAGTAACACACAATGTCGCTACGAAGCAAAGAAATATGGATGAAAAGCCACCCCAAAAATAATGAAGTAGCGGAACCAACACAATCCTTCATCAGGAAAATATCTAAAACAGATATTACACGACACCATAATTGGGTCTCTAACTTCTAAAGTAGGGTGAAATTTCTTGGGAGTAAATTTTCACAGAAACATACTAAGGATCTATGTTACTAAGAAGCCTATTACAGTATACCCTGCTATAATATTACACTAAATGGTAGATTTAATAGATATAGCTCGTCATTTCATATTTACTAACGAGCAGATAGTGTGATGTTTTTTGAAATAAAAAAGGAGTTTTTGTTAATACTTTTTAATCAAGAAAAATCAAAATTAACCCCCTTACTAATAAAAACACGAATCGCTTAATAAACCTATTTTAGCTAAAACACTGTTTTGTCTCTTTCTTTCATAACGCTGTCAACATTTGACAGAAAGTGTTAACATTTAAAAAAGTAATAAACATTATACAAAAATAAAGACAGCTTCGCAACTTAAAATTAAAAGGCACCGTTAAACAAAACATGGTATCTTTGTCAAACAACAACGTTTCAAAAAACATGGGAACAAAGGACTATAAAAAAACTTTGTCTTCACTTTCAACTAAGAACGCTTACTATCTACTATTCATTTCAAAATTTCTATTTCCGTACCACTCTTTTCAGCTTAAGAAATTATTAACTTGTTAATAGACTTTCTTATTATGAAATGTTTATGCTGTATAGAAGTTTTATACCTACTTAGTATATCACAATGAATAGGTCAGTCTTAGGTCAATTATCATTGGTAATATTTTTTTTCTTTATAGCTATCGAGATCAACATTAAAAATCACAACTTTTCTTAATCAGTCTTCTTAATTTGAAAGTATTATCTTTATATTCTGAGAAAGCCCCTCAAAATTAAACATTTAAAAACCCCCGACTTAGGTTATCAGTCATTTTGCAGCGGTTGCCATCTTGGATTTAATTTTTTTATAGTGTATTGTGTTCTGCTACTCAAGCCCTTTTATTTGATATACATATTGAGGTAGTTGTGAAAAAATCTGTAATCCATAATAACACTCTCCAATAATTCACCTTTTAAGCAAAAGAATCTAAATTGAAATCGGTTGATCTTTTCGGGAGCAACGATGCCACAGAAAGACACATACACAGACAGACAGACAGACAGACAGAGACAGACAGACAGACATACAACAGACAGACTACAGACAGACACCCTGTCGTTTTTGCGTCGGGGGTTAAAACAACATCATCACTTTAATACTATTGATCTCCCTCATCTTCGATATCAGATTCGGCCAAACAGTCTTTTGTCTTTTTACTGAATGTTAGATTTAAGTACTCTGCCTGAAACTGTTGAGGTATAACTTTGTCCGTACAAAGCTTCATCAAATCTTTATGTTTAAGCTCTGAAATTGGCAGGACCTTGGGATAGCAGTCCGGCAAATCAAGCAACTACGTTTTTGATGCGATTTCTATACGAAACACGGGTGCCTCCGGGTCCATCAAGTATTTGACCGTTGCTGATGTGCGGTTCTTTTTAAAAGTAGCGACTCGTATTTTACTAATCTTGCCGACAAGATTACCCACGAAGTATTTGTCAGCGAGAAGGTCCCATCTCTTGAAGTCTGTGTGATTCAATTTCTCAACATCAAAAGGCTTTGGATTTTTTCTTGCCGTCTGAAAAACTTATACCATTGCGATGGAGCCCAGATAGTAGTATTTTTAACTTGGTTTTCAATTGTTGCGTGTGCAGAATCGACTGTCATATATGTGTGCCCCGTGAGTCAAAAATTTATTTGAACTGATTCAATGTTTTTGCAACGTTGAACAGTTTCGTGGAGCATTGTCAGAATAATTTTGTTACGATTCTGACCAGGACAGCAGTCACAATAAAGAACAAGTCGTTTTATATTCCCACGTTCATCAAGGTCAGTTATGTATTTCCTCAAAATGGTAGCCATTTCGTTAGCACCACGGTTACCTTGGCTCTCGTCCCAATAGTAGCAAAAGACATTTCGTGTGCCGTTTTCGTATATCACTGCGTTATAAACGCTAAGCTTTCTTGAATAAAATAACAACATACTGTCACCGTATGGTGTGTTCAGAACTTTCTGTAGGTCAAAACTTATACAAATTGATGCTGGATCTGTTTTATGAATACTTTTGTGAATCTTGTAGCGGTTGTATGTATGCTCTTTTTCAGCAAGGTGTTCTTCGTGAGCTAGTCTCTCTTCGGATGTAGGGTCAGATAGATTTTCAAAGCGAGAGCATTTGAGGCATTTATCTTTTTTTGGAACGTGGAATGCTATATTAAAATTTTCTTTGAAAATTTTCCGGAAAACACATTCTGAAACAAAATTTAGTCCTTGGAAACTACGGTGTTCTTTATACTGTCTATACAAATTGGTCAAATTTTTGTACTCAGCTGGAAGGTATACTCGGGTACTGTCCTTCCTACAGTAATGTGACGGCACCGCGGGTAATGATTTAATGTAATTTTCGACAGCTACTAAATCATCATTACTGGTGTTATTAGGCGGTACACTTTTACCTCTTTTCGATTCCTTGGCACAACCGAATTGATCAGTAGTTGAAACCGTGTAATAAATATTATCTATCTATGATACCTACAATGTTTCTGCATAAAATGACTACTGATTTACCTTTTTCAAAGTAGAGTCAAATTTTCGGTTAACTGGTTTAGGTTTTTGTAAACGTGTTGACTTCAAGGCCATTTCTAAAAGGACCCTTTTTCGGCCTTTCCTTTCCATTGTTTAACCTAAAATAATAACATTGAATGAAATACAGGTAACATAGATAACAATGCATGAATAATAATAAATAATCACAAATAATAAAAATAGATAGCTTACCAATCCTGTGGGTCCCGATATTATTAAAAATAGGAGCGCACGAGTCACGCTGTCACAGTGCGCGGCTGAGTGTTGCGGGGGGACAAGCGACGCTAACGCATAAGCGACTTTAAAACTGGTTTTTGTGGTATCCAATGGCATAAGCCCCGACTCGTTATTAAATCCTTATTTCACTTATTTGGTATTGCGGTATAAGCGACGTATAAGTATGATTGTAGAACGTGGAAATATGTTATAATCGACACCATGATATCTAATTTAATTTAAGTAATATGGAATTAGCGTCAATCGTATTTATATTAGTAAACGGAAGTAAGGTATAACCACCAGTGTCATATTAAAATCAATTTAGGTAATAGGGCATAACCGACTTGGCTGTCATTAAGAACTGAATGGAAATAGGGGATAACCGCCAGAGTAATATAAGTATGCATTTTGTATATAGGGCACAAGCGCCATAGCTCTGCTAAATTACGAAATGGAAGTAAGCTTTAAGCAACATTTGTACTTTTCAATTGAAATGCTTAAAAGGCATAAACAACCAAAAACTTGGCACCCTTGTGAAGTAAAAAAGCATTACCGACAACAAACCCAAAATAAATCATTTTTGTAGGGGTACAATCACCTTTATAGCAAAAATGACCAGAATTTTCGTCGGTTAACAAAAATAACACTATAAATTGTTTTTCTTTTGCTTGGGCATAAACGCCAAAAAAGTCATCGTAGAGCCATGGGAGTAAGCGCATTCGAAAGAGCAGAAAATTTTAAGTCCAATGGCATAATAACTCATTTTTGACAAAAATGTCGCTTATGCCCTATTTCCTTTTAACCGTCGAATATTAAACAAACACTATTAATAATTCTCTGAAAACATATCTTACTTAAAGCTCTAATAAAAACATGAGAATTTGGCAAGAAGAACCAAAATAGACTTTACTTCGCCTAGTCTGAATATACCGTACCTACTTTGTAACAAGTAGAGTAGTGCAGGGTTGCCATGCCAAGATTGTTAATCCTTTCATATGAAAACATTTAAGGAGGCCATGAGTTCATTTAGCCAATGAACTAAAATAATTTTTGATTTCGCGAGGTTTTACTTTTTGTATATTTTTTTCAAACAAAAATATACTTAATACAAGATATTTCAATTCAAAAAGTATGCAAAGTAAAGCCATGGCACAACCCAGCAAAGTGCCTTGCTCCCAAACTAGGATCTTATTTTTTTTATCTATCGTAATCACTAATGAGTCTAATGAACATAAACCATTTTAGGTACCCTTAGGTAACGCGGCCGAAAGTTTTTAATACCTATTTATGATATATGAGTATTGCTAAGTAACATTACTATATCATAACTTTCTGTCTCTCAGAATATATCTAATTACCTTCTAGATTTGATAGATTATTGCCTAAAACCAATTAACATTATGATATATGACAATACATCGCTGAAGTAAGTTTGAAGTCTTTTGTTACATTTGACAACCCTAGGCTCTAAATAGAGAGCTACCAATTTAAGTTATTGAATCAACTCAATCATTCTAGACGAATTCGATTTAAATGCGAGTCGCTCACCTGCAGTAAATTAAGTTTATTCACTTACTAAAATATCTGCATTTTTTTAACAAAATACTTTTAATGTAAATTGGGTGCAAATGAGCAGGCCACTTGAACTCCACTCTGATTGTAGTCCCATACTTTGCAATTGAGCTTCAAGAGGTAAGGGTCGGATTGAAATCTAGAAAGACGTCCGATGTTCCAACCCAGGTTCAACCCAGGTTGAACCCAAGCCCAGTTTCACACTCACTATTTTCGTACCCACTCCTTGTAGGAGTAGGTACGCAAAGCACGCCTAATTTTGTTAGGATTCGAAATCCTTACTTATATTATAAATGCGAAAGTGTGTTTCTTGGTTAGTCCATCATTCACGGAGCAGCGGCGCACCGTAATCCAAGGACAAACCAACAAATAATAATATATAAAAATTCTTATAAAAAAAACCGACTTCAAACGCCACTGAAAAGTATAAAATAATTTCAGTTTGTACACGTATGTTGAAGTCGGGCGGGCCTAAATAGAAACGTTTAAACGATGAAACGAATGCGCCACGCTTGCCAAAGTTTTAGTTTGTAGGTCCAGGCACAGAATGTATACTACGGTCGTTCAGAGAATGCGTTTCTGACACGTCGCGATTGAACTGACGACGTAAGTTTGTAATGGCGTTGCAGTTACGATAAAAATTTATTGCTGGTTGTTTACCGTTTTAACAATTGATGAGCATTAAAACAACATTATTATATCAATAATCAATTAATGTTATAATTTTGTGCCAAACTGAGTGTCAAATAACTTGGTAAACAATATTTGACTGATAGGTGTCAGGAACGCATTCTCTGAACGGCCGAACTTTAATAGTACTTGGTACAGGTATGTTGAAGTCGGGCTAGCGGTGCAGTTTCATAGTTCTATTGAGGCCCGCCCGACTTCAACATACATGTACAAACTGAAATTATTTTATACTTTTCAGTGGCGTTTGAAGTCTGTTTTTTTAAAGAATTTTTAATATATTATTATTTTAAGTTTTTTAGTGTAGCTTCATAGGAGTTCATTCATCATTGAGGAGTTCCGTCCTCTATCACCGAAGATATTCATCAGATCTTCACCAATTTTAAACGGGACCAAGCTGACGGTGTGTCCTTTTCAAGACTGTACTAGTGTGCTGCATATCCTGGCTGCAGTTTCAGCTCCATAATCAGAGCAATTCCATGGATATCATTTAAGACTACTTATCAATACGAATGAAACGAGCACAAACTAAATATGGTTAGGTAGTTTCATTACAGAGTGCTCATAACCACCGTTCAGCTTCATCATCAGACCCTGGATAATATCTAGGACCAGAGTACTTCTCAAGACGAATCTAACGAGCCCGAACTCCTGCATGGTGTTACATTGTTTAACTACAGAATTCCCATAACCATATTCCGCGTGTACAGCACATGTACATGTACATGCTCATTTTCAGCTCAATCGGAAACCGGTAATGGTTCTAATACATCTTGCAAGACTTGACCTAAACATTGCAAGATAAATAAAAGCTTGTAAAAATAAGATGATAAATAGAAATTAGCTTATGTATGTATGTTATTTATGTATGTTATGTACTAGGCATGGTTAAAAGTCTACACAGACTCTGATCGCGAGCGATTTCCTCTCATTCATTGAGGAGTTCCGTCCTCAATCTCCGAAGATATTCATCAAATCTTTAGCAAATTTAAATGGGACCTACCTGCAGATAAGCCCTTTCAAATAAAAGAAAATTATTGAAATCATTTAAGATTTGATGGAGATATGGATGGATATCGACAAAAAAAATTAAAAAAAAAATACGCGTTGAATTGAGAACCTCCTCTTTTTGTGTTTTTTGAAGTCGGTTAATGATCACACTTTCGCATTTATAATATTAGCAGCGAAGAAATAGCAGTTCTCGCTTACTATTGTTGACTACTTAATGAAAGCTAAATGTATTATTCAAATTAAAACGGTTATCGTGGAATCCTTACCTACACGTGGAATAACACTAAGAACTGGCTGCATTTCCGCACTGAATATGACATTATATAATCCGCACTAAGGCTTTGTGAAAGTAACGAGCCAACCCTTTGGCAACCCAAGAGCCAATTAAGCGTCGTTGTACGTCGCTTAAGATTTTTTTGTTGGAAGCTTGTGACCACACAGTTCTCTACAAACGGGCTCAAGTGGTCCATAAGAATCGTATTATAAAAAAGTTTTTAATACAAATTTCCATTATGAGATCGTGCTCAGAGACACGTAGAGAAGATTAGAAGTTAATCTTACTTACCTACCTACTTTCATATGACCCATCACCCACCGTTATAATAGTATCTACAGTAGAGCTAGGCATTGACTTATTAATACATAAAATTATTATTTATACTGGTTATTGGTATTAAATGTATATGAAGTTAGGTATATGTATTTTGGATACGTTAATATATAATTCTTTTTTTTTTTACGTAACGCAAATGAGTTTTGTCTGGCTAAAGTGGCTGTGACATACAGACGGACGAACTAGACAAAATCATAAAGATTCCTTTCCCAAGGATCCTTAAAAACCAGAACAAATCGGAAATTTCCGATAAAAATTGAATTCCATACACCATGCACAGCAAAGGATTTGAATACGTAACTTTATTTTTGATGGATGGTATAGTGGAAATTCATGACATGCAAGGAAGCTATTACCACAGTATAAAAATGAATATGGCGAGGCACTACACAGTTTTCCCCGCGATGTTTTCCACGGATATTCGCGTTTATTCCACGGAATGTTACTATTATGTTAAGCCGTACAAACATTCGGTAAAAGCGGGTTTATATAATGTTCTAGGAAATACGATTTTCGTCAGAGCTACCGGGAAACTGCGCTCTCGAGCTTAATATAAAATATTAGACATAGAGGATTATTACGGACCTTTAAATTCATGCAGCAAAATTTTTGATGATTTATTTATTCAGAAAAAAAAACAATAAGTAGGTGTAAAGTATTGTTGTTGAATAGGTAAATGTTCCAAACAAAGAAACTCGATGTAATGTATTGTATTTAAATATTGTTGTATACTATTTGTTTTACTTGTTTTATCTTAATATATATAAATTACGTGTCACGTTGTTTGTCCGCGATGGACTCTTAAACTACTGAACCGATTTAGATCAAACTTCGTAACTATCTGTAATTTGTTCCAACTTGAAAGATAGGATAGTCTTTTTTGATTACGATAGTTTATTTGTTTTATTTATATAGATAAGTTGGCGGTACGAAGTTCGCCGGGTCAGCTAGTTGTATTATAAAAACAAAGATGAATATTAATATTGCCAGCTTATCAAACCAGCAACTCTACTAAACGTCTAAACACGCGTTTAGTATTATATAAGCTAGATAATATATTATACTAATAGTGAACTGTGTCCACTGTCCTACGTCGAACCTATAACATATAACGCACTTTTTGTAGTTGAATCGACAATTTAAAACGGTCTTCACACCTAGAACTACACTAGCGGCACGCTATGATGGCCGGTTTGACGTTTGTCCGCTCATGAAGTTCCGTATTAATTGATAACGACTTTGAAGGAAATAATTGTATTACTTTATTGACGATAGTGATGTGCAGAGATTCATAAATTTTATCGAATGTAGTTTTAGGTTTAGGACTCAAAATTTATTTATTAAATTGATTTCTAAAATGTATACAAGTGTAGAAAAATCAGTTTGCACCATTTAAGGGGTGAATGTACTTGTGAATATGAACAATTTTCACTATGTGGACAAACCTCTGAAATCGCAAAAAAATATCAGCTGTTTCATACAAAAGGTAAAATTTTTATTGAAGTGAAAACTTCTTTAGCGGCGTTGAGCACTTTTCTGTAATGGGTATAAAATCATAAACTCGCGTCAGGACACGTGACCCTGATCGAAAAAGCGTAAGACGGATGGAGAGTAGACAACTATTACCTTTGATTATTTCAGACGCTTCGTCATCGCTTGGTTAGTCTAGTGGCAAAGGGACCTGAGTGAGTTTCACTCAGTCCCTTCGCTGGTTCAGGGTTCGAATCCTACCTTCGGCTTACGTTTTTGTTTGTTTTTTTTTTTTATTTTTATTTTTGTAAGAACTGTAAAAGTGTAACTTGAATTATTTTAATTATATTTATCAATTTAAAGAAAGAAAATTTCCGTAACCGGAGGTGGGTATGAACCCGTACTTATTTGGTAAGTAGGCGGCGCGGCGCCTGTATAATAGAGCCACGGCAGGTATGATAAGGATGTCGAAATTAATTACTGTATATGTACTGCCGAAGCTAGTACAATTGTCGTATATAAATACGGCAATTGAACTGACTGCGCCATCTATGATGATGACCACAAACTTCCATGATTAATATTTTACGACGTAAGACAGCTGTTTGTATCTACTACTCTTGAAGTTCTTTATATTTCACTTAGATGTCGTAAGTGTGCTATATTTATTGAAGTGAAAACTTCTTTAGCGGCGTTGAGCACTTTTTCTGTAATGGGTATAAAATCTTAAACTCGCGTCAGGACACGTGACCTGATCGAAAAAGCGTAAGACGGATGGTTACTATGGTTACTTACCTCTCTACGGCGCGGCGAAAATGTATGCCCTAGTAACTAGTAAATCCCTAGGGAACTCTTTTGATTTTCCGGGATAAAAAATAGCCTATGTCACTCTCCAGGTCCTCGACTATATCCATGCAAAAAATCTCATCGATCCGTAGCTCTGTTGCGGCGTGATTGAAGGACAAACCAACAAACACACTTTCGCATTTTACATTTATACTATAAAGTAAAATGCGAGTTCCCTAGGGATTTTAAAAACTAAATCCATGCGGACGAAGTCGCGGGCATCAGCTAGTTTGCTAATAATTAAAAACAAATAAAGAAACAGTAGGCCCAGGATTTTATACTTAATATTAGTATGATCTAGTTTTCACTTCTATCGGCAGTCCCTATGAGTGCCAATTTTTTTTTTTTATATGATATATACCACAACTCGGCATTTGGTTTTCTAAATTGAAAATTTTTAAAAATGGAATCTAATACGATCGTCACATAGGATCGCTGGCTAGCACAACTACTACCTCCGGCAAACTCGCGTCAATGCTCAATGCAAAACAAAGCAGTTTCGAATTGACGTTGCTTCGAAAAGTATAAACTGTCAGTGCAATGCGATTGTGATATAGTTTTGACCTGGCTTTGGATTTCAAATATTGATACTGCATTACTGTTGACCCTTGCTCGTTAATTTGGACTCTGTTCAAGCCCTTTGTTGTGGATTTCGTCAATATGACCGAACGTACGCAGAGAACTGTTCTAAATAGTCAGACACGTGAGTTCGTAATACGCCTTCGTAACTATTTCGATCGTGAAGCTCAAAATGGAGGGCCAATTTTACCTATAACGTCAGTGGTTGAACGCGTAGCTGATGCGCTTAATATTGGACAACGAACTGTTAGACGGATAACTAAAAAAAAAATATGGCGAGACTGGCACAGAAGAAAATAAACTTCACACACCAAAAAAGAGAAAACGAGCAAAACCAGTCGTAGGCATCGATAGCTTTGATGCCGATGCTATCCGAAGACATGTTTACGGCTACTATTTACAGAAGGAGTATCCAACAAGAAAAAAGTTGGTGCATTCACTGAAGGAAGCTGGATTATTCTTCGGTGGGGAAAGTTCTTTAACGAAGATTTTGAAGACCATTGGATTTCGATACAAAAAATGTAACAAACGCAAAATATTGATGGAAAGATTTGATATAGCGATGGCAAGGTATACTTTTTTACGGCAAGTGAAAGAAATCAAAAATTGGCAAAATGTTGTGTTCTTGGATGAAACATGGCTTAATGCTAACCATACTGTAGGCCGTTCTTGGAACAATGACACAGCAGCATCTACTTCCAAAGTTCCTGTAGGAAAAGGATCGCGACTTATAATTTGTCACGCCGGAACCATCAACGGGTTTGTCGAAGGTTCTCTCATGGCTTTTGCGTCAAAAACCACTGGAGACTATCATGAAGACATGAATGGAGAAAAGTTTACTGAATGGTTTACCTCAATGTTGTGTAGCCTCCCTGAACCATCTATTATAATTATGGACAACGCCCCATACCACTCGATGCAAATTGACAAGCCACCTGCCCAATCCCAAAAGAAAGCTGATATCGTCGCATGGCTTCGTAAAAATGGCGTAGATGCAAACATGAATATGTTAAAAGCGGAATTAGTACGTCTTTTAAAAGAAAACAAACCAACCAAGATCCGATACGTCATTGACGAAATAGCATTAGAACATGGGCACAGAGTTATACGGTTACCGCCTTACCATTGTGAGTATAATGCGATTGAGTTGGTGTGGGCTCAAATTAAGGGATATGCTGCAAGACACAATACAGAACCCCCATTTACCACAAAAAAAAATGCTAAAATTATTAGAAGAAGCTTGTGAACATGTGACTAAAGGAGACTGGGAAAAGGTTGTGAATAGAACTGTTAAATTAATAAGGGAAGATTATGAAAGAGATGTGAAAATAGATAATATTATAGAAAACGAACATATAATTATTAATGTAGGTGATGATAGCAGTGACGACAGTGAAAATAGTAGTATGGACGAATCTGATTAATTATGGCCTTTTGTGGCACCTTTTTTGGTATCTTTTGTATTCATATGTTTCTTGTGTGCATATAAAATATGTTTATTCATTTTCATTCAAATATTCAGTTCGTTCAAATAAATTAAATAAACATATACATTTTTGTTTTATTAAACCTATTTAATCAGGTACAAAAACAAAACTTAATTGTTTTTTGTTCGAGAATAAATTGACATTCCACATCACTATTGTAATGTGTCAAACCGGCCATCATAGCGTGCCGCTAGTTTAACAGCGAACATGTATTTTACTTATCTTGGAAGACTCCCTATTCAATCATTTGTGAGAAATTAATTCTTAACATCAACATTCCAATTCTTCTTTTATAACACACAACACTTAAAAGAGAAAAGAGTCATTAAACAAAAACATAACACTCTTTATTGTATCTCGTTTCAGTTGTAAAAGAACGAGAATACATAAATTAATATCATCAATTACTTTGAAAAGACGCTTTTATTTTGAGGTCAAATGAAAACGTGGCAAGAAACTTGGCAAGCGTTGACACCATTTTAGTTCAGTCTACACTTAGCATCTCATATAGGGTTGTCGAAAATTGTACCGCGAAAATACCGAACACAATGCCAAATTCACATTCAAAAAAGTGTCGGTTTCAAAAAAGTGTCGATCTGTGTCGAGTGTCGGTTCAATTTTGTCTTAATTTTTTCTGTCTAGCCCCCTTCCGCACCGCGCGATAAGGAACTACGTTCCAAAAATGGTGAGATTTGGTCTCATCACATTTCTTTTGACAGCCCTAACCGGGGATAACCAACCAATTTAAGTTGTTGAATTCCATTCGGCTATTGTAGATGTTTAAAGGTGGGGACGTTCACCTACAATTCGCATAAATTTAGCAAGTTCATTGCGCATTCGAACTGCGCAAAAAATTTGCTGGTGCGAAGTTGTATACCATAAAGCAATAAGTACCATCGCGTGGGGAAGTAGTGCCAGGCGCCAAGTAGGTAGAACTTCACTTTGCTGTTGTGGCACCTTGTAAGACTATGTTTTAAAACAGCATTTGAGTTGTATGGAAACAATCGGCTCTGCATCCAGCTGACCACAAGATAGTGTAACTAATTTATTATTATAATTTGTAGCTATGAGTACATCAATATTATATTATTTTGTTTTGAAAATTGCAACTGCTGAGTTTGTAGCCGGCTCTTCTCTGCAGAATCTCCATTTTGAACCCGTGGCAGAGTCTCGACGTGTCATAAGAGCTACCGGTTGGTCTGCATGAAATAAATACTTTTGAATTTAAAAATTTATTGTTTCATCTTCTCGCGTCAGGTTCCTCCTTTACGGATCTTGCCCCCTCGAAATATCACTTCCTTCACAATGTTGCTTCAATTTTATTTTCTGTTGGAGGCTATACTGAAGGCATTGAAAAGGGCGTGTCGATCGCTTCTCGACTTAACTAATTTTGATATAGGGACATGGTTTAACTACACTTTCTCACTTTATTAGCATGCATTTTAGAGACGGTCGTAGGCTAGTATTAATCCCAGAAAATCAAAGTGTTCTTACGGGATTTTCAAAAAACCTAAACCAACGCGGATGAAGTCGCGGACATCTGCTTGTTTCTAATATAATTCAAAATTCAACAAAAAAGTCTTGAGAGGTGTCAAGGGACACCCGGATGGAACGAAGTTCCTTTCGATTAATTAATTTGAAATTTTTAAAACTTATTTTTAAGTTATAAAAAATTAGGGAAACTTCCACATGTAGAAATTATTTAAAATAAAATTGAAAATAGAAAACTCAGTCTGTCGAGCTGGGATTCGAACCATCGACCTTTAACTGTTTAGCGACTGTAGAAACCACAAGGCTACGGAGATCTAATATTGTAGTGTGAAAATATTGAACACAATGACAAATTCTTATTCAAAAAAGTGGCGGTTTCAAAAAAGTGTCGGTTCAATTTTGTCTTAATTTTTTCCGTCTAGCCCCCTTCCGCACCGCGCGATAAGGAACTACGTTCCAAAAATTCAAATTACAAAATTATTATTGCATGTAGGCCCACCTGTGACTCGTATGACACGTTAATACTCTACCACAGGTTCGGAATGCAGATTCTGCTGAGAAAAGCTGGCAAGAAACTCAGCAGTTGCTCTTTTCAAAACATTATACAATATCGATGTATAGCTATAAAGTACAATGCAATAATTTACACTATCTTGTGGTCAGCTGAATGCCAACCCGATTGTTTCCATACAACTTTGTCACTAATAAATTCACTAACTTTGCAATAACCTGGACTTAATAAATGTGATTTTACAAATTAATATGTACCTACTATTATTTCTATAATAATAGTAGGTACAATAGGTGGTATACCACCTATTGTAGATCGTTATTCGTTATCTGATAAAGTTTGAACGGCCTGTCGCTAATGATGGCCTTTGTTTCTTTTTGTACACCACTTCGATCCTATTCAGAAACTTATGTCATATTTTATTTGATAGGCCCGAATATAAGGACGCTTGATACGAGGTTGGGGCTCAAGATAATAGGCAGTTTCGTGATAGTGCAAGTTCGTGCCTTATCTAATCTTTCTCACCTATTGCGGAGACGTAATATTATTTGCTATTGGAACGTAACTACTTACCTTATCGCGCGGTGCGGAGCTCGGAAGGGGGATAGACGGATCGACACTTTTTTGAAACCAACACTTTTTTGAAGGCATTGTGTTCGGTATTTTCGCGGTACAATATTGGGTCTCCGTAGCCTTGTGGCTTCTGCAGTCGCCTAACAGTTAAAAGTCGATGGTTCGAATCCCAGCTCAAAAGACCGAATTTTCTATTTTCAATTTTATTTTAAATAATTTCTACATGTGGAATTTTTCATTTACATGTGGTTATTTTACATGTGGAATTGTTCAACATATAGAAATTGTTTAAAATAAAATTGAAAATGGAAAATTCGGTCTGTCGAGCTGGGATTCGAACCATTGACCTTTGGCTGTTAGGCGACTGCAGAAGCCCCAAGGCTACGGAGACCCATTATTGTACCGCAAAAATACCGAACACAATGCTAAATAAATTAATCGAAAGGAACTACGTTCCATCCGGGTGTCCCTTGACACCTCTCAAGTTTTTTATTTTTCTATAATTATCTTGAATACCTACATTTGTCTCAAAATATCGTTGGCCCGCAGGCTGAGCACACGATATATAATATCTTCTCGAACTAAAAGAGTTCGTCTATACAAAAGATTTAATTTAAGCTCGTATATGATTTTTTAACGATAGTAAGTATAAGCCAAGTACACTATTTTGCCTGTCTATCTGTTTGTACGGTCTAATCTTCAAACTTTCAAACAACCGAATCAAAGTCAAAAGGGTTATAACTCTCGCGGTGTTGAAGTTTATTTGGAGTTATAAAGTATATTAATATAGAGTTTATATAATATTATTTGATAATTTTAAGTAATTATGTTTATTAATTCAGAAGTTATAAGGCTCTGACAGACAGACGAACAAATGCAAGTTCAGCCAAGTAGACTCGGAGACCTCGCTTCGCCCGGACAATTAATTAAAAATCGGCCAAGTGCGAGTCGGGCCTCGCTCTTTTAGGGTTCCGTACATATTACCAAATCATTTTTTTAAACTAGATACATATTTAGATATCTTAGTTCTTAGAAAGTACTAAATTAGCATATGGGGAAAAAATGCTCGTTCGATTTGGTCACAACTTACAAACCGCATTATAAATCAGTGTTTTCAGTATTTGTTGTTTAAATAACCTATATAGTACATAATATACCAAAATTTCAAATTCCTAACTAGTTAAGTTTTTGAGATAGACCCCCAAATTTAATAGACACAAAATTGGTCTAAAACCGACAACTTTTACGGCCCCCCATTTCTTCATTATTGTAGCTAAAAAATAAAAAAATATATATTTGAACTCCACTTAATGAGTTCTAGACAATGACATCCCATATGCCAGGGTAAAAAATAAAATTTTATTTCGACTCTTCCATATTGTATGGGAGCCCCCTTTATTTTTTAATTTAATTTTATTTTTATTATTTGTTGTTATAGCGGCAATAGAAATACACAATATGTGAAAATTTCAGCTGTCTATCTATTACGGTTTACGAGATACAGCCCGCTGACAGACGGACGCACGGACGGACGGAGGGACGGACGGACAGTCCCGTTGGCACCCTTTGGGTACGGAACCCTAAAAAGGAAGTGTGTTTCAAAGTGTGGTGTGATGAGAGGAATAAATAATTATAAGACGCAGTATTAGAGCTGCATCGTAATGTAACTCTTGGTAGGTACCTACTGGTAAGGCACATAGTAGTCTAATATCCAATAAGTTACCGAGGCAAACAGGAAACTTTTGGAAAGTTCTGCAATATTTGACTGTATTTCATTTGAAAAAAAAAAAGGAAGCAAAGTTTCGCAATACTGTTAAAAGAAGGTTGGCTGTTATTGTTATATTATGTAAGTAAGTCTGTTTATCTATGAGAAAAGAGGTTATTATGTTGGTTGGTACCTATTGAGAAAAATGTAATGAAAGTTCTCCGTTGGTTTAGGTTTTTGGACAACACTATTATGGCTCGATTATATGAAAAATATGCAGCGAAGGTTCCCTTTAGGTAAACATCAATTCAGGCTGAACATCTCAATAATATTGATGTAAATATTTTATGAGACTTACGGAATATCGAAGTATAACAAAGTAGGTTTCAGACATTACAAATATTTTCCATTAGAGTACATGAGTAAATAACAAGAATTTATGAATGAAAACAGAACAGAGATAAAGCTTCCAATATTTTATTAGCCGTGCTGTAATAGGTATATAGGTATATATATATATATATATATATATATATATATATATATATATATATATATATATATATATATATATATATATATATATATATATATGTATACCTTCTCGTACACTACAGCAACATCACAAAACCGTAGATACTTTATGCAGACGAAGTCGTGGACAGAATTGAAATAACTGATAAATTAAGATTGTGCTTAAATTTAAGGTAATTTAAGCCCAATCTTAATTTATCAGTTATCATATATCCTTCTTTTAGAAACCTACCAAAATTTCAAAACGTCTTTACTCGTTGGATAGGTATATACGCATATACGAGTGCGTTTAGGTACTCAGCGATGTTGAAATTTGCACTAAGATTCATATGGCCTGCGAATCATATTATGATGAGATGACATCCTTGGACACGCATCGTTTGTTAAGGACTTTTAATATTGATAATTTAAAAAATATTATCTAGCCCTTATATATTTTCTCTTATTAAATTGTCTCTTTCTATGCCGCGAGCGTACACGCTGCCACAGTATTTTCTCTGCAGTGGTTACGTTAACTTGATTTACGCCTTTTGGTTCTGTCCCTTCTACATCCCCAACCTCAGTCAACAACGCAGTATTTAATAATGGCGTCGTTTGTACTCTGTTTGTACGCGCTGTTCGTCACCCTTGCGAGTTTACAAAGCTTGTAATTTCACCTCTCCTGCGTCGGCTTTATAGAAAACCAAATTAAATGTTGTTTGGAAGGTTTTGATTAAATTTTTTTTATTGTTCCCCGTGCGTAGATATTTATTGAGCTTAAACGAAGCTCATATGAAAGTTTGTTAATCTCCCAGCTAATATAACTTATGTGGTTGTAACGGCAACTTTTAATATGTTTAGGAGTTCAGAGATTACTATTGATCTTACTGTTACAAATGCTAAAGTGTGTTTATTTGTTGGTTTGTCCTCCAATAACGCTGTTAAAGAGTTATGGATCGATGTGATTTTTTGCATGGGTCTTGTTGAGGGCCTGTAGAGTGACATAGGTTACTTTTATCCCGGAAAGTTCAAGATTTCCCGCGGGATTTTAAAAACTAAATCCACGAAGTCGCAGGCATCAGCTAGTTATGATGTCTATTATCATTCCAAGAGAGTCAGAGTCATTGTTCTTACCACCACAATAAGGATTTTAAAGATCAGTCTTTTGTAAAAACCGATACAATCGAATTCGGTTCCAAGATTGAACACAAGGCAAAAATTGGCAGTTAAGATAACGTGATTAAATTCCTGAATAGTGGTTCACAAATCTAATTAGATTTGTGAACCACTATTCAGAAATTTAATATGATACTTATCAATTATTTACGCTTGAGCTTCCGAAAACAATCAAAAATCGATTGAGAGATATACACTCTCTACTTCATAAGCACACAAATAATACTGTACAGATGCCGATAATTTAGGGTGCCATTAGTTAGAGAATTTATGCGAAATTAATTTATTAATTTAATCTAAAATCGTTTATTTTGATTCGTTTAGAAATACCTTTAGGAGACTCGATGATAAAAAAGCAATCTGTCTATAGTGGAATTCCGTGTCTTATCTCGGTCCATAAAGATAACGATTTCTCGTATTAATGAACACTACAACTGAAACTTCAATCTGATTTAGGTAAGGCGCATACATACAACTTTTACATCGACTAAACTGTTTAGTCGAGTTGTGTACTTTTCGTGAATTCAACACAAATAAACTATAATCAAAAGCAAATCGATACGGCTTTTTGATTTTTTTTGTCGAGCAACTATCGTGTTGATAGTTTGCGCACATTCTATGATCGCAGTACATTCCTATAAACTCATGAAACACAACTAAATAGTTGTTCAACTAAAAGTTGTATGTTTGCGCTAGGCCTTAATATTATTGATTTTTTATAGCTTCCTAGTTTTGTTTTTTTTTTCATGTGGAATTTTTCCCTAATTTTTGACCGAGCGAAGCGAGGTCTCTGAGTCTACTAGAGCGAATTTGCACTTGTCCGTCCGTCCGTCTGTCCGTCCGTCCGTCCGTCCGTCTGTCAGATCCTTATAACTTATGAATTACTGAACGTAATTACTTCAAATTTAGATATAATATGTAAACTGATGGCCTCCAGCCGAAAATGGCTTAAAAAGTTATAAAAATCTTTATTTCAGGGGGGCTCTCATAGAAGCGAATGCGAAGTAAATTTTGAAAACGCTCTCAAAAAAGCAAAATCCGCTATGTATTTTCAAGTTGAACTTATTTTTTTATTTCACTTGTATCCTGTACTTGAACAACAAATACTAAAATTATATGAATATTATAAAGAAACGAGATTATTTAATTTTTAATGGTCATCAGTAATTTTCACATAGCTTCACAATAATGCTAATAGATGGCGCACTCATTAACTATTCCACGGAACTAGTACTACTATTTAGGAGTTACGACTACGATCTATCTATCCCAAAAACAGTTTTGCGTCGACTATTATTATTTAGGTACATAATATAATAACATATTATTCAATTAAAATTATTCTTTAGTTAAATATCAAACTTCAATAAACTATTAATTGCTACATTTTGTATATTTTCTATTCGCGTCGATAGATGACGATTTGTACAGATGCCCGTAACCCGTTTTCACTCGTTAGTACCTACATAATAATTCAATGTTTTCACTAACGTTCCCTAACCTTTACGGGCTACCTATGATGAGTTAGGTGATGATTTCTGTCAACTTCTTTATCACGATCCTGTACGGGACACCTAAAAGGACATTGGGACGGATGTTAGGACTTAGGATTGTATTCAGGAGCAACCTACGTAAAGAGACTCCTACATAGGGGATGATTTAGGTATGTTTGGTGAAAACGGGCATAATAATAATGTCAGTTTTGGTCGTCATGTATCGATTGAATAAATAATCATGGGATACCGTTACCGCGAGGTCTCAGTTCGGGGCGAACCACTAGCACAGAATATATAATAGTACTAAGCACTAGTTTATAACTTATAAGTTATAAAAAATTAGGGAAAGGTTCCACATGTAGAAATTGTTTAAAATAAAATTGAAAATGGAAAATTCCGTCTGTCGAGCTGGGATTCGAACCATCGACTTTGAACTGTTAGGCGACTGCCGGAGCCACTAGGCTAGGTAATCGAAAGGAACTACGTTCCATCCGGGTGTCCCTTGACACCTCTCAAGCTTTTATTTATTTATTTTTATATATACATAGATTTACACAACGACACAAAAACCTGTTGAAGATTTGGCGAAAGATCCCAGAGCCAAACTGACCCGACACTATACCGAAGATATCCCGGACGTCAGCCTATACGAGATTAGAATGGCTCTCAAACAGCTCAAGGACAACAAGGCGCCAGGTGATGACGGAATCACTGCGGAACTCCTGAAAGCGGGTGGAAAACCGGTACTTAAGATCTTTCAGCGATTGTTCAATTCCGTCATCCACGAGGGCACAACACCGGAAGCATGGCACAGGAGCGTGGTGGTTCTGTTCTTCAAAAAGGGTGATAATACCTTGTTGAAGAATTATAGACCCATCTCGTTGTTGAGTCATGTTTATAAGTTGTTCTCGAGAGTCATTACGAATCGTCTCGCTCGTAGGTTCGACGACTTCCAGCCTCCCGAACAAGACGGATTCCGAAAAGGCTTTGGTACCATAGATCACATCAAAACATACATACATACAAAAGACGGAAGAGTATAACCAGCCACTTTGCTTAGCGTTTGTGGACTATGAGAAAGCCTTCGATTCGGTGGAAACTTGGCCTGTGTTGAGGTCGCTGCAGAGATGCCGGATTGACTACTGGTATATCCAAGTGTTGAAGTGCTTGTATGAAAACGCCACAATGTCAGTACGTATACAGGACCAGACTACGAGGCCAATCCACTTGCAGCGTGGAGTGCGACAGGGAGACGTTATCTCCCCGAAGCTCTTTACCGCTGCGTTGGAGGACGTCTTTAAGCTTCTGGATTGGAACGGGCTTGGCATCAACATAAACGGCGAGTACATCACTCACCTGCGATTTGCCGATGACATAGTAGTCATGGCAGAGACTCTGAGAGACCTCAATACAATGCTCAACGATCTCAGCAGGGTTTCTCAACAGGTGGGCCTGAAAATGAACATGAGCAAGACGAAAATCATGTCCAATGCTCATGCACCGCTCCACCCAGTAATTGTTGAGAACTCTGCACTCGAAATTGTCGACGAGTATATTTACCTGGGACACACAGTCCAGCTAGGTAGGTCCAATTTCGAGAAAGAGATCAGCCGCCGAATCCAACTCGGCTGGGCTGCGTTCGGGAAGCTCCGAGATGTCTTCTCGTCCAAAATTCCTTAGTGCCTGAAGACTCAAGTCTTCGAACAGTGCGTGTTGCCAGTGATGACTTACGGATCCGAGACATGGTCGCTAACTAAGTGCCTCATAAGTAGGCTCAGGACCGCTCAGCGGGCGATGGAGAGAGCTATGCTCGGAGTGTCCCTGCGGGATCGAATCAGAAATGAGGAGATCCGTAGGAGAACCAGAGTCACCGACATAGCTAAGCGAGTCGCGATACTGAAGTGGAAATGGGCGGGGCACATAGTTCGAAGAGCTGATGGTCGTTGGGGTCCCAAGGTGCTGGAGTGGCGACCCCGCACCGGGAAGCGCAGTGTTGGCAGACCCCCCACCAGGTGGACCGACGACATCAAACGAGTCGCAGGGAGCCGCTGGATTCAGGCGGCGCAAGACCGAGGCCTGTGGAAGTCCATGCAAGAGACCTTTGTCCAGCAGTGGACGTCTATCGGTTGATAAAGAAGAAGAAGAAGAAGATACATAGATTTTGATTAATCGGCCAAAATGCATAGTTTTTTTTTATATTAATCGTAAACCTCTACAAACAATGTTAACGATGAATAAGCAAATTAATATATTATCGTTTTACTTTTGGAGTACGGAACCCTTGGTGCGTGAGTCCGCTTTTCACTTGGCCGGTTTTTTTAACCATGTGATATTAACTATTACAGAATACCAAGTTTCGACTCCACAGCTCTATACTTAATGTTGAGTTCTGAATTCAAAAATCTGCGTTGTACTTCTGTAATTAAGTAGATTTATATGTTAGGTAGGTAGATTAGGTCTCCACTCACTCTTGAACGTCTAACTATGTACTTACTGAACAAATGAAGCAAGAAAGTTGCGGTTCTTTGTAACCCAGAAAATTAAAGAGCGAGATTTTAAAAATGGGTTGGGTTATTCGACGTATGAAAGATGTGATTTTTTGACGATTACCTTGCAACTAATTATTTAATATACTTAGTTACAAGGCGCTGATCTGTTATTCGTCATACCAACATGAGCAAAAAAGATAAATATAATATAAGTTAATAAATAAATGCCAAAAGAATGTTATATGTGAAAAGAAAACAAGAGTTATGAACTTTTGTATTGACCTACATGACGAGCGCTGGCACTTGCTCTCTAAAGAGTACAAAAGCTATTCGAAAACTCATAAACAATTAATATAAATAGTATCTATTGTGGAACAAGCGAATGAAACTACGATTCTGAGGTATATTATAACAAATCCAATTTGAGAGAACCGTGAGTTTTATTACAAGTGGTAACAATATACCTCTATGTGATTCACTGTAGGTACCTTAATATTACTTATATCATCATCATCATCAGCCAGAGTGCATCCACTGTTGGACATAGGCCTCTTTTAAGTAGCGCCAACGTTGCCTATCCTCGGCCTTTCGCATCCAATCGATGCCGGCCACTTTCCGGATGTCATCGCTCCATCTAGCCGGGGGGCGCCCTACACTCCGTTTGCCGAGACGTGGTCTCCACTCGAGGACCTTATGACCCCAGCGGCCATCGGTCCTCCGACAAATGTGACCAGCCCACTGCCACTTCAGCGTGCTCGCCCTAAGAGCTACGTCGGTCACTTTTGTTCTTTGGCGAATTACTTCGTTTCGGATTTTATCCCTCAAAGAAATTCCGAGCATGGCTCTCTCCATAGCACGCTGAGCAACTTGAAGTTTGTGGACTAGCCTCACTGTCAGTGTCCACGTTTCAGCACCGTAAGTCATCACTGGTAGGACGCACTGATTAAAGACTTTTGTCTTTAGGCATTGTGGTATTTGCGACGAAAAGACTCGACGAAGTTTCCCAAATGCTGCCCAACCTGACTGTATCCTCCTGTCAATCTCCTTCTCAAAGCTGTTTCTACCCGACTGCAGAATTTGCCCAAGGTATGTATATTCTTGAACAGCTTCAAGAATAGATCCATCGACAATAATCGATCCCGGAGCGACCAGGTCGCTAAACATTACCTTGGTCTTGTCTAGGTTCATCCGGAGACCAACATGTCGGGAGGCAGCGTGGAGGGTATCAAGCATTTCTTGGAGCTCCTGCAGCGAACTCGCGACGATGACAATATCATCAGCAAAACGAAGGTGTGAAATGTACTCTCCGTTTATGTTGATGCCATGGCCTTTCCAATCAAGCGTCTTAAAGACATCTTCCAAAGCATTAGAAAACAGTTTCGGGGACAAAACATCCCCCTGTCTCACACCACGATGCAGTTGGATAGGTCTTGTCGACGCACCTTGTACTTGGACAGACATAGATGCTGAGCTGTATAAGCATCTCAACACTTCGATATACCGCCAATCTACTTGAGATCGCTGCAAGGATTCCAGAACAGCCCAGGTCTCGATGGAGTCAAAAGCTTTCTCATAGTCCACAAATGCGAGACACAGAGGCTGATTATACTCATAGGACTTCTGTATGACCTGCCTCAATGTGTGTATGTGGTCTATGGTGCCGTAACCACTGCGAAACCCGGCCTGCTCCGGTGGCTGGAAATCGTCGAGTCTTTTTGATAAACGGTTCGTGATGACCCTTGAAAACAGCTTATAAATGTGACTCAGGAGCGAGATAGGTCGGTAGTTTTTCAGTAGTGTTTTATCACCCTTTTTAAAGAATAAAACTACTATGCTCCTATTCCACTCCTTCGGAGTTCTCCCGTTCTGAATTACAAGATCAAAAATCCTCCGTAACTCCCTAAGTAAGGGCGCGCCCCCTGCCTTTAGGAGTTCGGAGGTGATTCCGTCTTCTCCAGGGGCTTTCCCATTTTTCTGTTGTTCAAGGGCCAACACGATCTCATCTATGCTAACATCCGGAAGATCATCGGTAAAGTGGCGTGTTAGCTGGGCTCTGGGATCCTGATCACAGGTCTTAGGCTGTGGGACATGAGTCTTATATAAGTTACCATAGAAGTCCTCAATCTCAGAGAGTATGTCTGGCTTGGCACTAACGGTACAACCACTTGAGGTCTTAAGTTTCGTCATTTGGCATCGGCCAAGCCTCTGAGTAAATACCTTTGACCCCCGGTTTTCTTCTATAGCTTTTTTTATATTTTCGGCATTTAGACGCCGGAGGTCTCGGCGAATTGATCTTTTGACCTTTCTATTGAGAGCTTGATGATCCGCTGGAGTGAATTGTACATTCTCGCGCCTTTCCTTCATGAGCTGTATAGTCTCATCTGAGAATTTGGACTTCCGGTCCGAACGCTTTGTTCCACAGAACCTATGGCCTTCTTCCCGGATGATATTTGCCACAGTTTCGAAATCCTCGTCAATATCGATGGTTTGTTCTAGAGCACCGAATCTGTTTTTGAGTTCCAACTGGAATCGTTCTGAGCCAGCTTGAGTCTGAAGCATTGTAGGCCGGAGCGTAGACTTCATCATACGAATTCTTTCCAGCTTACAGTTGATACTCAGAGTGCCTCTAACAAGTCTGTGATCGCTACCTGTGTTAAACCTGCTGATCACCGAGACATCTCTAAATATATAGCGTTTGTCTGTTATGATGAAGTCTATCTCATTTTTCGTCACATTGTCGGGGCTTTGCCAGGTCCACTTTCTGTGGGGACGTTTCTTGAAGAACGAGTTCATCAAGAAAAATCCCTTCATTTCGAGAAAGTTGACCAGCATTTGGCCCCTGTGGTTCCTGCTCCCATACCCATGCTGTCCCAGTACAGACTCGGAACCGCTCTGCGTCCCTACCTTCGCATTGAAGTCCCCCATGATAACGTTGTAGTGGGCCTTAGAGGTGTCATTTAAGGCTTTATTAATGTCATCATACATAATTTCAACGTCAGAATCTGAGTACATGTTGAAGTTGGTGCGTATACTTGGATGACCTTCAGAGAGTACCTCTTAGTCAATTTAATTATAAGATACGCTACTCGTGATGATACGCTGGATATCTCCACAACGTTATCAGTGAGGACCTTATTGACGAGGAATCCGACGCCACCTTGCGATAGGCTGTCTCCTTGCCGATGGTAGAGAAGGTGGCCTGATTCTAGGATTGTAGTGTCCTCCCCCTCTCTTCGGACTTCACTCAAGCCCAGAATATGCCACCTTATGTTTTCCAACTCTACCTCGAGTTCTGTAATACTTTCATTGAGCCTTAATGTCCGTCCGTTATACGTCGCCAGAGTCAGTTGTTTTTGGTAGCCCACCGTCACCCGGAGATTCTTGGCACCCCCTGCCCCACTATCCCTTTGACCGCTACCAGAGTCAGGAGAAGTGGAGCCGCCGGGAACTAGGGGCCGTTTAGTTGTTGCACTACTCATAAGGATTAATGCCCTAATCGCCACGCTGGGCAGGCGGGTTGGCGATCGCAGGGCTAGCCTTTTTTGCACCAGTGTCGCTGCTGCCCGACACTGAGCCTTGTCATTTAAGACTAGCTAGTTATTTTTGTAATGGTTATACCGCCATTGGTCGGTCGCCATTTCCTCGTTCGTCAGCCAGCAGGGGGCACCACGGGCAGGTGAGGTTGGCAGTTGGAGCACTAAGGTGGAAGGTGCGCTCCCTTACCCCCCACTTATATACCACTTAATTACTTATATACCACTTAAGATATTTTCAATAATTCCTCGTAAATAAGCAGAGTTAGATTTAAGTACTACGAATATCGCTGCAAACAAAATTAAATATATATAAGTCTATCTGTAGCAAGTCCCATACAAACGGAGTTAAAGTATCATACTAATATTATAAATGCCAAAGTGTGTTTGTTTGTTTGTTGGTTTGTCCTTCAATCAAGCCACAATCGAGCTACGGATCGACGTGATTTTTTACATGGGTATATTTGAGGACCCTGGAGAGTGACATAGGCTACCCTTTTTTTCCCGGAAAATCAAAGACCCAGTCTTTTATTTTCCACGGAGCGGTTCGCACCCGCACCCGCAGCGGTTGCGGTACCGCTAGTACAGTACTGCGCCCGCCGATATTGAAACTTCATTTTCCATACAAATCTGCATTTTACGGAGGTCGCAGGCCCGCAACCGCTGCGGGCGCGGGCCGCGAACCGCGCTGTGGAAACTCAGTCAAAGAGTTCCCCAGGGATTTTAAAAACTAAATCCACGCGGACGAAGTCGCGGGCATCAGCTAGTAATAGATAAGGTTTAACTTAAATGGCCAGCACTGAAATTCGATTCGAGCGTTCAATTAACAACAAACAACCTGTAGTTAACAGAAAAGTTTCAATGGACCACAAGCCCGTTAAAACAAATCGTTGCCATCGTTAATTGGGAATAACTATATATAATTTGAGTCGTATTGTTTATCAAACATTTACTCTTTTTTGACGTTTTACCTGCATTAATTAATTATTTCTGACGTAGGTAGAGGCCTTTAGGACATCTTCGCTGTGAAACTGTAGCACGTAGCAACGGCACTAAAATTGAAGTTGCGTAGAAGCAATCGGCTTTACGTTCAGCTGTCTATAAAATAATGTAATAATATATTACCTATATTGATTAAGCTACATTATGAATTTTTTTTCATTAGACTTCATTACTTAAGTGATGGCACATGGCACACACACAAAAGTCACAAGTTGGCCTACATGAAATAAATAATTATGAATTTGAAATTAAATCAAATGAATTCATTAGAATACTATGATTTCGCAACCAAAGCGAAAGTACATGTTCAATCGCAGACATTTTAATACAATTCTACGCTTCTACGGTTTTGCGGAAGAGATGAGCTGTCATATCTACACCGATCTTACTTCTTCTGGGCTGGTTTCCACACGTAAACCGTCTACACCGATATTAAGCATTTTAATTTTTAACACAGCCCTATGTTTATATAGAACTTAATGTATAAACAAAGTCTATCTGCTTTAGAAAAACGGCTTTGTTTTATTTTCTTGTTCATGTTGGCCTGTAACATGAACCTACACTTGATCTTTCGAAAGCTATTCGAAATTCTTTTTTATTACATATTTTGGGGGGTTATCGTATCCAAATTAAAAGTAATCCAAATTATGGATATTATGGGTTTACTTTAACTTTATGACTGCCATACCCCCTTCCCAGTTAGCCCGCTACCATCTCAAACTGAATAGTCACTTGTCAATTATTGAGATCGCAATCAAGGGCTAGTCCTAAATCTTATCAAAAATAAATTGTCGAATACTACTAGTCGCAAAACTGAATTCGTAAATTCCTTCGAAATTTACTAACCACGATATTAACAGAGATGTTTTGTGACATTTGAGTTTCATTAATTGTTCCATTATTCGTGCAGTAAACTTTGGATAAAATATTTATTAAAGCTTACAAGTTATTTTTAGTTCGATTAAATGTCAATGAGTTGTTGCTTTCAATGGAAATGTTATTATACTAAACTTTATTAAATAACAGTACCTATCTAACTGGAACTCTACTATGCCGTTGATGGTATTTAAACTTTCATGCTTCAATACCAGAATATTATAACATTATGTGATTTAATACAGAAATATAATTACATATTCACATTGATTCACTATAAAACATAACTACTACACTATAAACATAAACATATATGTGGATGAACATTTGGATTTATGTTTCATGTATGCCTTGAAACCTAATTTTGAATAATGAAATAGTGTTTACGACTTGACGCAATTCTGCATTTTACGATGACTGGATCAATAGGATCTTTATCTCAAGTCTCAACCAATGCTTAGAACATATTATGTGCCTACCTAATTTGAACTGAAAGTAATATAAGGCAAAACATTGAAACTTTTTTATTGGTCATTAGTTTTTATCATTATCTTAGATCTGTAGGTATCCAAGGTCCATAATCAGAGGTGCGATTGTCTAAAGTAATTCCATTGATCGTAATCGTATTCGAAGATATAAGCGTCAAAGTAAAATCCTTAAAATAATCCTTGACTGTATAGATTTAAAGTCACAAATTCAGTACAATCGATTTTAATATGGAGCGTTTGGGAGCGTTCAGCGTATCGTACATACCTAAACGCATAAGAACGCATACACGAAATTGTGCACTAGTTCAATAATGTTATGGTTTATTTTACTTTGACGCTAATATCATCGAATACGATTACGATCAATGGAATAACTTCAGACAATTGGTACCCAGTATCTAAGGTAATTAAATGAAAATTGTAATGAAATTCGGCAATTAAACATTAATATTATGTATGTACACGTAATTGGTATCCAAACCTTACAGATCACTTTGATGTTTGTCGTTATTTTAGAATATTATGTAAATAAATACTAAATATAAGATATACATACCTAGGTAGGTAGGTACGTTATACATTTAACTTTTGCAGGAACCAAAACAAATCAAAACAGATATAACTTTCAAATGTTTCATTTCATGGTTCAGCTCAAACAAACTCAATTTCAACGGTTTATGTACCCACAAACTGCGTATTATTACCTAGTGCAATTCCAACATACTAGATACTAGCATACTAGCTGATTCGCGCGGATTCATTCGCGTGGATTTAGGCTTTTGAATCCCGTTGGGGAACTCTTTATTTAATATTATA
Organism: Oeneis ivallda; assembly: GCA_029955525.1. Taxonomy (NCBI): domain Eukaryota; kingdom Metazoa; phylum Arthropoda; class Insecta; order Lepidoptera; family Nymphalidae; genus Oeneis; species Oeneis ivallda. The sequence continues at coordinate 15,080,122 of JARPMR010000005.1, forward strand.
AAATTGATTCCGCCATTTGGGAATACCACTCGCGAGAGCGCGAGAGTTTAAATATACTTAAACTCTGGTAACATACATCACCAGTCAATTGCATGTAGCTGCCACTTTCCGGATATTGTCCCTCCAGTTTGTTGGGGGGCGCCCTACACTCCATTTGGCAAGACGCGGTCTCTGCTCGATGACCTTTCGACTCCATTGGTCCTTCAAGAAATATTTAAGCCTCAATATCCCAACGGTTAAAGGTGCGGACTGAAAACTAAAAGGTCGAAGGTTCGAACTCCACCAGTTGCCCCATTGTCGTACCCGCTCCTAACTCAAGCTTTCCGCTTATTTGGAGGGTATAAGAGGATATTAGTAAACTTCAGCTTGGCTGATATTCTTTTTAAAGAAAACAAAAAATATGTGACCAGCTTGCTACTTTAGCTTGATAGACATAGTATTTATGTATATACCAATTTGTGTTTTTAGCGAATAACTTCGTTTCTAGAGTTTCGTACCTAAATCACAGTATAAGATATGACTAATTATCCTACTCTGTGGCAAAAGAACAAAGTCATAAATGTCACTCTGTTGTATGTTTGTCTGTACATCAACATGTCACGGATCTCTAGCTCTTAGGCGAAATGAGTTACAAATCTGCAAAGAATAGAATGTTAACCCAAAACCGAATTAAGAATTAAATTATTTTTTCAGAGTGGCTCAATAAAATACCGAGTTCTAAAACTAAATTCTAATAAAGCAACGCCCGGATCACACTTGGCCGATTTTTAAATTTAACATATAGTTCTTTCTATGACATGAGCTACAGACTAGCTCCGCTAAGCTATGCCAAGCTAGTTAATTTTAAGTTTAGGTAAAAGAGAGAAAAATTAACTTATGAAAGCAACTTTTCTTCCATAGTATAAAAGCCTTAGGAAGATCGCTGTTAGGTACAAGTCTTATTACAGCAGTAATTTATTCAGTTCAATTTCACGCTTCATTATCTCGATCTTCCTCACACTCATACTTAGCATACACATAAACCTAGAGAGGTTGTAAAAGTGAAGGACAACTTTTAACCTTATCTTATAAGAAGTACCTACGCTTTGACTGTGTAGAAAATTATATTATGTTGTATTTTTATTATAAACAAGTCACCCCCGACATGTGAATCTACGGCCGGACTACTGTACTAAACTTTTACCCACTTTTCTGCTCCATCATCAGATACTTCTCCTCGATCCTCGATCCTCTATCATCTATCTAGCACCTACTCATTGAGACCATTCTAATGAAGCCAAACACACTATATCTGCTGTTAGTTGATGAAGAATTGGGTATCCCGCAAACCAGGGTAACCAGCACCAGGTCAACGTGACCGTAATGCAAGATACCTTTTTAGGTACCTGCCTTACATCATTTTGGAAAAGAGCTGATACTCTCACTGGGTCAGCTAGTTTTATTATAAATATCAGGTGAGGGTATACTTGGGAAGGTTGTGTAAATATTTAAAATAATTAGATATTTTTGATAAGTACCTCTCGCTTCAACTGTTCCTTGAAATAGTTTACTAATGAGCTTCATTATGTTGAACCAATGTTCAGCTCAGAACTGCAGCAATCTGAAACAAATGAGATACTTTTGTTAGTTTAAAAATGTTTAAATATTTCCTCCCATTAATTTGCCTAAATTCAATGGTGAATCGAAACAATGGACAATATTTTACGAATTTTATAATAACACAATCCAAAATGTATTGTATTTATATTACCTTTAAAATAAAATAAAATATTATATTTAAATACAAGTTAATAATGCCAATAACTTTCCACAGAAAATTTCTGTGCATAATTTTTACAAAAAAAAACCCCAACATTTACAAAAAAAAAATTCAAAGCTTTTTCATGCAAAAATAACATTATCTAGGTATTATCATCATCATCATCATCATGAGCAACTCATTAACGTCTAACTACTGAGCGGAGGTCCCCTCTCAGAGAAGGGCCATAGTCCACCATGCCATCACCACCACCATCACACCATCTAACAGAACAAATGTATTTAAGTATGTAGTGTAGAAGTTGCCCGTAGAAGGTCGTCGGTCCGTTTAAATTTTACCATGTATAGATATAGGTCCATAGAGATATATTTTATGTTATGTACCTACTCGTATATCTAAGGAGAAGAAAAACCTCGTATAACAGACTTCGAAAAAGTGCTTCGAAATCGTAAAGCTTAAAGAGCCTCGAACGTGTTCTAAGCTCGCTCGTTAAACACTCGTGCGTCTACGCTTCGCAAATTTTATTCGCTACATGCTCAGTTCGTGCTAGTAGTCTAGTCGACAAGTTGAAAATGGTACAAAATAGAGATACTGCTCTTAAAATTATGTGCGATAGCTCATTGGATCCGGAATGACCCTTGAAAAATGTGCCAAAAGCGTGTATTAGCACATAAAAAATTGCAAAAGTTATAAACAATTAAAGATGAAAAAAATGGCATTTCGTTTTTTGCCAATATTTCATAAACTATTAATATTTAAGAAATTTCATGAAAACATTCTGAAAGAGGAGGAAATTTCCAATAAAAAACTCCTTACTCCTGGAACTCTACCTCCATTATTTATAATTTTAATTTAACGCTGAAAATAGGAAGAAAGACTCTACGAAGCGAAAATTTTTTACGACAATTATTTAAACATTTTTTTATACTTACAATTAAGACGGAAGTTCGAGAAAATTTTGTTAGTTAACAATGGTTTAACTTGTTGAAAAATTAACTTTAAGTAAAATTTCCAACGAGAATAAATTATTTATAGTGTTCAGAACACACCATAATTTTTTCAAATTAAAAAAAAATATATTCAATACCATTAATGTGCCGTACTCGCTTTTGACGCCGCGCGCGCAACCTAAAAATGTCGCGCGCAGACCTATTTTCAGCGTTAAATTAAAATTATAAATAATGGAGATAGAGTTCCGGAAGTTAGGAGTTTTGTATTGGAAATTTCCTCCTCTTTCAGAATCTTTTTTTAAAATTTCTTAAATATTAATAGTTTATGAAATATTGGTAAAAAACGAAATGCCATTTTTTTCATCTTTAATTGTTTGTAACTTTTGCAATTTTTTATGTGCTAATACACGCTTTTGACACACGGATCCAATGAGCTATCGCACATAATTTTAAGAGCAGTATCTCTATTTTGTACCATTTTCCACTTATCGACTAGACTATAGGTTCGCACGGCATACACGACGCTGCGTTGCGTTATATTATGTAAGGAAATGGTAAGCAATAGACACAGTATTGACAGACAGAGTAGACGCTGGTGCAGAGAAAAAGGTAACGCAAATAGGTAAATTAAAGTAGCGAAGCCGCGTCTTGGCTTGTTAGCTGATAAGCATGCAAAACTGAAGCGAAATTGCCGTCCTAATGCAAAAATACTACGAGTCTATCTGTTTCCCACGCCATTTCTCACATCATCTCTGTCTTACACTTTAGATCTCTGCGATAAGACCGACAGACCGTGGCTACGACACTTCTCATTAATTTTGCAACTTACTGAGATTTACCAAATGTTTTTTGTAAGAAACTTTACTAGCGTGGTGCCGTTAACGTTGTAAGAGGAATTCTCCTATTAAGGAGCAGATTGTACATTATGTGGTTAAAGCTGGGTTACCGTCAGTTGCGGACTAACGGGGGTGGAGGGGGAGGCCAGTTCCGGGCCTCTGGTGCACGGGGGCCCCCAAATGCTTCCATGTTCCCGTGATATGACTAAACAATGGCGTAGTAAAATCTAAAAAAAAATTGCGCTCGCTCCAAATAAAATGACAGTTTTACCTTACTCTTGTAGGTGCCAAGTATGGACTACATAGCGGCTTAGTGCAATTGTAAAAAATATCAACAATCGAACATGCTACATGCTACAGCAATCGAAATTGTCTGTTTTTCCGATTGCTGTAGTTGTAGGTACCAAGTATGGATTACATAAGGGTGAAGTGCAGTCATAAATATTTCGCGCTCGCTTATTTCTGATATACTATTGTAAGTACCAAGTATGGACTACGTAGTGGCATAATACAACAATAGGGGAAAATAGGGATTTGAAAAATCTAACTTAACGTAAACGAAACTCCGTGCAAAAACTAGTGAGAAATAAAATTGTACACGTACATACTAATATTAACATTATTCTCAAAGTCAATACCTGGTCTACATGACAGACTATACATACATACAGACAGACTGACAAACAGTAACAGAAAAAATCATAAAGCATTGAGCACTATATTATGTATGTTTATTTAAGTCGAATTTAAATTTCACTTGCATAAACACTTACACATACAAATGTGAACTTAATAAAAAGCTTGTAAAATTACATCAACTTCTTAAACTAGGGGCCTCATTCAGCTTTACTGCCCCTGCCTCTGACGGGCTTAGTCCGCCACTGGTTACCGTTAAAGTAAAGCTAGCAACACTTTGGATTGCAGAAACTGGTTTCCATTTCGTTGGCTAGTTTAACCTGAACAGCAATTTTTATCGCCTAACATGCTACTGTTCTTAAATATATTAAAATTAAAATTTAAAAGTGGCCTACTAACACTTAAATAAAATGGTAACGTGATAATCAATCGGAAAAAACTGTGGCCTTATTTCAAAACAGTTTCCTTTGAGAGTTGCTAACTTCCATGTCAGCAAATACAGAATAAAGGCAATCAAATGAACAGTTCCTACAAAGGAAAAAGTACACTTAAAACGATCTGGCAGTTGGCATGCGATGTTTTTCGTATTGTACATTTTTAATCCGCACTGTCGACTCCCGCAGTTACTGACAACGAGCTGCCATTCGGAATGAACTTTTGTCAGATATTGTTTTTTAAAAAACTTGAAACTATTTTTCAGGCACGTATTAGGAATCTACCTACATGCCTGATGTTAGATTATTTAAAACGCGGATAGTGTTTTCGGACTCTACATTTTTTTTAAAGAACCCCCTGAAAATAAGTGGAAACTTGGGTTAGGAGTGGGCAAGACAATGTAATATCTCTATATATTTTTGTATCTGATTGTATATTTTATAATACATCATATTTTGTAAACGATTTTACTTAAATGTTAAATTGAAGATAAGCAACATTTGGAAATTATCAAATTACCGGTAAGTGTTAACGAGTGCCGAGTCCAGAGTTGTTTGTTTGCTTTTCTCAAAGCATTGTTTACATTGTTCTAATTTATAATGGTCTTCCACCCCAAGGCAAGTCAGACCGTAATAGTAGTCCGTAATAGCAGTCCGTAATTAACATCAGTCTGCAGTAGTAGTCTGTACATTAGTCCGTAACTATTAGTAGTAAGCCCTAAGCAGTCCCTATAGTCTGCAGTAATAAATATACATCAATACAACGTCACGCTGCTGGTTGTCATTTAAAACCCCTTCTGACCACCCGAACATTACAACAATACTGCAACGGGTGGGAATCGAATTGTCGACCCTTCAGTTTTCAGTCTGCACCCTTATCCGTCTGGCTATTGAAGCTTCAATTTGGAGTCGTCGCTATCTCAACCGATAGATATAATTACTCTGGCATTAGGTTTCATGGAAGGGTCGCCACTGAACACGATTTTCAGTCGAGCTTGTGTCCAGCGACTCCTAATCACTCGTCCGTCTACCTCGCGGGGATCTTCTAGCTGTGCGTTTTCCAATGCAAGGACCTTGAGACCCCAACATCAATCGGTTCTTCAACCACTACAACGCCAGCTACTGCATCCATTACAACTTCAGCTTCCGTTGGTGACTCTGGTATTCCTACGAACCTCCTCTTTTCTCATTTTAAACTTCTTTAAAATTAAAGTTTGTCATAAAGTCTACAATCTATATCAAGAGTGTCCCGGTCAGGCCCTCTAGCGGAGCGTCACGTAGATGGTAGCGAGGGAGCCATCATACTCGTATCAACCCATGAGAATATAACCACTCCGTGATATAAACACACTCTGCGACTGCGAATTGTATCATGATGTAAGGAATTCCTGCTGAAATGGGATTATTCAACTATTGAAAGAATTATCATTTTGTGATTGACTTTATTTTGATTGATAGGTAGATTACAATTTTGTGTTCAAAGAAGAATTCAGTTGTCAAGTGTCATTCATCGCCTACAAATCCTCGCTCAGCCGAAATAAACCATGAACTAGGCCATCCTGTGACTATAGATTTATTTAACCCATAAAAACATGTTCACTCTAAATATCAATAGTTTCATTTATTAGGAATAAACAAGACTGTATTATTTCGTTCTGTTTTTACTTACTAAAAACGACCCCTATGTCAAGTTAATGTACTACGTACTGTTTTTATTATGATTGCCTACTCCGTCTGAACGCCGCTGCCTACATCTAGATGCGTGCCTGGAGCCGTAAAATTCTTCATGCTGCAACTTTAACTGGCTAGCAATAAACCTAGGCCCACTTAATCGCATAACCGATGTTGCCAAGTAAAAAAAGGAATAACGAAAAACCGCAGGCTTACAATTTGCGCCAAACACAGCTTGCCAACCGGTTCTACCTACCTGAATGCCTGAACCTTTTGCATATTTGAGCAGTACCATTTAACTTCCACGTCCAGGCTATTTCTTTTAACCTTTCAAATTAAAAACGTAAAGGTGAAAGGGTGATTACTATAACATAGCTTCATAATTATGTCTTAGTGCTTTTTTTAATTTCTTTCCTGCTTCCCTTTTCTTTGCAATGACCAAGTAAGCAAAAAATGCTGCACGTTACGCTTTATACTCTAATAAAAATAAAATTTACGCCCGGTGCCTATGTTTAATACATCGGTAATCTTAAATCTTAATCTCTCGATACTTAGCTTTCTTGTGAAAAAAATCCATAAAATTTTTGTCAAAAAAACGTTGCTATATACTTAGTAACTTTTTGACAGATAGATTGAAAAGGAATCGGACGTACAGTTCTTACCATCAAGTAAAATCGATTGTAGATATTCACAATATATCTCTTTGCTGTATCATATTAATAACTTCTTTTATTGTTGGAGATCTCGGGTTTGATTTCTGGCGGACACGACTTGGTAATTTATAATTTTTTAATTTTCTCGGAGGTCTGGTGGTAGGCTTTGGACGTAATTTGTTACCACCCTTAGGTCTAAGGTATTACATTATAAATTTATTCATCACTATATTTTAGTTCCAGTCTATATAAAAAATTCATAATTTTACAGTCTTCTGTAAATTCAAATTACCTACATAAGGTAAGGTACCTGAAACAATCTCATCCATCTGGCAAATATCACAATGAAAATGCGAAAATCCCAAAACAAAACTGAATGTCCACGTCAAGTCATCTCGGTCGTATTTTTCATTAACATTAAGCCAGTTCCAGTTGCAATTTCAATTGTCCCTTTGAAGGCGAAACGGTCGGAAAATCGTATTATAAGCTGAGCTCTGTGGATTATGATCACTCCAGGTATCAAATACTGTCGACAAAATAAAATAATAAAAACTACATTATGTGAATATTTATTATTAACATAATAATATTTATCATGGTACTTAAAATTTGTTGATTAAGAGCATAAGAGGTAGGTATTTCGGAATTTCCTAATTTCATTAGTAAGGGCCTATTGCACCATCGTAGAGTAAAATTTAACCGAGGAATAAAGACGTTGACAGTCTCTGTAAAGTTTTATATACATACTAGCTGACCCAGCGAAATTCGTACCGCCAACAAAAATATTTAGGGGTGGGTCATCCTTATCATTTAGGAGTATGAAAAATAGATGTTGGCCGATCCTCAGACCTACCCGATATGCACACAACATTTTATAAAAATCGGTCCAGCCGTTTCGGAGAAGTTTGGTAACAAACACCGCGACATGAGAAATTTATATATTAGATATAACAATAGTCAATACAGGCTGTCATAATGTCTTAACGAGTTATGACTTCGCTGTAACTTTTATACTATGACATAGCTTCATAATTATGTCTTAGTGCTTTTTTTAATTTCTTTCCTGCTTCCCTTTTCTTTGCAATGACCAAGTAAGCAAAAAATGCTGCTCGTTACGCTTTATATTCTAATAAAATTTACACCCGGTGCCTATGTTTAATACATCGGTAATCTTAAATCTTAATCTCTCGATACTTAGCTTTCTTGTGAAAAAAAATCCATAAAATTTTTGTCAAAAAAACGTTGCTATATACAATTAGTAACTATTCGACAGATAGATTGAAATGGAATCGGACGTGCAGTTCTTACCGTCAAGTAAAATCGATTGTAGATATTCACAGTATATATCTTTGCTGTATCATATTAATAACTTCTTTTATTGTTGGAGGTCTCGGGTTTGATTTCTGGCGGACACGATTTGGTAATCTTCTAAATATATAAAAGGCAAAGGTGACTGACTGACTGACTGGTCTATCAACGCACAGCTCTAACCACTGGACGGATCGGGTTGAAATTTTGCACACAGATAGTTATTATGACGTAGACGTCCGCTAAGAAAGGATTTTTGAAAATTCCAACCCCAAGAG